>CM034150.1:180500427-181100427 GCA_019776745.2 Taxus chinensis | reverse complement strand
ATATTTCTAGAGCACACATTTAAAAAATTTCCCAACGATGCACTCTTTTTCTATGGTTCATTCTTAACTACTGAGTGAGCATGTATAAATTAAATGTTATCCATTTTTACACCCCCCTTGAAAAATGAATCAACTTACATGTATAGGAATTGATAGTTAATGGGATAAATTTACAAGGTATCTCGTAGAGAGCTAGCAAGTTGCGGTGAAGGTTTGGAGTAGGATTTGTATTAATGGTAAAACTGGAAAAATGTATGGATTGTCTCCTTGTTGATGTGCATCAACCACTTCTTCCTGTTGCACTTCAACCACTTTTCTTTTCATGTGTCAATGACTTCTTCTTGTCACGTCAAAACTCCCACTTATTTTCACGTGACATAGCCCTCTTTTTATCACACGACAATGACCTCTTCTTGTCACGTGAAAATGTCATATTATCACAAAAAAACTCCTTGTTCCTGTTAGCGTCAACTACTTCCTCATGTCATGCGTCAATTATTTATTATTGACGCATGACAATAAACCTTCTTTTCATTTGAAAAGATCCCCTTGTGTTTCATTCTATGTTCACCATTAGCATCACCTCATGTCGTGTTCCAACCTCTTTTTCCTGCCACGCATCAACCTCCCCTCACTGTCATGTGACAATATTTTTTCTTATCATGTGAAATTCTTTTCCTCTTTAGCATCGACTCCTCCCTTCTTATCATGCATCAACTATTGGTTTCCGTCGGGAGACAACAAAGAGTTTTAGATATAACTAGACATTAATGACACTATATAAGGTATCTCAACAACCAGTTTAATTAGGTATGTGTTGAAAAATTTTGGACTTGTGCAAAAATGGGCAACTCAATTTTTTTTTATGATGGATAGCATTGGTGAAGTATAACTAAGCTACGAGATGTTCTTTCAGACAATATTGTTACTGTCAAATTAATTAATGATTACATGAAATCTATAGCTATGTGTGCTGTCACAAAACATAATAGATCACATAGCTTGCAATTTCATGCTATCTTCAGCAAAAGAACACAAATCCCCAAAAGATGAAAGAAAACTATGTTTCCTTGATGAAGACACCGAGTTGTAGAATAGATGAAGTGGTAGGTTTTCAAGTAGTAATCGTGACTACAGATTACAAAAATCAGAGTTGATTACTTGATGTTATAGGTTTTTTTAATGATATTTCCTCCATGATTAAGACATTCAATTATATTACTGGGTTGTTTAGTTCAGGATACAATCCATATCACAAAGCTGAAATGCAGAAAGAAATACACAACTTAATTTGATAATTTAATGTTTTATTCATAATGAATTTCAAATTTTCCCACACAAGCTATGGGATGTAACTGGAAAGTAAATTACCACTACTGAAATAAAAGGTACACATGCATGAAAGAGAAAATAAAGGAGTATGAGTGAACCCATCATTGCCTTGAGGTTTTTCCTTCAGTTGATGCATCCTCATCTTCAGCTTTATTCCCTCTTCATCTTCATTGTTGAAAGCACCGTACCTGAAAATAGAAAAGATAAAATCATTAGTTACGAGATCAGGGTTAATCCATATTTCTATACTATCTTAGTTCCTGCACATGGATCTCTAAATAACAGGAGATATAGATTACTTGAAGATTAAAAAATATACATGATTTAATCACTCAGAAATAAGGAAAGAGAAGAAAAGAAAAACATGGACATAAAAGAGGCCAAAAAGCCCAAATATTTTCTAACTATTAGCTCAAGTGTGTAGGAATAGGTTGCAGTCAAGAAGAAATAAATCATATCTTACAATCCTCACTATAGATAAAGATTGCAGAGTTCAATAACTTCTATCCTATGGTACATGAAGTAGATAAGTGAAAATTACATACTGGTATGAAGGAAGAATGCAACACAATTTTTAGCAACTATTCTAGAAATAGAAGATGTTGCATTACAGAGTACAGGAGATACTTGCAGATAAAAGTACATGTTCCAGATTGCAACTAAAGAAGAAGAGTCAGAATTTAAAGGCTGAAATTAACTAGAGAGAGAATATTACACTAGAACAAAAATGAGAAATAAATCTGAGAAAATTTTGACAGGGCTTCGCCATGTAAAATGGAAATTTACATCTTTCCATCATGTTGTTTTTAACTAATACATGATTTAAAAGTTGTATCTTAATCAAATAAGTGATACAAAAAAGTAGAAAAGTATAACACGATCATGATAACAGTTATTATATTTTAGTTTTCGACAAAAAATCAACTTCAATAAAAAAGTGATACATTATGTTTTTTGAATCAGAAAGTACATCTATTACAACTGAAACAGAAATTAAAGAAGGAAATCTGGGAAAATTTTAGCAGGTCTTCGTCATGGAAAATGGATATTTTAAATTTTCTAGCATACATACTAAAGTTGTAATGAAGATTAACTACAGTATTTTAAGAAAAGAAATGGACTACACTTTTAGTCATCAAATTGAAGAACTTTGGAGATTTCATTCGAGCTTAACAGGTGAATAAAATGAAGTTTCAAGATAATACTACAAATTTTATCTATTTTAAGTTGCATTTTTAAGAATGAAGCAAATATGAGAGAACATAAATACTACAATATCAATTAATTACATCCATTCAACAAAATTAGTACTCATCTATAACATGGCGAGACAAATAGTGAATAATCAAGGAAGTCAAGATCATAATTTTACAAAGTACAAAGATCTAATGAAATCAAGAAACAATCAAGGTTCCAATACTGTAAGTTCTAGAATCAAATGCAAGCCTATCTATCTATCAAGAAGATGTCAAATCTTAGAAAATACAAGCTACACTAATCAAGAAAGATAGAAGATGAAATCAATGGTAGAATAGATGTTTGTAATAGAGGAACTGCAAGTGCAGCCAAACAACTTGAAGTACCGTGCGTGCCAAAAATTATTATCTCTCAAGAGTAGTACAACCAAGTACTGAGGAAATCTCAAAATAGAATTGTCATATTAATACAACATGGAGAGCTATAAAAGATCAAAATATAAAGATATCAGAACCGACTCCAAGGAATGTATCAATGAAACACGAAGGGAGAACCTATTTCAGCATGTAAAAGTGTAATTCTAAAAGCAACTCATGCATTATGGTAAATATGCTACAGAAGTTCAAGAATAAATCTTCACACTTATAGATTTTTAGAGAAAGCTAATTACTGAGGCATCAAGTGAAAGCCTAAATTTTAGAAGCATAGGTCCATATATATACAACCAAGTGTATCTAGGCTAAAGAGAGCTTCAAAATTTTCCTTTGGATGTCAACATTCCCATTGAAAAAGCATTTTAAAGTAGCAGAATAGAAGAAGAAAAATACAGATATTGGTTTTCATCGGAGACCCATTAATGGGTATATCCAAATCAGAGTAATGAAACAAGGACTTAATGATTGAACCAAAGTTGAGTAAACCATCGAATGGTGATTAGTTTAAGACTAAAACAAAGGACCCATTATAGGTTTTAGCTCAGAGACCAAGGTCTTCCTAGGAGATCACAAAATATGCAAAGAAAGAGAAATATATAAATATCTCGAAGTCAAATGATAATGAAGAAGCAGTTACCATGCTCATAAGTCAAAGACTTACCATCCTTACATCAAGATAGTGATGCTAATAGCATAGATAAATGCTTGTAGAGGCTAAATAACAAATCCAAGAACACATAACTCATAGATTCCTTCTTGAAAAATAATACTAGTTCCAAGATTTACCCATTAGTGCTAAGACATTATAGAGCTCAAGTGAGCAAGGACTCAAAACCTACAAGACCCTCTTAGAGCTTGGAGAAATAAAAATGGTGGCCATTAAACCTTTCAGTGAGTTCAAGAGCTGATCTCAACAAAGAAATGATCACATAAAATACAGATGCAATACCCATCTATAGTAAGATCCGAGCTCGAAGATCACGGAAGTGGTGACAAACTCCACAACCACCTCTTATTAAAAATCAAACAGAGAAGAACCATAAAGATAAATATTTAACCAAGCTCAAAAATCATTAATGCAGAGGAAATATCTCGAAGGACTTCAAGAATGAAGGAAAATACCCAAAACTATCTTGCTTGAAAAACTCAAAACTGAGGAAAAACTACAAAATGTAAAACCGACCGAGCTAAGAGATTCAACTTGGTAAGAAATATGAGCTTCATAAGATATAAATGATGTCGATAAAAAAAATTCCAGGTCTTCACCCATGAACCTGATGTGAAATGAAAAAGTGGATGAGGTTCGAGTTGTTTTGACTCACCTAACCTAAACTTTTCCTTAAACTAACCCTAACCAAGGGTCAGTGATCAAACAATCAATGTATGACAAGTGTGAAGATCAATGCTCAGGGATCAATCTCCAAAAAAAAAAATCAAACCATCATGGTCAGATGCCACTCGCCACATTAATTGTGGGGTTAAAACCCTAACCAAAAATATAGATATTGATGACACCATATCAAACAGTACAAAGATTGATGACCCAGGATCGATTACAAATTTCAAAACAAACTCAACCCGAGTTAAGATGCCACCAAAAAATTACATGGAGGGGTGATTCATAATCATGCGGGGGCCAGAACTTATTCTTTAGAAAAATATTTTCATTTGACATACCAAATATAGTCCAAACTCGAATACTCCAAAAGTGTTGACCATCTCATGTTATTCAATGATAAAACCAAAAGGTGTCCACCTTATACTATTCACAATATAAATATGACCAACTATACAATACAATATTAATCAATGGTGGTGGACTATAGTATGACCATGTGTTGCAAAAAGGTGGCCGAACATAGGATGATGGTTTTGGAAAAGTTACCTCCCCACATGTATTTGAGAAATCATGGTGATTTGCTAAGTCCACAAGAGTGGCCAAACCATGGTGAGACTATTACTGAACTAGAAAGGTGGTCACTACTATTGCAGGGGTTGGATATGATTTACAATGAGCTATCCATGTTACCACTATAGGAAAATGAATTTCAACATCAAAACTTGAGCTTGGAGGTGGTCCCCATTAAGTGGATATTTCGATGAATTATTTTTGCAAGTATTACAAATATTGTGTTTTTTATTTTGCTCAATACATAAGAGTATTTTTGCATACCTTCACAGAAGGAAAGATCAACAAGAGGACATAATTTGCATGCACTAGGAGGAGACTTTCTCATCAAGCAATATTTATTATTAGCAAATTCTTCACCCATGCTTTTCTTAATAATAGAATAGTCAACTGCAGTTTGACTATATCTAATCAAAGGGTATTAATGCACCTTTGTATTAGTTTTCTTTATTTTATTCATTTATTTATTATTAAATAAAGGAAAAAAATAGAATACATGGGTGAGTACAACCTTAGTTTATTTTTAGGAAGGGTGGGTGAATCAATTTTGCTATATATTGCGTGCCTTAGCAAAGTAGTAAGGAGGACTTTTTAGATACAGGAGTTCTGAAGAAATTTTCTTCCAGTTTTGCCCTTTGAATGTGAAGTATTTTCTGCCTTTCCAATTATTTGTAGTCTTGTGTATGTTTCCATTAATCTTGTGAATGTTTAATTCCCTGATTGATAATCTTACCCTGTTGCAAATTCAATAATTTCTGCATGATATTAATGTGTATGTGTAACTTAGTAGTATTATTGTGATTCTATCCCTCAATACATCAAAGTGTTTACCCTTAATTATCTTCAGAAATATATTGTCCTATGCATCAGAAGTTCATCCCATATCAATTGTGCATGTACTTAACTAAACACCTCATACAAGTTTGGTGTATCACCTTAGTTTTAATTTATTTTCATAGTCATATTTTACCCTTAAACCCCAGAAAATCAGTTTAGGATACATCAATAAGGAATTGGCCTTGATACTTGGTGACTCACCTCAAAATAGGTATACCGACAGACCTAAGGTGTTTCCATTGTATCTACGAAAGAGAGAGATAAAAATTTGCAATCTTAGAACACCTAAAACCATCTCTCTACAGTGTGGACTTTCGAGAGATAATAGTATGGCACCCCTATTTACTGTGCAAAAAAGTACCATCGAAAAGTGAACCATCATGGCTTCCCATACTTATGTATAAGAAAATAATGAAGAATGTTTGTTGGTAGCACCTTTTCTCTGTATATGTAAATTCCCCTCATTTGAGAAGGGATATTTTTGAAATTGTAAATGAACTCTGCCAAAATTGTTCCAACACTTTTGTGACATGCAGGCCTCAAATATATGCATTTTGTTAAGCATTATTGCCTTGCACCTATGCTATAATGGATTTTACATAATTAATTAATAAAATTAGTTTGTTTTGAATCTTCTTGGCCTATCTTGATTTATATTGCATTTCTTTCCTTCTATTATATTTTGTAGGTATATTTTGCATATTGTGTTCCTTTATAGGGATTAAATTTGTTGTGCTCCATGAGATTGGAGGTTTGAATGTGTTTTGGGACTGTGGAATTTTATCTACCCTCTACTATCACTCACTAGGAATATCTCTAGTTTAGGATTTACATTTATATATATCCCTCTCTAGTCCCTTAGAATTGATAGTTTAGGAGTAGGTTAGCATTACAATAGGTCAGGAACAAGCCTCATCTAGAGGTTTGTCTCAATTGAAAGGGTCCCACACCTTGATACAATCCCATGTTAGTAAAAATTAGGGTTTTGTGTTGAACAAATCCTAGGGTGCTACTTTTCCAACATAACAGTTTTGGCATGCTCGGTGGGACAAAAGTCAATATTTTCATTTTTATCAAGATTCAGTGTGTGTCTTGGTGAAATCATATCCTTTAGAGGCTTTGCAGAAAAACATATGGTGACTCAATCACTCAAATCTAGTGGTTTCAATAGCCCAAGTTTACCAATTTCCTGAGAAGAATCTAAACAAGATCAAGAACTAGAGAAGATGGGTTATATGTCTATCTACACTTATCCCCAGATAGAGCAAGAAGGGGAAAAAGAGCTCAAAGGTATCCATCTCCACCAAATATAACTTTGTCAACACCTCCACTAGGAAGAATGTTTCTTCAATCAACTAGGGTTATCAGGACAGTCACGATGAATAATCTACAACCACCAAATTAGCCACTAGCAAACCCATATGCAAATTTCACAAGTAGCAGTCCACTTTCCCTTAGTGCACAAAATCTGGTCCCAATAATAGTATTAAAGAATATCCCATACTTCACTAGAGAAAATCACACAACTCCCATCGACCATATTCAATATATTGAAAATGTCTATTCCATGCATGAGATTGCTAAAGTGGATGTTCTGGTCAAGTTGTTCACCTCTTCTTTCAAAGGAAAAGTGGTGCAGTGGTTCAGAGGCTTGGGAGTAGGTTTAATTCATAATTGGGATAAATTGTTCATAACTCTCTATGGCCAGTTTGGGGAGAGGGATGAAAACTTATCCCTTTTGGAGAAGATGATTACAATAAAAATGGAACAAGCCGAGAAGATGCCAGAATTCAATTCCAAATTCTAAAGAACATGGGAAAGGATCCCAATTGTGGTAAGACCAACAACTGAAGGTGCATTTCTCTATTTTCTTAAAGCTCTAAATTCTCATATATTTGTTATGATACAATCTATAGAGGGAATAACCATACCATACGATTATACCATAGCTATTAGAACTGAAAATTCCCTAATTCATTTCTTTAGACTCGTACCTAGGGCACCTATTTCTCTCTATCCAGACATGGAAAATCCTAATCATAATCAAGAACCTAAAATATACCCCATCCCTGCTACAAGAAATGAAATTTCAAACAAATCGACTTCTTCTTATAGTCCTCAAATGAACTCCAAGAGCTTATGAAATAGTTACAAAACTTAGGAAACAAGTTGGTAACTCTTAAGAGGTAGCAAGCTCAAAATTCTAGACCATATGAGCCTCAGTTCCAACCTAATAAACCTCCATATCAGCTAAACAGGCCACCTATCCATGCTGCTAGGTCATTCCAAACATACAACCCTAATGCATTTTCAACATCTAGGGAATTGGTTCCAACTTGAAACAACATAGCATTAGAATATGAATTGTGTTTCCCATGCAGCCAACCACATAGTCAAGCAACATACTTCCATGGTGCTTTAAATAAAACATTGATGATGACTACGGATGGTGTCCCTCAAGAACCAAACCAAGAAGAACATTAGTAGTAGGTCATTAATTAGGAAGCACCTCTAGACGAGACAACACTTGTGAATCGGTAAACTTAGGATTTATACGAAATAAATCAATCCCCTTCTCAAAGTGTGCCAGCCAATTCAAGGTCTAAGAAAATAAATATAGAGGAAGGGAAGTCATCTAATCCAATTACTTTTAATCCTTTTATCACACTTCGAGGTATTAACAATCCAAGTACAACCCCAAATATTCAAAATCAGCCCAAACTACCATCTAAGCAAACTGAGGTACCGGTTACAATAGAAAATATTCCAAAGAAATTCATGTCAAGTAAGGGGCAACATAAGGAGAATCAATCTCCTTTTAACATTATTGATCAAATGATGAAAACCAATTTAAGAATTTCTATGTGGGAATCATTGAAAATTCCGGGCTAATGGGATTTGTTACAAGTAGTCATGGAGAATTGTTCAATATCAAATGAGTTATCAAGGAATCAAGAAAAGGTTCTCACTAATGAAACTCCAAAAGAGGAAGTTCATTTAGGTTAGAAAGGAAAAATCATGAAGCCTCCTCCATTTAATATATATTTTGTTATTGGGAAAAATATTGTACACAACTGTATGATTGACTCAGGGGCTAGTAGTTTGGTAATGCCAAAACAGATTACAAATAATTTTGGCATGAAATACGACCTAGATTCTAGGGACATTAGTGGGGAATGTTGGGATCATTAAAGGATTAAACCTCACATTACATGCATGCCCTAATGTCATATTCCAGCAGGATGTATCATTAATTTGCTTACCACCACTCTTTACATTGTGCTTGTCAAGAGACTTCATTGCTAAAATTGGAGGCTACTTATCAACTGATTGGTCACATATTCTATTCAGAATAAGGTATAGAACAAAGGCTACAATCTGGTGTGAACCTATTGCAAATTTCCATATTGAGCCTCATGTGCTCAGCCCTATAAACGTAAATTTCTTAGCCTTTGATCACGAGGATTTGCCTAATACTTAGGAATAAAATTCCAAAGTTGGGGGCATCCCATATTTGGGTATTGATGATAGGGAAAACAAAATACATGAATATGATACATACAAGGAAATAGAGGAGATTGATTTGGGATTTTATTATTCACACGAGGAAAACAAACCTCTCCCTAGCCTCACCAAACTAGATGATAAGAGTGATAATGAAGTATGAAAAATATGTTATCATGGCTCAAGGAGTAGGCAAGGCATTGGAGGAGGAGAAATGATTTTGTCACCACAAGGAATGAAGTACTACTCATCTTTTCATTTTCAATTTACTTGTTCAAAAAATACCCCTGAGTATGAAGCTTTGATACATGGATTGAATTGGGAAAGAAAGAGGGGTATACAAAAATTTCAAGTGTTTGGGGATAGTGAGTTAATTTTCAACCAGGTTAGGGGAAAGCATACTACTAAGAATGATCTACTCAAAGCCTACAAGCATCGGGTATGGGATTAAATTGATGATTTTGAATCGTTCAATATTCAAACCATCCCAAGGAAGAAGAATGAGGCCGTAGATAGGCTTGCGACAATTGGAGCAACATTTGATGTGGTAGATAGTATTAAGAAAGATAAAGTGCAGCCACATATTCATGTAATTGTGAGGCTAGCTGTACCAGACAATAACATGAGTTGGAAGGTATTTTAGACTGTTAAATAAATCATTAATTTTGTGTAGGAGGAGGCTGAGTTCTCGGTTAGAAATAAAGATAAATTGGAGCAAGAATATGGTGATCAAGTGGTTTAACTGAGGACAAATAAGCTACCAAAGGGTTTAGTAACTCTAGATTCAATATTCAACCCTAAAGATCAGTTCTGGAGAGAAAGAGAAAAAAATTAGGTAAAAGGTGAGGAATTAGAGCCAATTTCAATTAGAGAAAGAAAAACACTTCAAATTGGAAAGGTAAGCACTGAACAAGAAAAATCTGAATTCATATAACTTTGTAAAGAATTTCCAGATGTGTTTTCTTGGAGCTATGAATATTTAAAAGGATTTAATCATAAACTAGCAAAACACATGATTAGACTAGATTCAAGAGCTAAAACCATCAGGAAAATCAAAGGCTAGTCAATCCTTATATCGATCTTCTCATGAAAAGAGAATTGAACAAACTATTTAAGAAATCATCATCTTTCCAATCAAGCACTCTTCATGTGTAGCAAATATGGTGCTGGTTAGGAAAAAGAATGGGGAAATCAGATTATGTGTGGATTTCCGTGACTTAAACAAGGCCTTTCTCAAAGACAAATTTACCCACTTCCTTCCATGGAGAAAATCCTACACGTTGTAGCCATTTCTTAAAGGTTCTCATTACTAGATGGCTACTTGGGCTATAATCAAACCATGGTGAAAGAAGATGACCAATTCAAGACAGGCTTCACCACAAAATGGGTCACATATGGTTATAGGAAGAATTCATGTGGACTGTCAACAAAGCCACTTTTCATAGGGTAATGGATATGGAATTCAAAGGGCTGATCAATAACATAGTTATTGTGTATTTAAAAGACATCATTTTATTCTCCAAGAATGAATCAAGTCACCTTTTTAACCTTAGACAAGTGTTCCAAATATGCTGGAGATTTAGAGTGTTTTTTAATCCAAAAAAGTGTGTATTATTAGCCCATGAAGGCAAGCTCTTAGGCCACATCGTGTGTAAGGAAGGGTTGAAAAATTTATCTAGAAAGGGTAGAAGCCATTTGAGCATTTTCATTTCCAAGTCACAAGAAGGATCTCCAAATATTTTTGGGGAAAATTTGTTTTGTTAGGAGGTTTGTTCCTAAAATTTTCCATCTTGTCAAGCCACTAACAATAATGCTGAAAAAGACCATGGTTTTAAAATGGATTACTGAAGGAAAATAAATATATAAAGCTATAAAGTAGGCCATTACATAGGATCCAATCCTCATAAACCCATATTTCTCAAAGGAATTCATTTTATACACTTTTGGAAGCATGAAAGCAATATCTATCCTACTAGTACATAAAAATCAAGAAGGACCAAAGATGCGTATCACATTATTTAGCCAAAGCCTTGAGGATTATGAGGTGATATATTCATTCGTTGAGAAGCATGTCCCTGTTGTGACTACAATTCTAAATAAATTCAGACATCTAGTGTCAAATAATAGAATTCATCTACTAGTTTTACATGCTAGTGTAAAATATTTTCTTTTGAACAAGGACCTTAATGAAAGGAGAGGTGGTTGGATAACCAAGGTCATTGAGTATGATATTGATATAAATGTGACCAAATTGGTTAAGGGAAAAGGGTTGTGTGAGCAGATAGCTTCTAACCATCATGATGAATCAAGACAGGAGGCAGAAGTTTTTATGATTTTGCAAGATAATCAAGAACAAGATGTAGGTGATATACCCATTCCTTGTTGGACTCAAGATATTGTATATTTTTTTCAAATGAGTGAAAGTCCACGTGGGTTGAGTAAATAAAAAATGAGATATTTCATACTTCAATTCATCCCATACATGCTTGTAGCTAATATTTTGTTTACAAGGGATGTAAATGGTATCCTCCTAAGGTGCAACAAGACCAATTAGATAGAAAGGGTATTGCATGAGTTTCATGATGGAGAGGTAGGAGGTCATTTTACCCCAAAACCAATAACTATTACGATCACGAAGGTTAGTTATTACTGGCCTAATATTTTTAATGATTGTTATTCATGGATCAATAAATGTAAAAAGTGTTCCTTCTTCATAGGTAAAGAGAATCTAATAGCCCTCCCACTCCGTCCTATTTCAGTTGGGCATCCTTTCATGTAATGGCGGATTTATTTTATTGGGATGATCAATCCAATTTCCGACCTAATTCTCAAATGGATTCTTACATCCATGGACTACTTCACTAAGTGGATAGAAGCTATTGCACTTAAGGAATAAAATTAAGCTAGCATTATGAATTTCTATGAAGGTATTGCAACAAGGTTTGGTGTTCCTTCCACTATAATATCAGATAATGCCTTAGTTTTTCTTTGAGAAAAGATATTTAATTGGGTTGTTAGAAATGATATCTAATTGATCACTTCTTCTAACTATTACCCCCAGGGTAACAGGTAGACAGAGTCCAAAAATAAGAGCTTGCTGAGAATCATAAGAAGAATCCTAGATGAGAATTAGAGGACTTGGCATAAAAAATTGAATTTAGCATTTTGGGTGGATAGAATCACTCCAAAGAAGTCAACTGGATTTTCCTCTTTCAATTTGGTTTATAGGAGGAAATAAAGGTTGCCAATATCCCTCGAATTACTAGCCTTAGAGCTTATTAAACAACTAGAGTTGTTTGAGTTTCTAACTATGGAAGTCAGGTATACAGAGCTCATGGAGTTGGAAGAGCTACAAGACCAGGTCATGAAAACAATGGAGAAGGACCAAACTCAAATAAAGATGAGCTTTGATAGAAAGGAAAAAAATATAAATTTTAAAGAAGAAGACCTAGTTCTGAAATGGGATATAAACAGAGCCAAACCTAGAAGGCAATCCAAGTTTGATGCAATATGGAGTGACCCTTACTTGATTTCAGGGTGTAAAGGAAAGAATTCTTTTCAATTGAAAAAGTTGGATGGGGAATAATTACTGATCCAAGTCAATGATATCTATCTCAAGTATTATCACTAATGGGAGCATTTTTCTTTTATATATTAGCTTAGATTTTGTAATTTCTCCAAGTTCCTGAACCACATTGTTATATTGTAGCTAGGTTGCTTTTAGATAAGTGCTTGTGTACTCTCTGCATGTTCCATTTGGGATATGTATGATTTCATTATTTGTACATAGTTTTTATTTGTTGCTATTGAACTTTCCAGTATTAGGCAAGATCCAATGATGAAGTAATGTCTCAACATTGTTCTAGAGAAACAAGAGGTTTCAGATGTCAGACCAGTTTCAACAATCAGAATAACTCCATGGCCAAAGGATGCAAAATCACTGGTCTTTCAGATCTAGCAGAAAGATCACCCCATAAGTTGCCAATTGTTATAAAAATTTTCACCCCCATTGCAAAATGGATAAACCTACAAGTCTAGGCATTGATAGTTAATGGGATAATTTTACAAGGTATCACGCAGTGAGCTTTCTTGCCATGATAGATTTTTGGAGTAGGATTTGTATTAATGGTCAAACTAGAAAAATGTACGGATTGTCACCTTGTTCATGCACATCAACCGATTCTTATTTTCGTGCATCAACCATGCTTCCTGTCATAAGTCAACCACTTCTTCTTTTCATGTAAGATAACCCTCCACTTTTCACGTGACAATACCCTCTTCTAGTCATGCGACAACAATCTCCTCTTATCACGTGACAACTACTTCTTCTTATCACATGTCAACTACTTCCTCCTACCACGCATCAACTATTTCTTCTTCACTGGCAATAAATGATGTTCTTGTCTTGTGAAAAGATCCCCTCGTGCATCATTTTTCCTTTCCCATCATCATCGCCTCTTGTCGCGTGCCAACCTCCTTTTCCCTGTAGTGCGTCAACCTCCCCTCGTTTTTGTGTGATAGAATTTCTTCTTGTCACGTGACAAGTATTTTCCTCATCAATGACAACTTTTCCCTTCTTGTCGTGTGTTAGCTAATGGTTTTTGTCAGGTGAAAACAAAGAGTTTCAGAGACATCCAGACATTAATGACACCGTATAAGGTAGCTAATTAACCAGTTAAATGAGGTATGGTACCCCTATTTTCCATGTAAGAAAATTACCATTGAAAATTGAACTATCATGGCTACCCATACCTACATACAAGAATTTAATGAATAATTTTTGTTGCTAGCTCCTTTTCTCTATATATATGTAAATTCCCTTCATTTGAGAAGGGAGATTTTTGAAATTGTAAAGGAACTTTGCCAAAATTGTTCCAACACTTTTATGAGTTGCTAGCCTCAAATTTACGCATTTTGTGAAGGATTATTTCCTTGTGCCTATACTGTAATGTATTGTGTGTCATTTTAAGAAATAAAATTAGTGTTTTTTTGTGCTTCTTACCCTAGATTTATTTATATTGCATTTCTTTCCTTCTATTATATTTTGTTGGTATATTGTGCATATTGTGTTCCTTTACAGGGATTAATTTATTTTTTCTCTATGAGATTGGAGGTTTGAATGTTTTTTGGGATTGTGGCATTTTATTTTCCTTTCTCTTCTCCATTTCTCTCCACTTTCACTCACTAGGAATCTCTCTAGTCTTGTTTTGGTGCTATCACCTCCCCTTAGTTTAGGATTTACATTTATGTATCTCTCTCTCTTTGGTCCCTTGGAATTGATAGTTTAGGTGCTGGTTAGCATTATAATAGGTCAAGAACCAACCTTCTCTGGAGGTTTGTTTCAATTACAAGGGTCCCACACCTTGAGATAATCCCATGTTAGTCAAAATTAGGGTTTTGTAATGTCCAAATCCTAGGGTGCTACTTTCCTGACATAACATTAATCTCATTAACTTCATACTCATACATATTTACTCGGGGGCATGGGGATCCTATCACACAAACACTACAGTCCATTCTACCTCATCCATAATCATATTACATATATTGGTTGCATTTACTCTTGCTTATTTAGATTTACATGTACACTTTTTTACACACACTAAGGAGATATTTTATATGTCATTACATTTCCATACACACATGCACATTCACTTGTTTTCTTGTTGTGACCGCATATTTTATAGATCAATAAATCCAACATGGGTTCTTTGTGTAGTACCTCTTACATGTCCCATAGTGGCTCCTACGGGCATCCACTTTCATACACTATAGGTGTTATCGCTTAATTTTTCATAGCACACTATTCTATTGGATTATACATTATTTGACATAATTTTTATTTTTCTAACATGCTCACGAGTGCTTTATGTGAAGTATTTATCTTGGAGGTCTATTTTCATCTATGGTTATCTCATTTTCTACTTGTTATTGTTTATTTTTGTATGTAATTTTTTGCATGATTTTCCCTACGTCTAGATTGTTCTCTAATTTCTTGCGTCCATTACAGAATTTATTGTCTCGTGACATCGTGGGTGGTGTTCCATGTTGAGACATAATTTTCATGATATACTATGTCTTCTTGTGTGTTTACAATGTCTTTTTGCGGGCTTAGCTTAGACAATATTTTACATGCATGTATATCTTGATTGTACTACCACTTGTCTCCTATCCATTTTTTTGTGTGTGCCTTGGTTTCTACCAAACAAACCACCACTGCAGGAAAAAATTCAAAATAGTGGTCCTCCTTTAGGACATACACTTGATGTAGTCACATTCACCAACAATGACCATCAAAAGTTGGAACATTCATTTGAAATCAATATTCAAAATGTACCAAATTTTTCACATTTTTACTAATGCCAAAACTGACATTTCTTTAACAAATTATTTATATATAATAATTTAAAGCATGAAAAAACTTTACAATTACATAAGTACACCTATCCACAATATTCATGTGCTTGAAAAGTTTCCATTACTTCTCCTCACTATGATCTCATTTCAGCCCACTCTTGGTTCCACACCTAGGATCTTAGGACAAGACCCATGGTTTTTGAATTTCTAACTATATCATCCACTCCAATTTTAAAATTTTCTTTATTGAACTTGTACATATCTTTTCAATGCTTCTACTCTTTTATGTTACCTTTCTTTCTCCATTCCTACCTTTGGTGCTTTGATGACTTATTACGGTTGCTAGCTTCTAATTAGCGTGTGTCTTCTTGAGTCTTTTATTTTAAGTACTTAGACTTCTTTAATCCCTAAAAACAACTTTGTTCCAAGACGACCTCTGACCTTGACACTCCATTTGGTTCCATTCACACCAACTCTTCAAGTTTTACTTCTTAGTGCAAGACACCTTCACTATATTCATTTGTCTTTACTTATTCCTTATCTAACTGCAACTGTACAGTACCACTCAGACTTAAATATTGTTACTTGTGGATTTCTCACACATTCTTCCTGAATCTTATGCCCTCCTTTGTTAATTTGGAACCCACCTTAAAAAGTTTGCTTCACTAGTATGATTGCTTAATCTTCTCTTAGGGATCTTTTTACCAACCTTTGACAGTCCCTACTCCATGTCTCCATTCCTTTCCTATTTTGAGTTCTTATTTCAAGCATTTTGGACCCTTTTCTAGACTCATATAAGGTCCTTGGCTCATTCATTACCTTTCCACTAATACATTTGGTCCTTGGTTAGTCTTAAAACTTATTCGACTTGTTTCCTTAAGAGTGTCTCAGGTTTTACTCACCTTCCCAGTGCATGCACATTACTGTAGACATTCTTCAAGCTTTTTAATTGACAATCTGGGATCCCTCAATCTTCCTTTCAAGTTATTATCAACAAATACACACTGGTTAGATTTAATACTTCATCCAACTGTGACAATATAGTCCTTCCCCTTTAAGGCTAATGCTTTGTGCGATATAATTACCTTCCTTATGATATAAGCACATAACATGCCCTTGAAAACATCCTTTTTCAAACCTCTTCCCTAATGTTCTTAGTTAAGCATTTGATCTTCTTTCAAGGTTACTTTTCTAGGAAACTATGTAAAACCCTAATTCTCTATATTTTTCCTTATTCTTTCTTTGAAGTGTCTTACTCAACCCCTAACCACTTATTCAAGGTTATAAAGGTTTAGAACCATGTACTCCACCCTAATTAAACTCTCTCTCTCTCACTATGAATCTCTTGGAATGTATCAACAACCATAATTCATGAATGTGTTAGCTTTCCCTAGGCTAAAAAAGAGGGTTCAATGAGGTATTTTCATTTTTTCTCCATTTTGCTAACCATGCAGACACTTGGAAGACTTTTTTAACAAACCTTAGGGCCATTATCACAACTTAGAAACGTTAACTTCCATATTCTTGAAAATATTTGACCTCAAGATTTTACCCAATCCATACATGCTTAGAGATGATTATGTTTTATAATTTTACACCCCTAAACTCCACCATTCACTTTAAAATTTTAAAGGTAGCTCTGCCCCACGTGTAAAAATATTCTCCAAATGTTTGAGATTTTTTTGAGGGTTAGAATTCAATTTACACTCATTTATCTTGCTAAAACCCTTGGCGGGGTTTACCTGGATAGTGAGAAGGTTATTAATATTTTTTGGTGCTAATTCCTTTTTTTGACTAGCTTGAATACCATACAAGGTTTTCACTACCTATGAATTACACAAAAAAAAACTTATTTCCATCTTACCAACTACCTTAAAATGATAATCTCATGCATTTTACTAGTTAGACAAGAACTTTTATGGCTTACCAATCTGTGCCTTAAAAAATTTCTTCATACCCTTCTTGAGATATCATAAAAATTTCTTATCCACACTATTAAAATGAGATTCTCCATCCTTTTTATGAGCATTTAAAACATTACAAGGAACACAAAAATTAATACATTGAAAATGATTTGTTAAAGAGTTTTTTTACTATTTTGTTTACCACTCAACACACTTCCAATTCTAAACCCTAATAAACGTTATATTACCTTAGATTAGTAATTGTGATTCATTTAGTTTTCATACATAAACCATATAACTAGATAACACATGTAAAATGAAAGAAAAGTAATAAAAAAATGTATCCTCAATAACTTTCACAACAATTTCATCTTTTATTTACAGGAAACTTGAGTTTAAATGATTTTTTGACCACAACATCAGGTTTTTCCTACCTTCTAGGCTTATTTTAAAAAATATCCCTCCTTGAATTACCTTCCCAAACTCTTCCTAATTATTTTTTTATTTGAATTCCACCTTATTTAGCCAATGAAAAGGTAGTTATGGTTCATTCAAGATCAACCTTTCATGGTTTAGGATAACAAGCGGTTATGTCAACTTATCACAAGATAAATAAACATTCATTTGCCCCTCATAACATTTGCAATAATATCCTTTTATACCTTACATCAGACCTTTTGAGGAAGATTTGTAAATTCAAATTTACAAGCAATGCTTTTTTGAAGGTAAATTCATTACTTATGAAGGCCCTAAGATAAAGAAAGACATCTCTAAATACACCTAATAGACCTATTACAAACGAAAAATGAAGATACAAACCAAAATTTATATACACAAGATGATGCTCTAAAATCATACTCCCCAAGAGGAGAGTTTTGAGCCCAATTTTTTTTCTTTCACTTCTTCCAGTTCTTTTAATTCTTTTAATTACTTCTTCTTCTTATACTCTCAGGATCATCTTCACCTTATTTTGATCTCTTTGGTATTCTCTTTTCTTGCTTGGTTCCTTGCGTGCTTTCTTTGTCACCTGCTTGCTTATCTTTTTCTATTTCTTCAGCTTTGTCTTGTTCTTCTTACCAATTCACTTGCTTTTCCTCATCCATATCATGCTTCTCTACACTTTTCTAATTAATATATTTATCCATACCTATACAAACAATGCTAAAATCCACCTAAGAATGTTAAAATAGTGGACAACTAGTCCCTTCCTTGTCTTCTCTCTTCACTCTCTTTACTTATTCATTCTCTTGTTTCTCTTCTCTTGTTAAGAGAACTGTATTTTTATACAACTCATCATGTTCTTGCTTATTTCCTTCACCTTGCATCTTAATCTCACTTTAATCTTCATTGTTTTCTTCACTTTTGAAGGTATCTCTAGATTTTTCTTTGGTTTTCACCTCATCTTATCCACTAATCCAGCTCCACATGATTTATAGATCTCTCCATGATCCCTTCATCACATTCATTGCTGCATTTTCACCTTTAACTTATCCATCGTGAGCTTGAGCTTGCTCACAAGATTCCTCTTTTTTATTTCCTTCATTGTTGTTCTCTATCTCTTCATTCAAGGCATGATTTCTCACATTTTCATATTCACTTTGAATACCTTAATCCAAACATAGAAATACACTATTAGATTTCAAAATTGGAGGCCTACCTTTGAGCCTATTGAAAAGTGCCACCATTGATCTCTTTGCCTTTCGTACTCTGTTGCTCCACTCGTACACCTCCTTGGTCTTCTTAAAGAAAAGATAGGAAGATTGTGATTATATATTCTTCATCAACACTCTTAACCACTTATTTAGTAACTTCTATCTCTAATTTTTGCATCCTTCTTTCCATATTTTTCATCTCTTTTAATTATCTTATTAAATCATCTTTCTCAACTATTCTCTTTGTATCTTTTCTACAAGCAACGTTATAGGCCACTTGAATTCTATCTTTATCTCAAAAAAACTATACTACTTTCTCTCATCATGTTTGTAGCTTCTACCCATTCCCTTAGCTTCTCAACATATTCCCTAATATTCTTGACTTCTTGTTCAAACCACAACTCATGATTTCTTGCCATCTCTCTCTTCTTTTGTTCTTTTCTCTTACTTTCTTTTTCTTGTCTCAAATTCTTTATCCATTTTACTATTTCTTCAATATTATCCTTTCTATGATACCAAATTATGTATGCACATTCACCTACAATCACCATCAATAGTTATAACATTCATTTGAAATCAATATTAAAAATGCACCCCGATCTATAGCTTTTTACTAATGCCAAAAATAACATTTCTTTAACAAATTAGCTATATACAATACTTCATAACTTGAAAAAGAATTACACTGTCATAATTAATCCTGTCCACAATATTCATGTGCTTGAAAATTTTCCATTACTTATCTTCACTATTATCTCATTCTATCCCACTCTTGGTTCTATAACTAGGGTTTTAAGACAAGACCCACAGTTTGTGAATTTCTAATTATATCATCCATTCCAATTTCTTCATTTTTCTTTATTGACCTTGTAAAATATCTTTCAAATGATTCTACAATTATCTATTACCTTTCTGCCGCCATTCCTACATTTGGTTCTTTTATGTCTTATTAGGGTTTCTATCTTCTAATTAGAGTGTGTGTCCTTGAGTCTTTTTTTTCAACTACTTAGACTTCTTTAATCCCTGAAAATAAATTTGTTCCAAGACCTCATCTAAAATTAACACTCCATTTGGTTCCATTCACAACAACACTTCAAGTTTTACTTCTTAGTGTAAGACACTTTCACTATATTCATAAGTTTTTCTTATTCCTTATCTAATTGTATCTATATAATACCAGTTAGAATTAAATATGTTTAAATGTGGATTCCTTACACATTCCTCCTAAATATTATGTACTCATTTATTAATTTGGAACCCACCTTTAAAATATTTATTCACTAGTATGATTGCTTAAAATTCTCTGAGGGATCTTCTAACAAGCTTTGAAAGTCCCTACTATGTGCTTTTATTCCATTCCTATTCTGACATCTCATTTCAAGAATTTTGGACCTTTTTGTAGACTCATATATGGTCCTTAGCTCATTCATTACCTTCCCACTTATAAATTTGGTCCTTGGTTAGCATTAAAACTTATTTGACTTTTTTCCTTAAATGTGTATCAGGTTTCACTCAACTTCCCTATGCATGCACATTACTGCAGTCATTATTCAATATTTTTAATAGAAAATATAATATCTCTCAGTGTTCCTTTATAGTTATTATCCACAAATACATATTTTTTATCTTTAATACTTCATCATACTATAACAGTACAATCCTCACCCTTTAATTATAACTCTTTATGGGATCTCATTACGATCCTTTTGATCTAAGAACACAACTTACATTTGACAACCTCCTATTTCAAATAACTTCCCTATTGTTCATACTTAAGAATTTTATCTTCTTTGAAGGATACTTTTCTCACAATTTGTGAAAGTCCCTAATTATCTGTATTTTGTCTTCTTCTTTCTCTGAAGAGTTTTAATCAACACCTAACCACCTATTAAGGGTTACAAATGTTTCCATCCATTTAATCCAACATGATCAAACTCTCTCTCTCTCTCTCTCTCTCTCTCTCTCTCTCCTAACTATGAATCTCTTGAAATGTATCAACAACCTTTATTCATGACTGTGTTATCTTTTTTTTAATAATGGCAAATAGTTTTTTGAAAGGGACTATACCCTTGAATACAAAAAAGGCCTTTAAGCCGGAATAAGAGTGAGAAACATAGCAGGACTAACCAAGTCCAAGAGGAACAATGAAAATCAACGTAGCCCAGAAACAACTACACAAGCAAGGCTTAACAGCAAAACAACAGCAAAAAAAACAGTAACCCGACAGCCAAGAAACAGTAAGAATAACAAAAGCGAGCAGTAGAAGCATGCAGGACTACTTTTTGGCTACTTGATCAACACTGATCTTGACTTTTTTCCAAGCATGAAACATAACCAAAGCGGTCATGTGGGCAGCATCCGTCTTATCGAGCTCCTCGATGGTTCTTTTGCTCTCTTTTTCATTGCCCCAAAGTGCAGCCGGGATACCGCTGAGGTTGGAAACACAATTGGCATGCCCCACGGTGAACTCCTTAATGGCCCTAAAGGCGGCAATGTTGTAATCATGCCTAGTCTTAGCCTTCCCAAGGCGGGAGTCCAAGGAGGTCAGCTTTTTGTATATGTCTTCAACCTGACTATTGTCAATGCTCCCTTCCCCCTCCATGCTTTTCTTACCTTTTTGCTTAGCTAGATTTTTGACCTCATCCTTCAGCATTTTTATCTCAGCCTCTAAGGCCTCCAGTCTCTTAGAGGGGTTATCCATCTGTGCTTCTCGGGGACTGGCACTACTTATGTTCAGCAGGTCACGTGCAATGTCAAGATCAAGAGGCTCTTTCCCTGCTGCAAGAGTCTCAAGGTTGAGTCTCCTAGAAGCCCTGGTGAGAGGTCATTTAGAGGAAGAGGCAAGGTGAGTGTCAGGAGGAGAAAAAGGAGGAATAGAAGGAGAAACATGTGTAGCTGGCATGGGGGTAGCAGCACCGGTGGCAGGGGCAGCAGCAGGGGTAGCAAGGGCAGCAGGGGGAAGCAGGACTGGCAGTAGCAGAGCCCATCGGAGCCGGGCTAGGAGAGGAGGGAAGACTGGGGTACTTGAGAAGGTAGTGTTTGTGGATAAGAAAAATACGCCCTTGATGCAAGGGAACCGCCCGGGTATGCTTTTGGAACTCCAAAATGGAGCGCTCAAGAGAGTTTAAAAGATAATGAGGGAAGCACACCAATCTATTCCTACAGAAGTGATTTAAAAAGATGAGATGCTTAGCTGGGACAGTAACAAACCTACCTTCCAAGGATATGAAATGAATCATCATGCGAGTGACTTCATCAAATGGTGATGGAATTGAGCTTACAAGCAGACCCGCTGTGCTGAAAATAAGCTTCTCATCTTCCTCCACAAATCTTCTTTCTTCAGTTTCTTTGATAACCCTTTTGTTGAAGAAGCGGTACCCATCCAGGCTGAGACTGGTCGCTTCAGCAATGAGCTCTTCATTGACAAGAATTTTCTGTCCCCCATAGTCGACAGTCCTCTCTTTCCACTCCTTAGCAAAGCGTACTGAAATACTTTGATCATGCCATTGCACTCTTTCAACAAAGCTGGTGAAGCTGCCTATGCTGAGGATGTTCCAAAGCTTGGTGTTTTCCTTCCAATCAGGGTCCGCGCACAGCTCAATTTGACAGGGAGGTCCTCCCATCTTCTCAGTGGTGTGCAGGTTACAACAAATTCCAGAATGCCATTGGGCGTGAAGAACAGTTTGTTTCTTACTGTTGAAGAACGCACAAGACTGGGTACTGTAGCCATTGGTCTTCTCACGAACGGCTGCGTGATTGCTGAACTGAGCCTGCGGGAAGTCGCGTGTGAAAACCCTTTCCCTGTCAACAATCACTTTGTAATTATCATCGGTTTTCATGGAGTTTGGCATCCGGATATCAACAGCCGTTGTACCCCCCACGTGCGTGATTTTCAAATCTGGATGACTCCACTTGAAATTTCTTAAATAGATCTTACTATTATTTGAAAAAGATATTATTTTCCTCACCATATAGAAAAAAGCAGCACGTGTGAAAGAATAAATGATTTTGATTTTCCGCCAAAGATTAAGGCTTATCTCTGGAGATTGCTTACTTGTGAAGATCCGCATGGATGTTGTTGTGAAGCTGATTAGGGATGCTATCATTATCCCAGACAGTAAAATTAATATTAATGCCATAATTAGCCAGTGCATCTGCCAGATTGTTACCTTCCCTGTAAGTATGTATGATTCTGATACTATTGAAGGTGTGGCAAATGCTTATAGATTCAGAGATAAAATCTTTAATACTCCAACTGGGAGATGAGGACTGATTGAGGAGATTAATGATATTAAGGGAGTCCCCTTCAACAATAAGGTTCTGAATGTTTTTAGCCCGTGCAACTCTCAAGCCCCAGAGAGCAGATAATGCTTCGGCAAAATGATTGGTTTGAATTCCCATTTTACCAGCATAAGCAGCAATCAAATTACCTTTGTGGTCCCGTATAGCTCCTCCTCCAGCTGTTGTCCCAGGGTTTCCCTTAGAGGCACCATCAAAGTTCAGCTTGTACCAATTAGAGTCAGGAGGATGCCATTTAATCAATGATCTATCTACACTATTCCCAGGGTTGCTCCAATTTCCAATGTGCCAATTAGATAAAATGTGCTCTTCATTCTCAGGATAACACTTGTTCTTGGGAGGTTTAAATCTGGCCATGTTCTCTTTGATACCTTGAGAAATTTTTCTAATACTAATTTTAAAACTCTGCTTCTTATGTCTGAAAATTATATTATTTCTGTCCTTCCAAATCCTCCAGATTAAGTGTGGGATTGCTAATTTCCAGATTCTTTTGATAGCACAATGGCTGAATGGTGGGTTCCATTGATTCCATAGCTGATTAAGGTTCTTTGGCAACACCCAAAGAGCATCAAATTTAGAAAGAACAAAGCTCCAAATTCTATTGGCATAAGCACAATGTATGAACAGATGACTAATGTCTTCATAGTCATTCCTACAAAGGTGGCACCAATTAGGAATTATAAATCCTCTTCTCATCAAATTGTCAGTGGTGAGAATTCTACCTCTGATGGCCAGCCAAAGAAAAAATTTTATTTTGGGGGTTAACTCAGGCATCCAGATCTTGTTCCAGTTAAAGTCAGATTGGTTACTCTGAGAAAGAATGGTATAACCAGATTTGACTGAGTATTTCCCATCTTGTGAATTGCTCCAAACCAGCTCATCCTTGGAATTCAGCTGACTTAAAGGGAAGAGGTCTAAAAGATCCTGGAGGGAGGAAGTAGATTGTTTCAGCTCAATTCGTTCGATAGAAAGTATTTTCCAAGCCTTGTTGGTGTCATTTCCTTCGATATAGTCCTTGACTTTAGTTCCATACTTTCTTATAAGGCTGTCCTTAGCTGTCCCAAATCTCTCCAACAGGTTGTCACTGAACCAGTTATCCTCCCAGAAGTTTATTTCACTTCCATCCCCCACTTTCCATTTACTACCCTGTTTGATGAAGTTTCTACTCTTAACCAGATTATTCCAAAAAATGGAGCCATTGGGTAGTTGATCTTCATGCAGATAGGAGTAGACAGCTTGTTGATTCAAGTATTTTGCTTTAATAACATCAATCCAGGGCTGTTTCTCAGATAGCAATCGCCATCCCATCTTAGCAATGAGTTCCTCATTCATTTTCTCAATATTTTTTATGCCCAGCCCTCCCATAGATTTTGGGGTGCAGACCTTGTCCCAGGCCACTAGGTGAAATTTGAACTTCTCTTCCATACCTTGCCATAAATTTTTTTTCTGAATCCTTTCAATTTTCTCTTTGAAGGAAGAAGGAATTTTGAAAAGTGACATGATATAGATGGGCAGACTTTGGAGTGTACTTTTAATGAGAAGGCACTTACCAGCACTAGAGAGAGTGGCCCCTTTCCAACCTGCCATCTTTTTCTGAAATCTCATCAACAAATCATCCCACACCATGTGAGAGACTTTCTTAGTGCCAAGAGGGAGGCCTAAGTATGTTTCTGGAAGAGAACCAATTCTACAGCCTAGAATTTTAGCAATCTTGAACTGTCTTTCCTCAGGGGTGTTAAAGAAAAAAATGGTACTTTTGTCATAATTAATCTCTTGCCCAGAAGCAGATTCATATAATTGTAATAAAGCCTTAATAGCTTTAGCTTCCACAACTGAGGCCAGAAGAAGAAGGATTGTGTCATCCGTAAACTGTTGATGAGAGATAGCTTGGCTGAATGAAGCGGGTTTAGATCCATTTAAAAGGCCGTTCTCAACCGCTCTGCCAATTGTTCTACTAAGGCTGTCAGCTAAGATAATGAAGAGTAAGGGGGAGATGGGGTCTCCTTGTCTTAAACCTCTGCTGCTGGTGAAAAAACCCACATGCTCCCCATTAACAACCACAGAGAACCTGGCTGTAGATATACAAGACCTAACAATTTTTCTAAATTTTTCCGTGAACCCAAATTTAGATAAAATCCTGTCAAGGAAGACCCAAGAAACCTTGTCAAAAGCTTTATTCATATCAAGCTTGAGGATCATATTGGCATTTTTATTATTTTCCATGGAATGTATAGTTTCGTGCACCATAATCACTCTGTCTTGTATTATCCTACCTTTAATAAAGCCACTCTGTTGCCTTGAGATGAGGTCATTCATTATGAGCTGTAGTCTAGTAGTGATGATTTTGGTGAAGATTCTATAGATAGCATTAGCAAGACTGATAGGTCTGAAGTCCTTGAATTCTTTTGCATCCATTTTTTTAGGTGCCAGCACAATGTGCGTGTTGTTAAGCTCTTTTAGAAGATTTCATGTTCTATAGAATTCATTTACCACTTTGAGAAGATCCTCCGAGCATATTTCCCAGAACTTCTGAAAAAAATTAATAGAGAACCCATCCGGTCCAGGAGCCTTGTCCCCCTCAAGAGAAAAGACAACCTTTTGCAGTTCTTCAAGCATGATAGCTTTAGTGATGTCTCTGAATTTCTGGTCCTCAATGTTATTCTGAGGGATGGCCTCCAGCATGAAGGAGATAGCTTCAGGGTTGCTAACATTGTTATCTTTAAGAAGATTCTTGTAAAATTCAAGTGCTTGTTTCTTGATGTTGTTTAGATCTTTAGTGTTGTTCCCATTGTTTTTAGAAACCTCAAGGATTCTGTTACTGGCTCTATGTTTTAGAGTAGTCATGTGAAAGAACTTTGTGTTCCTGTCTCCCTCTTTAAGCCAGATAGCTCTAGATTTAAGGCGCCAAAAAGACTCTTCCCTACTGCAGATCGTATGTAACTCAGAAAGAATATTCTTTTCATTTACTTCATCTTCAACCGATCTTCCCAAAGTATCCATTTTTAACTCCAGATCCTGAAGCTTCTATTTTAACTCTTTCTTTTTTTCGAAAATATTTCCAAAAACCCTTTTGTTCCAGATTTTGACTTGCTTTTTGACATTTTTGAGTTTTTGAACTAATATGAACTGAGCAATGCCTTCCCCATTCCATTCCCACCATTCTTTTATCCTATCATAGATATCATCACGCTCCATCCACATTTTTTCAAATTTGAATGAGCTTTTTGGTGGTTTAGTCCAATTGAGAAAGCTTAAAGCAATCGGATTATGATCCGATCCAATTCTTGGAAGGGAAGATAGGTAAAAGTCTTGGCTTAGAATCCAGTTTGCTGAGATTAATGCCCTATCCAATCTCACCTGAATGAACTCCTTTCCCAGCCTTCTATTATTCCAAGTATACTTATTACCATGCAGATCCACATCAATGAGGTTTTGCTCAGCAATAAAGTCAGCAAAGTCCTCCATACCATTAGAGAAGGTGGGGGTTCCTCCAAACTTCTCACCTGGGTTTAGAGGGGAGTTGAAATCTCCCATAATGAGCCAGTTGGCAGAGCTATATTGGTTTCTAAAGATTTTAAGATCAGCCCATAGTTTTCTTCTACCACTAGCAGAATTAGGTGCATAAATATTAGACAAGATCCATTCACACTTTTTCTCAATAGTGACGAATTTAATTCCAAGATGATTAATATTAACACTAAGAATCATACCAGTACAGTGTCTTCTATCCCAAAGGGTAGCCAATCCTCCGGAAGCTCCCTGAGAATCAATAGCCGCCATTTCAGAACTATCCCAATTTTTTTTTTTAATATTAGCCATAGTCATTGCTTTCATTTTAGTTTCTTGAAGAATCAAAATACTGGGGTTACTGGAATCTCGTAACTCCTTGATGGTTCTTTGCTTAGAGTTTCCATTTAGGCCTCTAATATTCCAGGATATAATCTTCATTTGGAATGGTTGGTAGTTGGAATTGCTTGCTGGTTCAGTTGTCGTTGAACCCCATCTGCAATATCCCTCTCTGTTTTCTTAGCTCTGAGAGTATTTTTAGAGGGTCTTCCTCTTTTTGAGCTTCCTCCAAAATCAGCTAATCGTCTAGCAGAAGACCTGGTTGTTCTAGAAGAAGAGGTGTCCCAATTGTCAATTTCCTTTTTTAATCACTATACAATGAATCTGGGATCCTTTCAAAACCTCTCATTCTTTTTTTCTTTTTTGAGATGACCAATGTGAACGTAGAGTCTGAATCTTCCATTTCCTTGGCAGGCGTGATTTCTCCTTCTTCATGTCCTTTATGTAGACTGTCTGACAAGAGATCAGAAGCTGTTCTGGTGCTGCAGCAGACCGACGAAGCCACTGTTGAAGGCATCGGATCTGCAATACCATTCTCTCCAGAAAAGAGAATCTCCAAAGGATCAAATTCTGTCATAACTTCCTTGTTACCAGCTTCCTCCCTATTTAATGATTGAATTTCTTTCTCTTGTTCTAAACTGTCAGGCAAGTGATCAGAAGCTGTTCTGGTGGTACAGAAGACCGGCGGAGCCACTGTTGTAATGTTGGGACAAGGTAGCGGATCCGCAATACCATTATCTCCAGAAGAGAGAATCTCCAAAGGCTCAATATCTGTCATATCTTCCTTGTTACAAGCTTCATCCCTAATTAAAGACTGAAATTTTTTCTCTTCTGATCCAGAAGGGACTAAATTTTCCATCACTGAACCCTCATGCTCGTTAACTTCCATGGATACCTTAACAGAATCTTCTTTCACAGATGTTTCAAGAGGTAAATCCGAAGAAGCCTTCACCGAATTGTCCAGAACTTCATTGTTGGGAGCTTCAGGCAAAGCTAAAGTTGCAGCTTTGGGGCGCCAGACAAGATGCTTCTTTATATGAGTTCTAAAACCTCCCGTTTTTTTTTCCCTTTCTATTTATATGCAAATCCTTCTAACTGGGACCTTTGTCATCCATCTTCCTATCCTTGCTTGGGTCCAAGCTATCTTTTTTCAGATCTGAGCCTATCCCAGGCTATTCAAAGTCCAAAGGGAGGGCCATTTTCTTGGAGCAGTTTTTGTCAGAGTGACCAATGATATTGCATAGTTTACATCTTAAGGTTTCAACTTCAATTTTTTGGGTCCAGGATCCAAATCGAGTTTTCAAGATTATGTGCTCCGGAATCTCCTGATTAACGGCTGCGAAAATGCAGAACCGAGCAAAAGCAAGCCTGGATCTGTTTCTTGTGGGTCTATCAAGCCCAATAGGTACACCTAGGGATTTTGCAATATTTAGCAGTATTTCATCATCCCATAGATGCAATGGCAGCCCTGGAAGCCTACACCAGATTGGCATGGTGTTTATATTTTTAGTATTTGGATCAAAACCCGGATACCATTTTTTCAAAAAAGACCCATATTTCCCAGCCACCAGGGGCCTCCCAGCAACACTGAATCTAAATCCTCTTGCTGGTTAAACTTAGCTAGGAAAAAACCCTTTGGCATAATAGTAATGTTTAGGGCACCCTTAGGTTTCCATTTTCTCAAAGCCCATTTTCTAATGAAATCAATATTAGGTCTAGAGCCAAGAAAATTACCAACAAGGGAGAGGTTTGTTTTGCTTAAGGCTCTATCAAAAAATCCATCTGGGACCTTAAGACAGGTGGCACCCTCTTTGTCTGTTTCCCATGTAAAATGACCAGTGATTTTAGGACCCACCTTGAGGTTAGGGCTTTGAAAAAGCTTATTCCATGCCAAAGGTGTGGATCCCAGCATATCCTCCTTTTCTTTTCCAGCCACCCGATTGTGGTTTGAGATCTGCTTTTCCTCAGTAAACTTTGTCATATTGCGCAGACTTTCCGCGGCCAGTACTGCTGAAACCGCGCTGACTGTACCTCCCACTTTTGCATCGTTCGTACCCGTGTCCACAAACGTCCAGTTACGGCTACAGAACGGCCTTTCCTCAGCATTTTGAATCGTAGTTCGCAGACATTCTGCAGCCAAAACTAAAATAAACTGTGTTATCTTACCCTATACTAAAATAAACGGTTAACTGAGGTCTTTTCATTTTTTCTCCATTTTCCTAACCATTCACACACATATAATATTTTTCTAACAACTATTAGGGCCATTATCACCACTTAGAAACCTTAAATTCCATGTTCTTGACAAGATTTGACCTCAAGCTTCTACCCAGTCCATGCATGCTCAGAGATGACTGTGTTTTAGCATTTTCACACCCCTAAAATCCACCATTCACTTTAAAATTTCATAGGTAGCTCTTCCCCATGCGTAAGCATATCCTCCAAAAATTTTAAATTTTTTAGAGTGTTAGACTTCAATTTATACTCATTTATCTTGCTAAATACTTGGACATTGTTTACCAAGATAATGAGAAGGTTTTTAAGAAGTTTTTTGGTGCTAATTTCTGTTTTTGACTAACTTTACTATTATATAAGGTCCGAATCACATATGAATTACTCAAAACATACTTATTTATATGTTACCAAACCTTAAAATGACAATCTAATGCTCTTTACCAGTTAAACAAGAACTTTTATGGCTTATGAGTCAGTGTCTTAAAATATATCTTCATACCCTTATCCATATATCATCAAACTTTCTTGTCCACACTATTAAAAGAATATTCTTCTTCATTTTTAATAACATTTCAACCTTTACAAAGAACAAAAAAATTAATACATTCACAAGGATTTGTTAAATATCTTTGTCACTATTTTGTTTACAAGTCAAATCACTTCCAACTCTAAACCCTAATGAACCTTATAATCACTTAGATAAACCATTGTGATTCATTTATTTTTCATACATGAACCATATAACCAAATAACACATATAAAATTCAATATCAAAGATCACAATCTGAGTTCTCAATAACCTTCACAACAATTTCATCTTTTATTTACAAGAAACCTAAGTTTACATGGATTTTTGATCATAACATCAGGTTCTTCCTGCCTTCTATGCTTCTTCACACAAATATCCCTCCTTGAATTACCTTCCCAAACTCTTCTTAATTGTTTTTCTATTCGAATTACACCTTATTTACCAAGTGAAAAGGTAGTTATGGTTAATTAAATATCAACCTTTCATGGTTTAGGATAACTAGGGGATATGTCAACTTGTCACAAAGTAAATACACCTTCTTTTACCCCTCATAATCTTTGCAACAATATCCTTCTATAATTTACATTAGACCTTTTCATGAAGACTTGGAAATTAAAATTTACAACCTTCATTTTTCAGAGGGAAATTCATTAGGAGAAATTCATTACTTATTTAGGCCCCAAGAGAAGTAAAGAAAATTCTAAATACACCTAATAGAGTTATTAAAAACCAAAAACAAAGATACAAACCAAATTTTCTATACACAATATGATGATCCTACATCATACTCTTTAACAACATTTCATGCACCTCAAACAAATGAGGAATCTATTAGGTGAATCAGTAACCCGACACAACAGTCTATAGTCATCAAAAACCATAGTTCATTGCTGGTACAACCTAGTAATCAGTCATAACAACATTCTAGATCATGAGTCGGGTCTTTGCACATCACAGACATTGGTTCCCAGACCAGGATAATAGTGCCTAGGTTCCCCTGACCCTTCATGGGTGCCTATGATCAAGGGGAAGTTACACAACATTTTTCAGTTAAGTAAAATATATAAAACTTCACACAATGGATTTTACAAGGAAAACTATCCTTATCACTCGACATGCATACACTACACAAATTTTTCTACTTTCACATTAGAACATAATTTTTTGAAATAGATAATATTTTTATACACCATTTGTAGTGGTTTCCATACTTCAAGAAATAGTAATTTTTTTGGAGAATGAAACCAAAATTTTCTCCCTACACTTATTCCATGTCTCGGCCTGAGATCTCCTGAAAAACTTGCATACAACAAAAGTGACATGCGATCGTCTAAATTTTTTTTTTTGATACATCATCTATAGGATCCTTTCCACACTTTTTTTTAATATGGATCAGGTCTACATGTTCCTTTTTTCATTTTCACATATTTCATTATATACATCTTACTCGTTTTGATCATATACTTGCATATTTAACTACTTGATCATTTTTATCTTTTGCAAGTCCGTCCTTATGGGAAGCGATAGTCACATCATATAAAAATCATCATTCACACAATAATCATAATTAGTGCATCATAAACATTCGAAACCAAAAACAAGTACAATCGTGACATCTACACATGTGCTATCATCCCAGGGTCATCATCATCATCATGTTTTAGCACTTCTTCCTTAGTTTTCATGCTTCACCTTTTTATCACTCCCCACTTTTTGTTGTCTCTTAGTATATTTTCACCTTCGATCTACATGGTTATCAAGTATGCACCTTATATATACTTTATTTTACCAATATTTTTCTCAACAACATAAATTTGGGGAAAATGTAGACACTAAATCATGCAGTTTGGGTATTTATCTACTTCTGATCACATACTACTATTCATATGATTCCTATGTAATAAAAGTACTAACTAACCCATATATTTATTCATCTTTACTTGTTTCATTATTTTATTTTTGATATTACACTCTTTCTATCCTCGACTATATTTTCATACTTCATCATTTCTCTTCTTTAAAATAAGCACCTAACAAGGATGCCAGCGCTAGGTGCCCCATTCACCTCTGGGCTACCTTGACGTATTTGTACTTTTTTACTTCTTTTAGGTCCTTTCTATCCATCTGGTCATCTAATATTTTTGGTAGTTGAAATTTTTAGGGTTAATTATGAAATTAAAAAAAGGAAATAAGATAGATATAAAGTTATGTGATCATAATAAATAACCAAGAACTAAGCATTATCTATTACAACCTATCATTGCATTCGAAGGCCATTATCAAGAGGATTCTAACATCCATCTAGCATCGACACAAAAGGGCAAGGTACTGATGCTTATGCATACACACATAGGAGGGAAAGTTAATTATTTCATGCAGAAATGTATTTACATTGCTTATATCTAGCTACTTTATCAATATCGAGTGTGACATGCACAAGATCCACCTAGGGCACAATTAAACACACACACACACACACACATAGAACTACATTGGGTCTAACATTTAGTGTAAATCTCACTCATTTGACATCTAAGGATAGTTCGAACCATTATTTGCATTATTTTATTTTTGGGATTTGATGCACTTTTGAGGGTTCTACACATCGTTTATTCATTGTAGGTTATTGGTGACATATGCAGAATTGGTGTGATATACTAACGGTGAGAAGAAAAGGATATCAAACATCTCATAACACAGTGAAACTTATTTTTCGAGGTCATGAGAATTCACAGGAACCCAAAATAGGTATAGGGTACCCCAGGCACTAGTTACCTTCCATGGGCACCATATTCCATCATATTCTAGCACTGCTATAATTTTTTGAGGCTCGGTGTAAAATTTTACCTTCTCTGTTTACCCCTTCGTCACTTCAGCACAATCCATGATTATTTTGTTTCATCATTTGTACTTAGGGTTGTAAATATTAATTGTATTATTTTCTTGGGTATATTTTATACTTAATGTTTCATTCATTTAATGCTACATTGCAATAATATTTAGGCATCTATAAATTCTATTTTTTTAAAATCATGAGTATGAATATGAAGGTGAGTCTTATCCTTCCCCTTTTTTTGAAGAAGATTATGAATGTAAAGGAAAGGAGATTCTCAAATATCCTTTGGATGTTTTTCATTAATGAAGACAAAAACTTCACCATGGAAAATGATGTCAAGGTCAATAATGAGTTGAAATTTATAGAAACCAATTATTCTGAATAACTATACGATAAGATTGAATAAGATTGTGAATGGGAAAAAGGATCTAATTTCTCTGAGCATTTACAGAATTTTCAATAATTTAATGAATTATTTTATGTTTCAACCTTCATTTGAGGATGGTTAATACCTTCATATAAAAACTCATGATTTTATTTTTGAGAAAATGAAGAAATGGTTGCTTACGTTCACAAAGCATCAAATGGAAGCTGCAAACTGCAAGACTTTCCATCATGTCACAAAGTGGTCATTCAATGGAAGTTTTTTTGCCATGAAATATTAGTATAAGGATGGAATATTTTTATCTCTCCTTATTCTCAAACCATGCAAAGCCATCATAAGAGCATGGCATGATCAAATGATGATCTTCGAGATTCAGATATTTGATTTCACCCCATTGTTCTATGATGGTATGTTCTTTTGCCATATTTTTGTGAGTATGATTACACTCTTCACTCACCTCTATAAATTTTCCCACCCGAATAATATAGTTTCCCTTTCTATTGTTTGTAATTTTTTCCTTTGGTGTGTTTCCCTTTCGTGGGTGTGTTTGTTTGGTCATGTTTGTGGTGAAGAAATGACTCAATAAGCCCAATGGATAAGTTTATAGTCCACGTATCCTATTGAGATTATACAGTTATTACATGTATTTTCCTCACTACATTCAATCTAGAATAAGTACCTAAGCTAGAGCCAACTATTTTCATGCAAAATGTTTAGCATGAAAAATAAATGTGTTTTGTCAAGATATTCTAGAGCTTGAATATCCCTCTCCTAATCAATGTAAACATATCCTAAAAATATTAGTTACTTTTTAACCCTAATAATGGCTAGGAGGAATGTTTTAATTTTATTTTTAAGTGTGTCTCATGTGCAGGTAAGTGATTCCTTGATTCATTGATAACCATTCAGAAGGAATTGCTATTGGAGGCACAAACGGGTGTATTTTTTAGGTTTTTTCAAACTAGTGACACCTGTCATAAGTTGAATATTTAGGAGAAACCTACATAGGAGTTTTTTAGAGGATATATGAGATGAATGGAGGTTTAAAAAGGAATATTTATGGAATATTTTGAGGTTTATGAATAAACTGTGTAAGAATGGTTTTTTATGTTTTAAGGAATGAAGGGTCAAAAATGGAACCTAAACATATCTAGCTGATTCTGGGAGCTCTGTACAGAGTTAACATGAAATAAAATAGGATTTAAAATATAGAGGAATTATTTACATGGAAGAGTCATCAAATATTTCAAAGGATTTTCAAGGCGTCTCAATCTTTGCAGAATCACTTTTTTGTCCAGAAGAAAAACGGTCCTATTTTTTGAGTTGCAAGCATAAATAAAGCCTAAAACCTATACCATGGTTCTTGAAATGGTTTTAAAATTCAAAATCACAAAAAATTTAATATTAAAATACCATATGGATCTTAGGGAATCTTGTGTTCAAGATCTCTTTTGTGCAGACATGTTTTTTGTACTTAGAAAATTATTTGAGTGACACATGTCACCTTATGGATTCATAGCATGTCATCCGCATTCAGCTCTAATGTGCTAGGACATGTTTTTCCCATCTCCCTCTCCTCTCACCACGAAGCGACACTTTTAATTTTCTACTTCAAGTGAATTTTCTTGTCCCCTTCATCCCCAGTCCCAAGGGAACATATGGGACACAAAAGCGCTCCCCATACTCAAGCCTCAAAACCATATTTTTAAAATAGATGGTGCTTACACATCCGTGAATGTAAATAACTGTCGGGTAACTTGAAAAAACAAAATAACTAACTCTTAAGGTTATTTCTTCACGCAGTTGAAATTTTATAGCATTTATGATGTCATAAAATATTCAAAAACACAAAATTACACTTCATATACTATAAAAAAAATTATAAGGAACCCACGAACATGAAAATGGTGATTTATTCATAGCTTTCAAAAATGAAGTCATATTCTAGTGAAATGTTCTCAGTAGATCTTCATCCCAGGTACCTTCAAGAATAATATCATTGCAAAGTTTATAATGTCCTAGTTTTTTAATAGTATAATACAAGGAACTTGTGTCCTAAAAGTTTCTTTTTAATTTTGCAACATTTCTAGCTGGAAGACCATTATGAAATTTGCATCACAGGATACCGAAGACATACCGAATATGATGAGGGTATTTTTCATTTCAAAGGGACACTGGTAAGTGAAAATTATCAAAATAGTAGGTTTTTTATGCTTCCATTACTAAAAATATAAACCCTACAAAAATGGTTATATCTCTCTCATTAAAACATTCGAAAAATAGTGAAAATGAAAAACTAGGAAACATCAAATATTTGAGGGAAAACATAGTTTTCCAAAATCCAAGTAAAAAATCATTTTAATAAAAATAGAAACTTACTAAAACTGGTAAATAATCATCAATGAAGGTGAATTAAGTGTTCCAAGTGTTTTCCATTGTGTGTTTGAGTTCTCATTGATATCAATCCCAGTTATGGAAAAGGGTTTCATGAGGTCATATGTGTCTCCATAAGGTGTTATTGAAGTGTCAAACATGAAGCTTGATTGGTACTAACATGATTTGTTGTGTTCTATGGTGTCCTAGTGCATGATCTAGTAAGATAAGTCATGGTTTGATATTTACTAAGTGGGTTGATTTTTTTTTGTGACATCAAACATGGTTGGTATGATGTGTCATGGGTGTCTAAGTGTTTGGATGAAGTCATAAAGGCTAGTTCATTTGTTGTATGTGTTCATTCATGTCATTCCAAAATTATTCTTAGCCCTAGAGCATGAAGAATGGTAAGGAGGTATGGGTTTAGGAGTTGATAATTACTATCCAAAATGGAAATAATGTTTTGACATAATATAGAATGTTATTTATGAGTTTCATGTCAGTACTCCGAGGTACAATGCATAATTTAGGTCCTTGGTAAGCAAACATGTGAGAATTAGTAGTGTAACACACATAAGTATTAATAGAAGAGAGTTTGATAGATATTTGGTCTAGATCATGACTATGGATAGTTATAGGATATTATTATGATTATTGAAGACAAATTTCATGTCATTTTGAAGAATACTTTTTAAGATACATCAGTTTTGGTAAAATTGGGTGTTTTACAGTGTGTTTTTGAGACAAACGTGTACCTTATAATGCTCATTGTGAGTTATGTGCTTTGCATGGGGACCTGAAATATTAGGTATGGATTCTTACGTCAGTTATAAAGGTATCAAAAAAATAATGAGGTGGTTTGATTTTCTTGTTTTTATGAATGATTGTTAAGAAGATAAGTTGCTTTGAAACCCTAGCTAAAATATACTTGGAAGAAAATTCTTGTGCAAGCCTTTATTTGATTGGTTATGCCAAATTGATGATTTCATATTGTATAATATTCCTCCATATGACCATAAATGTAAGATAGTGCTTTTGAATATATGTGGAACCCACCTGAAAATGCTTGTTTTCAAAGAGGTTTTGTTTAAGGAAATATTATCTAAAGAATGTGATGAATAAATTGACATATTTTTTATCCTATGATTTTTCTAGATGTATATGAATGTTTTAGATCATTTTGGTTATTCTGGATGGAAAATTTTACCCTATTTACAAAGATTGATTTTTGGGGAAGTTTGGAGTAGTCTGTGGTAAAATTGAAAATGAAAGAGCTACATGAATATTTATGATTCTATTCAAGTTTTGTTGTGATACTGGTTCATACATATTTCCAACTGTATATCACACTTATATTTCTAATCTGGTATGAATATGTTACACCCTCATCCTCAAAAATCAAATCTTGAGGATGTTTGATTGAGTAGGGTTTTAAATTTCTTGATGGGGAAAGGTGATGTTTCTGAGTTTTTATTTCTTGGTGAATATTTATAAGTACTTATACATCATGTATAATTTTTTTCCATGATTTGGTCAAGTGTGTAAGTGCGTTTTACAGTGATGGAGAAATTTGTTCTAAAGGTTAGTTGTTGAGTCCGAGAAGGGTTAATAAGTAGTTTTCATAGATCATCTTGGATGAAGGCCTTCCGCATAGAGTTCGAAGGATTTATTATATTTTATGGAAAGATTATTTAGATACATTTCTAGTGATATATGGTTTTTATCTTGGTGATGATATTTTATGGGTTGTTCAGGTCATTTTGTGGAGAAGAAGGTAGCTTCCTTTTCAGGATTGGTTAGGTATGGTTGAAAGAATTAAGTGAATGAGACATGAGATGGATGCATTGATGCTTACTATAACATATAAAGTGAAAAATTATGTATTTTTTTCCCATTAAATTACTTTTGAGGTCTTGGAAGCTACAAAAAGGGTGTAAAGAAGTCGAGTTTACAAAACTATTTTCTTGGTAACTTATTTTGGAGAAAAATAATGTTGTTTTTGTTTGGACATATGTATGTTTCAAGATATCTAACATGCATAGATGTTTTATAAAATTATTTAGTATTCTATATAGTTTCAACATTCCATAGTTTAGTTGTTTTAGAGTGTTCTTAATACCCAAAGGTGAAGAAAAGGCACTGTAAGTAGTTGTTTGGATAAGGAAATGACTCTTTTTGCTTGTGTTATGAATTATCTGATTAGTCCAAGATAATTACCTACTATGTATGATGAATTTTAAGGCTTGAATATTCTTGTTTTTTTCATTACTTGTTTTAACTCATCCTAGTGATGAGGTTTTGTGCATGTTTTGTGCAAGATGGATGGTTTTGGGCATGACCAACTTACATGGGTAAAATGTGAACATTGTAATGAATGTAATGGGATGTTGTTAAGATTTTTTGGTCTAAATTATGATATATTACTGACCTCTCTTGTATTTGAAGGAAGCTAAGATTATAAAACTAGTGTTTTGATTTCATTTTTAAACCAATGCTCTTGGAGTGAAAAGTGTGACCCATGTAAAAGTGTGTAATAGGTGTGAATGTGTGATTTTAACAAATAGGAAGTTTTTTTATAGGTTTAATACTGATTTATAGAATTTTTACAAGGGTTTATATCCAAGACAAGTCAAATAAGAAAAAGATAGAGTGACTTATATGAATGAGGGTTTGAAGAAGATTTTTGTGATATGAAATTGTGATCTCTATTAGTTGTGGTAGAAAAAAAACAATATCTCATCATCTCCATGTGTGTAATTTGGAAATTATTAATTTTAGGAATTTGTATTCTCCTTTTAGAGTGGTTACTTCACTAAATTAGGGTTTCATGCTCCTTTTAAGGTTGGTGCTCTACTAAACTAGGGGCTGGTGCTCCTTATGGGGTTGTTGCCTCACTAAATTTGAAACATGGAAATCAATTTTTTTTAGTGGGTTTTCTTTACCTTGAGGATTTCCCACTTATTTTTGGTGTTCATGTGTACTCTCTTACTATTTCTCATGTTTATAGTTGTTTCTATGCTTAAGTAAACACACATATGGATTATGGTTGATTGAAGGGTTGTGTAAATGTCAATGAATGATAACTGGTAAATGGAATATACAACATTCAAAAGGACTAAATCTGATCTATGTTGCTTGTTGAAGACTCCAGCAGATCTCAAGCTTATTAATGGGGTTATATGTTGTGTTTTAAAAGTTCTAAGCTTTTGATTTTCCTCATATGTTTTGTGTATTGTATTACAGAGGAAAGAAGAGATTTTGGTGTTCTTAGAGGTCAAATGTCTATCTGTTACAATTCAAGGGAATCATAAAGATAATCTATATTCAATTTTAGGTGTATTGTTTCAAGTATGTGATTAAAGTATTATATTTGCATTTATTGAAGTTTCAAGAGTGTCGAATACCAATATTATGAAAATAATAATGTTTTAAACCTTGAGAAATATATCAGTCAATATAATCGATTCTAAGTTATTTATAGAAATAGTGAAGATAAGGTTGAGACAAGTTTTTATGAAATTAAGTGGTTTCTATGAGTGTCATAGTCTTGGAGTATTCTTCAAAGAGAATGTAAATTAGTGTTTAAACCAAGAAGTTACAGACATCACTACACTCAAAAGGCTAATGCTACGGGTCATTATGGAGGTTTAAAATGCATGTTAGGGTTTGTTAAAATCAAACATCAGGGTTAAGTGATTGAGATATGACAATGAATGTGTAAAATTATTTCTCAAGGTTTAGAATGGATCTTCTCATATATATAATATTATGTAAAGAATGTAAATATCATCAAAAGTGATCTACATAAGTATTAAAGAGGTATCATCGTGGGTCTAATAGTAATGATGATATAAGCCACTATTTTGGGAATAAAATAACATAGTTGGAAGTGTATAACAATGATGGACTACATGCCTATGAAGACCTAATGAGGTATGAGGTGTTTATCAAAAGAAGAAGGTCAACTATGTTGAACTAAAAATGATTTTATGCTCAGAGGTTCAATACGGTTTTCTGCAGGTGTAAAAGGTTGAATGACAATCAATTTTATTTTTTGGAGATCCTTGAGACAGGAAAGACACATTTGGGTTGAAGCATAAATGTTTAAATCCTTAATCCTAGTAAGAATATGGTGATGTAATATCTGAAAATATTGAGGTAAAATTGTGGTTAGTGTGATTTAAAATAAAATTTTCTCTTAACATCCATTATTACATATCTCTTAAGGTTACAGGCGTTGTGGTCTTTAATATTTTCTTTAAACAATCATATATGAAGGTACCATTGAGGTTAAAAATGTAAAATTAGAAGATAACTTATAGTATGTATATGACATGACTTGTTAAATATGTATTACTCAAATAGTGCTAAGGATTGACCATGAAATAGTAATGATTATTCAATTGATACAAAAATCAATAGTGCTTGAAAAAGGGGTTTGTATTTTCTTCAAGAGTGCCTAAGAGAAATTTAAAATGTTGGAAAGTAAGAATTTAATCCTGTATAGTTTGTGTCATGAATTCAGGAGGTTGATGAGTTTTGAAACAAATTCCCACATGTATAGTTTGAATTTTTTGGTCTGAAAAGGTGTCGACGAAGCACATGATGTTGGTACAGTCAAGAGAAATTTTACCATCAGGGTCTGAGTTGATAAAAAATGCTATGTATGGTCTAATTTGTTGCATCAAGGTTTTATGCTATGATTTCCAAGATTATGAAGGAAAAAATAAGATAATTTTGAACCTTTAAGTCATATATCAGGTATAAATATAGAGTGAGTTTTTTGTTTCAATTATAGACCAACATGAAGCTAATATATGTTTATGTTGTACTCAGGTAATTTCCAGAGTTACATCTGAGGGGGAGTCATCTATCAAGTGCAATACCTTGAAATTCTCACTAGAAGAGTGATGTCTCAGAGTAATGTAAGTTCTTCAGATAATTATGGATTCTTTGAGTTTGAAGTGTCTAATGAAGGTTAATAAGGTCCTAATATTGATAGGGATATCTACAGGTGCATCAAGAACCTATAATGTCATAGGATTCTTTGAATAAAGATAGGACAGTGCCCTAAAGTTATACCCTCTTTTAAAAATGTTAAATTTGAACAAGGTTTAAGTAGCATTCATAAATTGATTTGAACAACCAATCATAAGAAGTGTGGATAGAACTTTAAGTCATGTAAATTAAATTTTTATTGTGAGTCCTAGGTATATTTTAAAGGTTCTAGAGGAGCTCTTGATCAAACATGGTGATTGTTGAAGTCCCACTATAAAAACCTATAGGTGTGAGAAAGAAACTCAAGAAATGGGGATTTCATCTTATGATTTGACATGTTCTCAAGGTATTTAAAACTCCATGGATGTATGTATGGATGCTTACATGATGATTTGCAAGTAAATGTCATAGTTAATGCAATTTTTTGTCCCAAGAAGTTTATAATAACATGTAAAGAAGACAAATATGACTGGGAAAGTGATCCATGACTCTGATAGAGTTGTTGATTTATTTTCAAGGTAGTAAATCAAGGTAAGATTCTCAATTTTTAGGTTTTTAGTTAGATTTGGATGATGTGAACTCAGGGGGGTGAAGAAAAGAGGTTTCATGAGGTATATGGAAATCAAGAGAATGGATTTTTTTTAAATATTCATTGAAGATGAGAAACAACAAAAATAGTCCTAAATGTGATGTTGGTGGCTGTACAGGTGGATTTGTTGATTTGAGCATGATATAGACATAGAAGAGCATGAAAAATATGATTGTAGAAAAAATATGAAGAGTATCAGTCCTGGGGGATATTTTTTATGGATCATATCCAATCCATAGGATCTTCATATTCTTATTTTAGAGTCACATAATAGAGGTTTTAGTCCCAGAGGGAGCTACTTGTGCAAGTAAGTTGGTTTTGGACATTGTTGTCATTGTGGTATCATTGTGTTGTCATTTTCCCATATCTAGTAGTCAATATACCCTTTTTCATCAATCTAAAAGGGGGAGAAAATCATTAAAAACATGGGTAAGTGCATCAACATAGGGCGAAAAAAAGCGGATAGAAAAGTGAAAAATAGTAAAATGTGTATGCATTTTGCTATAATGCGTACTCGTTCTATTTTCATAGGATTTGTAATTAACCAAACTTAAACACGTATGTGTTATAATGCATACACATTATGTGAAAATATAAATAAAGAAATCAATCCCTCCCTAGTTTATGTTTCCCATAAACACGAATTTTAGAACAAACCCTTGTAGTCACATTTTATATTCTACTCAATCTATCTCCTTCAATCATCTAAAAATCACCGTGAAGATTGGAATTGAAAATGCCACCATGAAGAAGAGGTAGGAAAAATATTTTCTCTAAATTGCATTGAAATTATGTAATTATATAGTATTATTTGAATTGAATACATGTTTTTTTATTTTTATAGTTCCACATCAACCAAAAAAAAACCCTGTAATTCATGTGAACCCTCCTATCCCTCCTATATTTATTGAACATCCCCGAGGCAGTAAATAAGATGTACCAACCCATATAGTGGAAAACATATAGTGGAAAACAAAATTTAAATTGATGGATTAAATTAAAAAATTAAGGATTCCCATTCTCTAAACCCCCACTATGCCTCTCTTGCAAACACATTGGAGACATTATTGGCTCAAGTTTATGAAGAAATGAGTAAAATTGATTGTTCGACATTTTATAGAGATCATTTTAAGTGAATATTATGAAAAAAAAAAAATCATATGTGAATGTAAATAAAAAATAAAATTACAAAATACCTCATATGTTACCTATTCACTGACCCTTGAACCAATTTTCATGTTTCATTTTCATAAAAATCCACTGCTGCATTAGTGACTTGATAAAAACTAAAATTTGGGATTGATGGTGGATGGTGTTTGATTTTCCTCCTTATAATAAAAATTAGGTTCCACTATAATTTTTTAAGAAACTCTATTACGATTTTATCCTCAACAAGATCCCGAACTATTTTGATTTTTGTGATTTTTAAGTGCTTAGGAAAAGGTTGTGTAAAAGATATGAAATGTGCACAACATGTACCTATTCACTACAGTAGAGTCCCCACAAACAAACCCCTCATCCTGAGACTTTCCCTCAAGCATTGGAGGAAACAGTAGATATTGATACACTGCACATGCTACATGCACTATCTGATACGCTTGTTCGACATACAAGGGATATTTCTGATAAATATGTTTGTAGAGGTAAATAGATTATTCCTATTGGTAGAAATAGCATGAGGCCACATATTTCCATGTCATGTGGTATCATATGCTTGGGGCATGAGGAGGATGATACTTTCATGCATACTAGTGTTATTGAGTTGTTGTTGGTGGTACACATGATAATGTTGCTACGTTAGACACCTTTTTGAGTGATACATTTCAATTTTAGACATCGGTGATACCTTTATAGGTATTTCTTATTTTTAATTTTGTATGTTACAAAAATATATGATTACTTGATTTACTTATATATGTTAAAAAATTGAAATTAATTATATTATAACTTCGTCAAATTTATTAACTTACACACACACACACACACACACACACACACACACACACACACAATATATATATATATATATATATATATATATATATATATATATGTATATATGTATGTATGTATGTATCTATGTATCTATGTATCTATGTACATGTATGCATTGATATTACAGTGCACAAGAGCGATGTAGTAATATTGACCACAAGATGCGAGCCTTATACCTATGAATACATTGACATAGGTAATCTAGAATGTGAATTTTGTAAAATTTTCACGTATGAAAATATACATAAATTTTTAACTCAAATAAAGGTCTATAATATGTATGGTATTGTATATATATTATATATTCTCAGCTAACTTGACAAGATATATGTTTGATAAATTTAATGACCTCACTAGAAACACCACCATCTCTGTGAGGAGTACAGAAAAGGTGTTTCCTCTGTGATTTCATCTGCACAATAATTCATTGAGGTACTCAAACTATATGTATTTAAATTAAATAGATTTTTTATTTCATATTATGTTAAACTATTTAAATAACTTCTTTCCTTGTACCATCATGTAGATAATCAATGTGACTGCATTTTGTATATGCACAAGTCACCTATGATAGGTAACATACCTATTCATATGATTCATAGGTGTGGCGCATTAAAAAAATTTGTTTTTTATTGATAAAACTAGTTAAACTAGTGTCATTACACATACATGTACTCAATTGGCATAAAAATGTTTATCTGCATTCAAAAAAATTATTGATAATATAGTGCTATAAGGTAATTTTTATGTTTTATTTTGTGATATTATGTGTATGTAGGGTTGCAACCCTTCCATTTTTACTGAGAAGGCACATACTCCTTGAGATCATCATTTTGATACCCCCATTCTCAATCCAGTAGCTCCTGATGAATCATCCAAGTGTGAGATGTAGATTCAGCGATACCGAGAGATTGTAATAAGTATGTGTAAATGTAAATAGTTTCATTAGCATTGTTTTATAAACATTAAAAAATTATATATCAAGTTTTGACAAAAAAATTCATTTACAGGTTAAACTAAAGGCGAGTTTTGAGTGGAAGAGGACTCGTATAAGGGAGATATTTTTTCATGTAAGGCCATGAGATGGATAGATATTGATGAATAGGATGTGTGTGTGTGTGTTATGAATTTTTTTTGTATTCCCATGTGCATGGCATTGTATCCACGGTTGACATTGTATGTACACATATATGGCATTCACTTGATATTATATGACCTAATCAAATTTTAATATTTATTTTACACATTAATACTATTTGAAACGTGATATTTTTGTATGAGAAGTTACATTTCTAAGATTATTTTCACTTTACAATATTAGACATTATGGATGTTTTATCATTTATTGGTGTTGTATACTAGCATTATCAATGTATAATATACATGAAACTTTGTAAATAAGTATTTATATAACATGTATAAAGAGTTATCCAATATGAGTATTTATTCATTCAATTTATCAATGTCTACATGTTTGTTTACCTTACTTGTGCTTATTCTTACTCTCCAGGTCTCTTTTAAGTAGTTATTATCTTATCATGCACCTACCAAATTCGTCAATTCTTTTTAATAGTATCCCTTGTTAAATAAACTCATACAATCATTAGGACCATCACTAGCTTGATTCATAAGGATCCAAAGACCATTGTTGTTCATCTTACAAAAACTATCCTCTATGCCCCTTAAGACAATGTTTTTTACAACAAGCATGGATAGAAGGATACAAGGATACCCATAAATTATTACAAGCTTCATTGGTTCAATTTTTACATCCTTAAGGTGCTCTCAAAATCTCAGACTCAAACTCATTCTACAACTCCTTAGAGCTCATTGTTTGTCTTTTTTCTCTTGAAGCATTAACTAGCCTTATCCCACTGTACTGTGTAGAATATATCGAGATGTATGAGGCTCCCAAGTGATGTAGAGCATAAAAAACAAAACCATCCCTCAATGATAGAATCAAGAAAATTATTCAAACTTGTGAAAAACTTACAAAAATATCTTACTTGTTCTTAGCAAGAAATTGTCTATATCATGCAATTTTTAGTTTAAATTGTCAAATTGGATTAGGAAATAATGACAACATGTTTCTTGGACTCAAACTATAATATTCCACCCATCGCACTTTCTCAAATAAACCAAAACTTTCAATTTCCCTTCTAACACTCACAACTGTCATATTTTTTGGCTTCTTAAGGACATGTTCCTGATAGGGTGATAGGTTGAACAAACTACAAGCTTCCAATATAAAAAAAACACACTTTTGGGAACCCTTTAGGCATCTAATGGTTTGGGAAATGTTTTGTTACTTAACTCTTCTCTTAAATCCATTTTCTCCTCAATCACTCTCTTGGCTTAATGCATTGTTCAGTAGCACTTGCAACACTACTTTCCAAGCTTATATTTTGTTACAAATCCTCATTTATCAAAAAAATCATATTTCTCTTAATGTTAAAGGATTCAAGATGGCTTTATTTATAAAAAAATTCCAAAAACTCCACTTCCTTTATTTTCGATTAGGTATTCTTGTCCTTGTTGTAGTCCCACAATTGGACTAATAAAAGTTAATTCTAATTGGTGTAATGCCACACTAGGAAGCCTATAAAATCCTTTTATTCACATATTTTATATGACGTGTACTAAATTTAAGGTCTCAATTCTCAGATTCAAGGTCTTATTTCTCAAGTTTGTGATTAAATCATCCTTCATGCATCTACATGATTGTTCTTCACTGATATGAAAATGGAAAATGTGTAAACTCAATTTCTTTAAACTCACCCTCTTATGTCTCCTAAGCTATTCCAGAAGTAATCTATAAATTGTTTAACTTGAATTTTCTCCTTAAGACACCCTATAGTGGGTATACCATTAAATTCTTAAAAACCACCACCTAAATTTTTGCTCCTTAACTATCAATTTGATACTTAATTTAGTTTGATCCTTCTTCAATCTTATTTCAACCCCTCTATTATGTTTGGAAACTTTATGAAGATGATCTCTATAAGTTTTTAGTTGTGGAATACATTCGCAACAGCCAAATTATGTCTTAAAACCCTTATCTTGATTTATAACCTCCTCCTTTTAGTAAAAAAAATCTTCAAAGTATCAAACTGAATCAATTTTACTGATCACACATAGTGGATTATCACAGAAAACTAAATAATTCCAACAGTTACTATCACAATATCTTGTTTGTGCACTTAAGTAATCAAGAATTTGAAGAATTCCACCTTCATCACTTTTAGAAAACCTTTGAATTCATAAAATACAAGGATTTTTGTTGATCATTCTCAACATTTATACAACTTCAAATGGCTAAAAATTATGTATTAGTAAGGATAGAAACGGAATGAGTTTCTTACAATTTAGCAAGAAACCTTTACTTGAGAATCTCACACAAACAATCTTGGAATTCTTCTTGAAATATTTGGCAGCCCTTATTTATTGTATGTACACACAATTGATCAATAAAAAAATCCAATACTTGTTAAAATAGTGATCAATTACAAAATTTTATAACCTTCTCATGGAAAATAGAGTCTTTCCTTTCAAAAGGGATTCATCAATCATTCACATAGACTTGAATATTCCTACAACATGTTATAATACCGAATCCATCCATCTTACCCACAAGAGAACACTAAATTAAAAGAAAATATAGTCAACTTACAATATAATTCATGCAAAAACAAGATTCCACATTTACGTTTAAAGTATCCTTACAATTTATTTTATTTGCAGGGCTCTTACCACGAGCATCCTACCCATACAATGAGTAACTAACTCCCTAAATTGAGATATAACTGAAATACATAGGATGTATGATGCTATATATTGCAAATAGACCATGTACACATGTCGATATGGCTTGGTAAATGACTGAGGAGGTTTCATTTAAGTGCTTAATGCTCCTAGTGCTTCTGAGCTACTTCATCTGGGCATATTACCTTAAGAGCCCTAAGAGAAAAAAGGATATGAGTTCACTGAGTGATTTCTCGATCACCATGGCACCTTGAAATTTCTTATCAGATCCTAAAGATTTATTTTTGTACCCTTTACAGAAGTATGTCTTGGTTTTACCTAGATAAATTGAGTCCTCCCTAGGTCCTATTGTTTGGAAAAGTGTCGAATAGTCAAGTTTGAATAAGTGTAAGGTTTCCCATTGCTATATTCTCCAAACACAATCTCATGGCACAAAACCAACCACACACATGCATTGGGTGGTCTTGGTAAATTCTTATGTACGGTTCTTTTTTGTGGCCAACGTTCCTAGTGATTTTGAGATACTTCGTCTGGGTGTATTACCTTAAGATCCCTAAGAACAAAGATGGATATAAGTTCATTAGGTGATTTATTTGTCACTGCGACACCTTGATAGGTCTCCTCAGATCCTTCACCTCTGCAATGGTATTCTCTAAAAAAATTGTGTCAGTTTTCCCCATATCAATTTTTTCATCTCAAGTTCTTATTATTTCTAATGGCATTGAATTGTCAATTTTGATTCAGTGTAAGGTTTTCCATTATTATATTTCTCAAATGGAAGATCATTCAATCAAAACAACCATTCACACACATCAGGATGGCCTGGTAAATTCTTAGGGAGATTTTTTTTTTGTTTCCAATGCTCCTGGTGCTTCTAGGATACAACATCTTGGCATATTCCCTTAAGACCCCTGAGAGAAAAAAGATTATAAGTTCATCGGGTGATTTCTTAGTCACTGTGGCACCTTCAAAGGTCTCATCGGGTCCTACACCTCCACATTTGTACCATATAGAAAATTTTGTCTTGGTTTTTCCCTCGTCATTTCAGTCCTCTCAAGGTCCTATTATTTGTAAAAGCGTTGCATAGTCTAGTTTGAGTCAGTGTAAGGATACCCATTGCTATAATTTACAAATGTATACTTTTGGTAGTGAACCACCTATGAACATGGATCAAGATGCCATGTTCAATGCTTAGGGAGGATTTGTTTGGGTGGCCAACACTCACGATGCTTCTCAGATACTTTGTCCGGGCATAGTGCCTTAAGATCCCTAAGAGAAAAATTGGTATAAGTTCACTGAGTGATTTATTGGTCACTGTGGTACCTTGAAAGGTCTCATCTGATCTTAAAAATAGATAATGATATCCTCTACAAAATCCCATCTTACTTTTCTCCATCTTAATTTTTTTCTCTCACTATCCTATTATTTCCAAAATCATCAAATATTCCAGTCTAAGTTAGTGTAAGGATGTCCATTTCCAACCTCGTGAATAATATAGATGGTTAATAAAATATAGGTGGTAAAATGAGAATGTTAATAAGATAGTTGTCATACAATATAGGTGGTGAAAAGGGAATTTCTATATATTGTTCCTATTGGTGCTCAATTTGTTCTCGCCCCATTTGGGCTTGAAATTATTCAATTTGTGGGCTCTATCATCTTTTCTATCTCCCCGTATTGATGCATGAAAACTCTATCCTCCATTTGGTTTCCATGATCAGTCCCTTCCTTTTATCGAGGATCACTTTAAAATCTATATTTTATTTCCTGTTCCTCTTTCCATGTGAAAGAATTTGTAACTTAGGCATAAAATCAGGTTTTTTCCCTTCCTTTCGTTCTTCCACATTCATGATTTGTTTCCCCTATCATTTTTTGTCCCAATATCTATGGAAACAATATTGGATGCAGCTCGGAGGATCATATTTGGGGATTATATCATTTCCAAAATCTCTGTCCTTAAAGAAAGATTCATTTTCAGGTGCAAATGGTGATTTTCCTACATTTTACGGTTTGACAGGTGTGTTTTTCCCTATCAAATTTACATCTCAACATTTGTGGAAACATGGCCCTTTCTGGTTTGATGTAGCTTCACAGCACACTTTGAAAACTCTAAGGCCCGCTTCAACTCAAAGCTTGTCCATGTGGAGTTGTGTCGGGGAGACACATGGAGGTTTTTGCTACCTTGCCCATACTTAGATTTTTTTTCATGCGGTTGATACAACTTTGGCAGACCATGGACACGTGGAGGGATGGTGCTCATTTGAGGATCTTCCTCAGGGTCCCAGCTTAACATTTACACCAAAGGGACACGTGGAGGCTTCCTCCGGCTCTGTTCTATACTTAAAAATTTTCAAAGCAATATTTTAAGGCCTAAGACATGTGGAGGGACCGCGGCTATTTGGGGACTAGCCCCTAAATTTTATTTTGAAGAAGCGTCAGGAGGACACAGTTTGGAGGCTTCCGCTCACTCTGCCCTTGCTTGGACTTTTCAATGTCTAAAGAAAATTGTCTTGAACCCTAGACACATGGCATTTTCATTGGTCCTTCAACTTATTTAGAAACCTATGCCAGAATGAAACACATGGTGAACCCATGCTTGTTTGGGATCTCCACTTTTGGGGACCATCTCAAAGTGTGCCATTAAGACACGTGGAGGATTCCACTGGCTCCTTTTTTATGGAGACTTTTTCAAAGGCCAAAAGGCATTTTTCATGGGCCTAGGGCACGTGGAAGGCCCACACTTATTTGGAAACTTTCCACTATACCTCACCTTTATAGTTGCGTAAAGAAAACATGTGGAAAAATCTAATCTAGAGTTGACAAGGGGAAGAATCAATGGTTGATGTGCATTTCACCTATTTTTCTACCATTTTTGGTCTAAGACTCCTAGAGATGTGAATACACATTGTTTTTCATAATTTTTTCTGAAATTCCTTGTCATTTTTGTCTGCAAAGTGCCATTGAATGGATTTAGAACTTAATTTTTGAGTCCAAGAATAGTTAAGGTTGATATTTTGAAATTGGAATTGCTCAGGGACTTACAAAATCATGAATTAATAGAGAAGATGGATATAGGGAAGAGTTGCATAGGAAAGAGAGGGAAAAGGATGCGATGATTGAGTTTATAGGCATAAAATATGAAAAAGGTGTTTCCTCGAGAGAAAAAAGGATTACCTGTCATATCCAGCTATACAGAGCCTCTGAAAAATGATTAAAATGGGGATTTCTCACATGACATAATAAGAATGATTAGAAGGACTACCAAAATGTTGTGGCATGACATCCTAGTGATTAGTCAAGGGTCTGAGAAATGTGATCAGTTCATAATTGGTCTATATGGAAGCTTTCGAATGTGAATTTTTTAAATGTCACTTTCTTAGGAAAATTGATAATAATAAAAGGTCCCTCGAATATTCTTCTTTTTGGGGGGAGAATTTGGGATGAGTGAGTAAGTCAAATGTATAAATTCAATAAGAATACTCTTGCAAAAGGTCAGGGGTTGAATTCTTAAGAGAAAATTTGAGAGAGCCCATCTTCGTGAGAGACCAATATGAGATACATGGTATCTCTCGAAAGTGCGACCAACAGAGAGATGGCAGCAGGTGTTCTAAGTCTACCAAAAATCTCTCTCTTGTAGATATAATGGGGACACCTTAGGTCTATGGGTATACCTATTTTGAGGTGAACCTCTGGGGTTAAAAGGCCGGTTCCTTATTGGTGTTCACTAGACTGCTTTCTGGGAGTTTTAGGGTTAGGAAGTGACTTAAAATGAAATAATTATGAAGCTGATACACCAATCTTAAATAAAGAACTTGAATTGAGTGGAATACACAACTGAATTGTGAAGAATTCTTTGTGTGCACGAACCAATTTATACTTTCTGAAAAATGCAAGGGCAAAAGAACTTAATTTATACTAAGGGAGAATCATAACAGTACTAGTAAGCTAACATGCACAATGAAATTTAGCAAAAGATAGTAGATCTACAGTAGGGTAAAGTGATTAATCAGGGAATACTGATTTAGAAGATTAATACTGGCATACACAAAACTACAAAATAACTTGGAAAGGCAAGAGTAATTTAACACTCAGAGGGTAAAACTGGCAGAAATTGCTTCAGTACTCATATCAAAAGTTCTTTTGGGAAAAATCTCTAAAAAATCCCTCCTGCTTTGTGCTTTGCAAGAGCACACAATATATATCAAAAGTTTACCCCCTTCCTAAAAATAGACTAAAGGTTGTACTCACCCATGTGTCCTAATTTTATCCCTTAAATAAAGGAATAAAATAATACAAACTATAGCATGTAATGAAATAGGCATTATCAGCCTTACATACAATACAGTCAAACTGAAGTTTACTATTATATTTTTAATAAAGAAAGGTGAATTTTTTTTTAAAGTTACAAATTGCTTGCTAGGAAAGTCTTCTTTCTTTGCACATGCAAATTCGTCATCTTCTTTGTTATGTCCTATTGTGGAGGCATGAAAAATATCATTTCCTGTGTGTAGGTAAAAGGATGCAACTTTTAGCAATATTTGCACAATAAAATTGAAGTGGGGGACACCTCCAATTTATACATGCTCTGATTTCCTCCACTTTTCTGGATGGCCACATGAGTGACACTTCACAAATTCTGGTTTAAAACACCCCATGTGGGGACCACCTTGGTTTGTTTGAAATTTTCTATGCTGCCACCTTTGTGGACTTAGGCAATTTGCTTGTGTTTTGATAAAAGGGGACCACCCTTTGTCTAGCCTACCATGTATATTATTCGCCATCCTTGGTCATTGGCACATAATACAATTTTGCCCTTTTCGGGACTTTTGGCATATATAATGATTTGCTTTGATTTTCCTTGGGTACTATGGTTTAGACTTTACAAAGTCTTTGGTGACGTGGGCTGGCCCCTCTCCACGATGACTCACCCCTTGTGGATTTTGGCGGTTAGTAACCTAACTCTACTTGGTTTTACCTGGGTCTTCGTGAGCACTAATGGCCCTTGATCTGTGCCTTGGTTTTGTTTCCACCATTGATTATGTAACCTTTATTAGGGATCCGACCTGGGACATTAATGCATTCGGTGGCATTTAAGTGGACCTTATCACCTAGGAACCTGGGGAGAATGACCACCGTTCATCTTGGCACTTGGCATTTGCTTAATTGTTGATCTTTAATCACAGGTTAGGGTTCTGGAACCCTAGTTCAAATGCAAGTTTATACTTGCGAGCTCGCATTTGGTCACTTCATTTGGTTTTCATTCTTCGGGTGAAGCCCTGACAAATTTTTTACCGCTCTACATTTTTTAACGAAAGCTTGGAGATTTAGACGTTTTTGAGCCTACATACTTGTTCTTTGATCTTCGACGCCATTGTTGCTCGACTGGGCCTGCATTTTTTTATGGATTCAATGGTATTTTTGTTGTTTTCAGTTTTTTGTTTGGTTTCCCTCCTGTATATGATCTAAATATCATTTTCATCAATTATTCTGCTTTGTATCACTTGCATGGAATGATGAATCTCTACTTCTTTCTAGTTTTCTATTTATTTCTCGTGATCTTGATAGTTGTTGAGCTCAACACAAGCCTGCAGAGGGAAATGCCGCCATCATTTTTCTTGTTTGCTCGTTTCATTAGTGGTCACCTTGGTAAGTTCTGTTACCCTTTTTTGATAATTGCTTTCGAACTCAGGTTTTATTTTTGTAACTCTGAAACATCGAAAAAACAAATGAAATATTCAAAAATATTTTGTGCGTTCAATCTTTTCCTTCTGATGTGGTCCTTTGAGCTCTGACTCATCATTTGAAATTCGTTAAAGCTCCTTTCTATGCATTTTTGATGAACTGTTTGTAAACTTGTCTCGGTACTTGGAAGTGTTTTACTGTTTATTTTTCATTCTGATACACGAGCTCTATTTCGTTTCATCTTCCTGTGATAGATGAATATTTGTAATTTATGAACCCTTCCTTCATTCTGTAGAGGCAAAATGATTTTTTTTTGAGTAGTTTCTTCCCTGTAGATACATGGTTGACTTGTTGAACTCATTTTTGAAGATGTATTGAGAGAACTTCACTTCTTAGCATTTTTTTATGATACTTTTTTGCATACCTGTAATAGTATTTGGAAATGTTTATTGGATACTACTGAGCTATAACTGTAGATGAATACTTAGCGTTAGCATTTCACTTCTTTTGTGATTCATTTCCTTTTCTGTAATGATAAAACTTCATCTTTATGTAGACTTGGAATGGATCTTGTACCTTTTGCTTGCAGTAGTTGTTAGTTGAAGAGTTTCTGGAAAGCATAGTGTTAGAAGCTTAACTGTTTATGATCTTCCATTGCTCGTGTAGCTTTGACATTTCCATTCAGAAAGATTTTCTAGAAGCTATAAGGCTGCTCCTTTGATGTAAACATGATAGAATTCCATTCTTTATAATGAAATAGATGTTCCTTTTCTAGAAAATGAAGAAAATAGTTAAATTCCTTTTCTGAAGTTATAGTAGCAATTGTATTTTAATTTTGTATTAAAATAGCATTTTTGTTTTTCTGGAAAAGTCCATTTTGCAAGGAAAACCTCTTGCAAAAAAATTCAAGAATCCTTCTCTCTCCAGATTCTTATGATTTGACCATTTCTAAAAGGATATGAACATCTCTCTTGCTTGTTTGATTACTTGAATGACGCTATCCATGTTGGCTTTACTTGATTCATTGCAACTTCTGTATGTTTTATTTGATCATGATATCAACTTAGAAGTGATGAAACATGTACTTTTCTTGATTGTTTTTATTCCTTTTGAAGCTCAGATAACTTAGAAAGCGTATAGTACCGTAAAAGTTGTTTATTTCAATTCTGTTTTAAATCAAAAGTCAATTTTACAAGGGGAGACTCTGGCAAAATTTTCTAAAAATCCTATTTTCTCTCTCCCTTTTCAGATTTTAATCCTAATTTACAAAATATGTCTTTCTTGACCCATTCTAATGCTTGAGGCTTCCTACAAAAAATGATATTTTATCCTCATTCAGTAATTACCTCCTTCTTAACCAGTTAGACTCATTTTCATTCTATGCTACAACCTGTTTCTACAAAACTCAGAAATAAATTAGAAATAAATAGGCTTTTTGCCCTCTCTTGTATCCATGTGGTTTATTTCTTCTTTTTTCCTTCTTCTACAAGTTGTTTTCCAACTTCCTTCGTGTGTTATTTTTCAAATCTATTTATTTTCCAACTACTTCAGATTCTGCCCTTTCTAAACCAATCCTTAGCTTCTTTGATTTCCTCTTACCACTCATTTACTTTATGAACTCTGCCTCTTCCTTGTTGCCAGCTCATCTGTATTTCTTTTTTTTCCTATGCCATGTGTTTATGTACCTCTTTCTTTTAAGTATCATTAGATACTTCGAATTTAGAATTTGTATTTTCTTGATAACATGAGTATTGGAATAACATTTTTTCCTGAGCTCAATTTGACAAATGCTTCTCCTGTCTTGCAAGTGTTAAGAAATGGAGATGGAAGTGGAAGATGGAAGAGTTTACATGGAGATGGAAAGGCTGAGGAGTGGAGACACAAGACAAAAAAGGAAATGATGGGTTCCTTTTTACTCCTCTACTCTTGTTCTTTAGCACATGTGGTATTCTCATTTCCATGGATATGATGAGTCACTTAGTCATATCCCACGACTTGTGTGGGAAAGATTATGATCTCTTATGAATAAAGCATTAATTTGAAATAATGAGTTGATTATCTCTTTTTGCATTCAGTTTTATTTTGATTTTACAATGATGTAGGTAACTCAATATCTTAATAAAATGAATTAACATAAGGGATAACTTGTAGTGAATACCTGTAACTCTAGTGGATAATCATTGAATGAAATGTGTCTCTTTGTAAGTTGTGTGATTATCTTAGCTTCCATTCTTCTTTTTGAATCCTTTCTGCTATCTCCATTTGGACATTATTGTCACGGTTTGTTGTCAATATTTTCTTGATGGAAGTAGTAGGAAAGGAGTCAATTGTAATATTTTATGGCAGCATAGGTAAATGCAAACTATAAATCAGCACAACCTTAATGAACATAGAGCAATAAAACTGATATGTATCAAGATAATAACCATGAATCTGATTGTTTGAAAACTACCACTATTCCTGCTGTTCCAAAACTATACACCTTACATATTTTTCAATCCGGTGTCTTCATCGAGATAACACAATTGTCCTTTGGGGCTTGTGTTCTCTTGGTGAGGAGATTTGTGAGATTGTAGACGATGTGAGCTGTTCCGTTTTGTAACAACACACATAGCTACATATTTCACTTAATCTATTTTACAAATCAGCAATAACAAAAATAATCTGACATAAATCCCTTAGCTCAAGTTTACTTCACCAAAGCTGTCCATTGTAACAAAGTTTTTAGTTGCCCATTTTTGCAAAAGTGCAAAATTGTCAACATTTTTGGCGATCCTGTGAGGAAAGCTGCATGCTAGCTTGTAGACTAGTTCCTTACTCTTGTCCATTGGGTATGGAGTCCAAAATCTGAAACCAAACTCTACCTTTTCCCGAAAGGTCCAACCCTTTCAAAACAACTAAAGATGGGAAAAGATCAAGCAAACCAGACCATGTGCATGAATGCACTTATTGAAAATAAATAATGATGTAATGTGCAGAACTACACTTATTGAAAGGAAAATCCTACTCTAACCAATCACTGTAAGATTTTCAATAACAATGTTTGAGAAACATACCATTCTCAGGAATGGGAAGTTCCTCTCCATTCATCTTGTAAAGCTAAAAAGCATTGTGTTCTTTGCAAGCTGATATCATATAAGGACCACTCCAGAGTGTATCAAACTTTGAGTGTTTTCCTGGCTTAGCACGATCAGCATCCCATTTCAACACAATATCTCCTTCATTGAAGATTCTTAATTTGGATTTCTTGTCAAAAGTATTCTTCATTTGATTTTTATTCTTCTCCATGTTTGAATGAGCTTGATCTCTTAGTTCTTGTAATTCCATCAATTATACATAATGGACTTGCAATGGTTCATTCTCAAGTAATTCCATTTGATGCAAAAAAATCCAATTCAGGTAACTGAACTAAAATTGGCTTCCTCACTTCTTTCCCATACACAAGCTTGTATGGTGAATTTCTAACTGATCTCTTAGGGGTCACCCTATCAGCCCAAAGTGGTGAATTTAACATCAGATGTCAAGCTCTTTGATTATCCTTGAGTGTTCTTCTGATGATTCTCAACAGATTCTTGTTAGTACTTTAAGCTAATCCATTACCTTGTGGGTAATAATTAGAAGAATACCTCAAGTAGATTCCATGTCTAACAGCCCAATCTGGTACCTTAGCACCGAGAGTTTCTAAAGCATTATCTAATATGATAGTTGCTAGAACACTAAATCTACAGACTATCCCTTCATAGAAGACTAGTATTGAATCTTCATTAGCATCCTTCAAGGCTACTGCTTCAGTCCATCTTCTAAAGTAATATGTAATAGTTAAAATCCATTTATGTCCTTGTGAAGAAGGTGGGTTAATCATTCTAATAAAGTCAAGACCCCACTTCATACAGGGTTGGTCGGCTGAAATTGGCTACAAAGGCAGCGAAGCTAAATGCTCTTTCTCGACAAAGAAAGCACATTTCCTACACTTTCTGATCCATTTGAAATAGTCCTTAAACATGCTGGGCCAATAGTAACCTACTTTCATGATTTTCAAAGCTATAGTTCGTGTTGAGAAGTGACCTCCTGTAGGTCCTTCATGGAATTCTAATAATACCTTCGGAATTTTGTCATAATCAACACATCGCAGTAAGATTCCATTTATATCTCTTTTAAACAATACACTATCCATGAAAAGATAAGGAATAACTTGTAATCTGAACTATCTTCATTTATTCTTATCCATACCTTCCGAATAGGTGCCGTGTTATAGATAGTTAACCAAATCAGTCATCCATCTCAATTCCTAAATTTCTTGAGGAAGTTCAGGCTGCTAATTTCCTGGTTGCAACATAACATTTGATTGCTGATACGTGGTTTTAGCATGTTGTTCTAAATTTTCAGGTTCTACAGCCTGTTGTTTTTCCATATCAGCAATTAAAAGATCACATAAACCTTTACCTTGAAATATATTTACAACTTAGATATCAACATCATATTCCATAACCTTCGTTATCTAGCCTGCTCTTTTCTCATTCAACTCTTTGTTCAACAAGAAAGCTTTCACATTTGGATGAGAAACAAGAACATGAATTCTATTGTTCGAAAGCATGTACTTAAAATTCTTTAGTCCTCTGACTATGGAAAGTACTTGTATTTTAAGGAATGTGTACCTTGTTTCATAATCGTGCAAGCTCTATCCAAAGAAAGTAATTAGTTGTTTGATATTCTCATCATTAACCTGAGTTAGAATAGCTGAGATTGTTTCAGCTCCTGCAAGTGCATACATTGTAAAATATTTGTCAAAATTTGGATTTGCAAGAGTAGGAGCCTGAGAAATAGCTATTTTAATAGCCTCGAAACCTTCTCTCCCTTCGCTGGTCCAAGAGAATGTTTTCTCTTTCGTTAGCATGGTTGTCAATGGATTAACCAATGCTGGAAAATCTAGGACAAATCTTCTGACAAAGTTGATTTTTCCCAGAAATATTTTTAATGCCTTCTTGTGACGAGGTAATGATAGCTATGATATGGCTTCAATTCTGAAAGGATCAATTGCTAAACCCTGTTTGGAAACAATATGGCTGAGTAGCTTACCATCATGTACTGAAAAGATAGACTTTTTGGGATTCAAAGATATTCCAAACTACCTGTAGATCTGAAAATACTCTCTCAAATGCATTAGATGTTCATTAGAATTTTTTGAGAATACAGTGACATCATCTAAATAAACAAGTATGCATTTATTTAGTAGGCTATGAAAGCCATGTCCATTGCACGTTGAAACGTTGCACTGGCATTTGAGAGACCAAAAGGAATTCTTTTATAAGTGTAAGTACCCGACTTGGTGGTAAAAGTTGTTTTATATCTATCTTCTCCTTGGACTAAAATCTAATTATATTAACTATAACCATCTAGAAGGGATAGTCTATGTGATCCGGAAACTGTTCTCAAAATCTGATCCATATTCGGTAGTGGATAATGATCTTTTAATGATGCTTTGTTAAGATCTCTAAAATCCACACATAATTTGATTTATCCATTCTTTTTCCTAACTGGAACAAGATTTGCTACCCAACTTGAATCCTTAACCATGAAAATAATTCCTGATTGAATCAATTTTGATAATTCTTTCCTCATAAGAGGTTCTATTCTAGGATTTATAGGCCTTTTTTTCTGCCTAACTGGTTTAGAATTTGGTTGTAATTCAATCGTATATTGTGCTAGATTGGGGTCAAACCCTTTCAAGTCTTGGTATCTCCAAGTGAAAACATCTTTAAATTCAATGAAAAGCTTAATAAAAGATTTTTTTCGGATAAGGAACATACCTTTCCAAGAAATAAGTTCTTTCCTTCATCAACTGAAACCTCTTCGTAATTATTAGCTTGAGTAGACATATTAGCTTTGTCCTTTCTTAACTGGTCATCGGTGCTAAAGATGTCTTCCAATGTGACAAGTCCTCGAGGAAAATTGTTTGTCTTTAACTGAACAATTTGGTCACCATATACATGGTGTAATTTATCTTGATTTACTATAGAAAATTCAGCTTCTTGCTACAAAAACCTACAGATTTGATTAGCACTCTCAAACACCTGCCAATTAGATTGATTATCAGGTATAGAAGGTCTGACAATCAACTTTACATGAGCCTGAACTTTTTTGCTTCTTATTTATTCTAGTAATTCAAAACTAGCACCAACTGCTGCTAGTCTATCAACATGTTTATTTTCAGCTCTAAGAATAGACTGAATACTAATGGCATCAAAATATTCCATTAAGTCTGAAACTCTATGCCTGTAAGACTTCATTAATGGATTCTTACATACATTGAAGTTTTGTACTTGATTTATCACTAACTCAGAATCACCAAAGACTTGTAATGTGTTGATTCCTCTTTTTCTGACCCAAAGTAAGCCATGAATTAACGCTTCGTACTCAGCTACATTACAAGTGCATGGAAATTGAAGACTCAGAGCTGTAAAATACCTTTCATTTGTTGGGGAAGTGAGCATCAGATCTGCTCCATGTCCTTTCATATTCTTAGCTCCATCAAAATGAAGCTTCCAAATCCCTTCTGTTTTATTTTCTATTTTTGACAGCAAGGGAACTGTTGCACTTTCTTTGTACATGCAATAAACACCGAAAAGATGTTCTTCAACTATTTTCTCATCCATGAACATGTTAGAAACACCTTCTAGTTCTGAAATCTGAGCTACATCATCAAAATCAAATTGGTCTAAAGCTAGATAATTCGCTACTGCATTTGGTGAATGAGGCTCAATATGAAATCTAGCCAATGGCTCAGAATTTATGGTAACCTTAGTGCCATAATGTGTAGTGAAAAATAAGAAAGACCAATAAGAAGAGAGGTAGCCTCCATTTTTTGTAGTAAAGTCTCTAGATAGGCACAAAGCAAATTATGGAGGTAAATCCACAACAGTAACATCTTTTAAAATGGAAACATTTAGGCAAGCATGTAACGTTACCTCCAAATTTCTGATTACTCCAACTATATTGGTTGCAGTTCCATCAAGATGTAAAACACTCCTTTTTGTAGGTTCATATTGTAGACCTAATTTTTCAGTAATTGACTTGGGCATGACTGTACTACTTGCACCGTTGTCCACCATACAGTTATGAACTAGATTTTCTCCAATGATCAGAGATAGGTAAAAGGGTGGTGGCTTCTTTATGTCATGAGCATTTAGAACCTTCTAAACCATCCATCTAACATCCTTTACGTGATCTTGATCAAGTGTTCCAAGGACCATATATGTATTTTAGACTTCCTTTATCGTCATTTTTGAAGAAATCTGTAGTTTAGCTAGTTCATCAGAAAGAAAATCCTGTTGTCCTAGAATGCTTAAGGCATCCCACATCGAGATGTTAACATTTTTCTTCTTCATCACATCAAAAATATTAAAAGAAGCAATAGTATTAGAGATAGACTCGATTTTTTTAGCATAAGCTTTAGCAAGAATTGATTTTACTTTGGCAACCTTGGATATCTGAGGGATAAACAATCTTCTTGGATCAGGTTGAAGCTATTTTTGTTTCTCTTTACTAGTTGCAACACTTGTTGTTTTCTGAGGGACAACAAGACTGTTGGCATGTTTCGAGACTGTAGATGTTGATATATCAGTAATAGTGGGAAACATGGGTCTTTTTTGTTGTTTTTTATTTTCAGTAGCTTTCTCTTGAGCTTTAGTGGTAACAATAATGAAATCCTCCTCAATAAAGCTAACCAAATTCTATTCAATATTTTTGAACATGATTTTATTGCTACCCACCATCCATTTGAGGTATGAACAATGCTTCAGATTGAGGTTGCACAACAAGATTCAGGTTCAGGAATGCATTTGGGCAGTTTGCAGTTTGATGAGGTTGATTACAAGGTTGGAACCACTCTTTTGTAGGCATATTAACTGGAACCAAATAATTAGATGCACTAGGAACATTAGAATCAAACTGTCTTTGCTGATAAGGTTGCCTGTAATTTTGATTCTATTAGTAAGGTTACCTATTCTACTGGTTTTGCTGATAAGGAGCTTGATATGGCCTATTAGACAATGTAAGCTTATTTTTAATTGATGTCAGTTTATTTCCCATGGTTTGCAAGGCTTTAAACATATCTGGGGATGGGGCTGCAAGAGTAGGCTCTATGATTGTAATAGGCTATGGGATAGGAGCTAAATCTACCAAAAATGCCATTGTAGGCCTTGGTGCTAATTTTCAAGCCTAAATAAGTTTGTTTTAAGCTTTTATAGCAGTTTCATAGGCCCCTGGAAGAGTAAAATCTCCCATGGATTGAATCATAGTTGCAATATAACTATTCAATGCTCTGAGGTAATAAAGGAAAGCATGATCAACTTGAGGCTTAACACTTGTTGGGATTCTTTCCCAAGTTCTAGATAAACAAATGTTGAAACTAGACAAAAATTCATGAGGGGCTCTCTTGATAGTAGATAGTTGTTCTATCAGGGACAAATGATCCGAATTGTCTTAGAACTGTTCCAGTAATTTTTCTCCCAATCCATCCCAAGTTCTTTTGCTTCCATTCTCTAGGTTCCTATACCATTGCAAGGCTTGTCCTTTAAAAGATGGAGCTAAAAGTTTTAAAGCTACGTCTTCATGAGTAATATTATGGACTGCACATATGGCTACCACATCTTTGATGTGTTCAGTTGGTGTAACTTGATTTTCACCGGTAAATGATGGAAGAATTTTCAGAGTAGCATTAGGAATGTCATGATACACTATAATTACTAATGGGCTGCCATTTTAAAGAATACAAAATTTTTGGGTGGTTGAATAGCCATTGCAAAAACCGGGGTATTGATTGAAAAAAAAATTTGTGGGGAAGGAATATCAGGAGGGTTTTCAAAACTAGGTCTGTTATAAGGTAAAGTATTACCAACCCTTCTTCTTCTAGTAGATTTCAATGGTAAAGAAACAAACTCAAGAGGAATACCTCTTATCGATGATCTTGTAGTTACTTTAGGCATGGAACATGTTGCAATACTGGTATGAAATCAGCTTTATGGAGTCACCAAAAGATCATAGAATCTTTAGAATTAATTTGCTGCAAATTTTCTCCTGAAAGTAACTTTTATTCACTGTAAATCTACTTTTGATCTACTCTAGAATCTAAAATTTCCATGCAGATCTAATTCGTGGTCCCATTAGGTGTGCCAAAAACTGTTATCTGTCGAAATTGCACCCAACAGAGAGATGGCAGCACGTGTTCTAAGTATGCAAAATATATCTCTCTCTCTCGTAGATACAATCGGGACACATCAGGTTTGTGGGTATACATATTTTGAGGTGAACCTCCAGGGTTAAAAGGATAGTTCCTTATTGGTGTTCACTAGACTACTTTCTGGGAGTTTTAGCGTTAGGAAGTGACTGAAAATGAAATAATTACGAAGGTAATACACCAATTTTGAATAAATAACTTGACTTGAGTGGAATACACAACTGACTTGTGAAGAATTATTTGTGTGCATGAACCAATTTATACTTTCTGAAAAATGTAGGGGCAAAAGCACTTAATTTATATTGAGGGAGAATCACAACAGTTTTTAGTATGCTAACATGCACAATGAAATTTAGGAGAAGATAATAGATCTGCAGTAGGGTAAAGTGATTAATCAGGGAATACTGATTCACAAGATTAATACTGGCATACACAAGACTACAGAATAACTTGGAAAGGCAAGAGTAATTAAACACTCAGAGGGTAAAACTAGCAAAAATTGCTTCAGTACTCATATTAAAAGTTCTTCTGGGAAAAATCTCTGAAAAATCCCTTTTGCTTTGTGCTTTGCAAGAGCACACAATATATAGAAAAATTTCACCCCCTTCCTAAAAATAGACTAAAGGTTGTACTCGCCCATTTGTCCTAATTTTATCTCTTAAATAAAGGAATAAAATAATACAAACTAGAGCATGTAATGAAATAGGCATTATCAGCCTTAGATATAATATAGTCAAACTGAAGTTGATTATTTTATTTTTAAGAAAGAAAGGTGAAAAATTTGCTAAAATTACAAATTTCTTACTAGGCAAGTATTATTTCTTTGCACATGTAAATTCATCATCTTCTCTAATCTTTCCTGTTGTGGAGGCTTGCAAAATATCATCTCCTATGTGTAGGTAAAAGGATGTAACTTTTAGCAATATTTGGATAATAAAATTGAAGTGGGGGACACCTCCAATGTATACATGCTCTGATTTCCTCCACTTTTCTAGATGGTCACATGAGTGACACTTCACAAATTTTGGTTTAAAATACCCCATATGGGGACCACCTTGGTTTGTTTGAAATTTTGGATGCTACCACCTTTGTGGACTTAAGCAATTTGCATGTGTTTTTATAAAAGGGGACCACCCTTTGTCTAGCCTACCATGTATATTATTCGCCACCCTTGGTCATTGGCACATAATACAATTTTTCCCTTTTCGGGACTTTTGGCATATATAATGATTTGCTTTTATTTTGCTTGGTGACTATGGTTTAGAATTTACAAAGTCTTTGGTGACGTGGGCTGGCCCCTCTCCAGGATGACTCACCCCTTGCAGATTTTGGCGGTTAGTAACCTAACCCTGCTTGGTTTTACCTAGATCTTCATGAGCCCTAATGACCCTTGATCTGTGCCTTGGTTCTGTTTCCACCATTGATTATGTAACCCTGATTAGGGTTCCGGCCTAGGAAATTAATGTGGTCGGTGGCATTTAAGTGAACCTTATCACCTGGGAACCTGGGGAGAATGACCAATGTTCATCTTGGCACTAGGCATTTGCTTAATCGTTGATCTTTAATCATGGGTTAGGGTTTTGGAACCCTAGTTTGAATGCAAGTTTATACTCGCGAGCTTGCATTTTGTTAATTCATTTGGTTTTCATATTGTGGGCGAAGCCCTTGAAATTTTTTTACCGCTTTGCATTTTTTGATGAAAGCTTGGAGATTTAGACATTTTTGAGCCTGCATACTTGTTCTTTGATCTTCGACGCCATTGTTGCTCGACTGGGCTTGCATTTTTTTTTATGGATTTGAAGGTATTTTTGTTGTTCTCAGTTCTATGTTCAGTTTTCCTCCTATATATGATCTAAAGATCATTTTCATCAATTATTCTACTCTATATCACTTGCATGGAATGATGAATCCCTACTTATTTCTGGTTTTATGTCTGGTTCTCGTGATCTTGATAGTTATCGAGCTCGACACGAGCCTGCAGAGGGAAATGCCACCATCATTTTACTTGTTAGGTCATTTCATTCGTGGTAACCTTGGTAAGTTCTATTACCCTTTTCTGATAACTGCTTTCAAACTCGAGTTTTATTTTTGTAACTCTGAAACAAGGAAAAAACAAGTGAAATATTCGAAAATATTTTGTGGGTTCAGTCTTTTCCTTCCGATGCGGTCCTTTGAGCTCTGACTCATCATTTGGAATTCATTCAAGCTCCTTTCTGTGCATTTTTGATGAACTATTTGTAAACTTGTCTCAGTACTTGGAAGTGTTTGACTGTTTATTTTTCATTCTGATACACGAGATCTGTTTCATTTCATCTTCTTGTGATAGATGCATATTTGTAATTTATCAACCCTTCCTTCATTTTGTAGAGGTAAAATGAATTTTTTTTGAGTTGTTTCTTCCCTGTAGATACATGCTTGACTTCTTGAACTCATTTTTGAAGATGTAGTGAGATAAATTCACTTCTTAGCATTTTTTTTATGATACTTCTTTACATACCTGTAATGGTATTTGGAAATGTTTATTGGATACTCCTGAGCTATAACTCTACATGAATACTTAGCATTAGCAGTTCACTTCTCTTGTGATTCATTTCCATTTCTGTAATGATAGAACTCCATCTTCATGTATACTTGGAATGAATCTTCTACCTTCTGCTTACAGTAGTTATTAGTTGAAGAGTTTCTGGAAAGCATAGTGTTAGAAGCTTAACTGTTTATGATCTTCCATTGCACCTGTAGCTTTGACATTTCCATTCAGAAAGATTTTCTAGAAGCTTTAAGGCTACTCCTTTCATGTAAACATGATAGCATTACATTCTGTATAATGAAATAGATGTTCCTTTTCTAGAAAATGAAGAAAATACTTAATTTCCTTTTGTGAAGTTATAGTAGCAATTGTATTTTAATTTTGCATTAAAATAACATTTCAATTTTTCTGGAAAAGTCCATTTTACAATGGGAAACTCTTGAAAAAAATTTCTAAAATCCTTCTCTCTCCACATTCTTATGATTTGACCATTTCTAAAATGATATGAACATCTCTCTTGCGATTCGAATTACTTGAATGAAGCTGTCCATGCTGGCTTTACTTGATTCATCGTAACTTCTGTATGTTTTATTTGATCATGATATCAACTTAGAAGTGATGAAACATGTACTTTTCTTGATTTTTTTTATTCCTTTTGAAGCTCAAATAGTTTATAAAGCATGTAGTAGCTTAAAAGTCATGTATTTCAATTCTGTTTTAAATCAAAAGGTAATTTTACAAGGGGAGACTCTAGCAAATTTTTCCAAAAATCCTATTTTCTCTCTCCCTTTTTAGATTTATATTCCTGATTTACAAAATATGTCTTTCTTGACCCATTCTAATGCTTGATGCTTCCTACAAAAAATGATATTTTATCCTCATTCAGTAATTTCTTCCTTCTTAACCAGTTAGACAGATTTTCATTCTATTCTGCAACCTGTTCATGCAAAACTCATAAATAAATTAGAAATAAATAGGATTTTTGGCCTCTCTTGTATCCATGTGGTTTATTTCTTCTTGTTTCCTTCTTATACAAGTTTTTTTCCAACTTCCTTCGTGTGTTATTTTTCATATCTATTTCTTTTCCAACTACTTCAGATTCTGCCCTTTCTAACCCAATCCTTAGCTTCTTTGATTTCCTCTTACCACTCATTTACTTTATGAACTCTGCCTCTTCCTTGTTGCCAGCTCATCTGTATTTCTTTGTTTTGATGTGCCATGTGTTTCTGTACCTCTTTCTTTTACGTATCATTACATACTTCGAATTTAGAATTTGTATTTGCTTTAGAACATGAGTATTGGAATAACATTGTACCCTGAACTCAATTTGACACATGCTTCTCTTATCCTGCAGGTGTTAAGAAATGGAGATGGAAGCGGAAGATGGAAGAGTTGAGATGGAGATGGAAAGTCTAAGGAGTGGAGACAGAAGAAAAAAAAAGGAAATGATGGGTTCCTTTTTACTCCTCTGCTCTTGTTCTTTAGCACATGAGGTATTCTCATTTCCATGTATATGATGAGTCACTTAGTCATATCCCACGGCTTGTGTGGGAAATCTTATGATCTCTTATGAATAAAGAATTAAATTGAAATAATGAGTTGATTATCTCTTTCTGCATTTAGTTTTCTTTTGATTGTACAATGATGTAGGCAACTCAATATCTCAATACAATGAATTAACATAAGGGATAACTTGAAGTGAATACCTGTAACTCTAGTGGATAATATTTGAATGAAATGTGTCTCTTTGTAAGCTGTGTGATTATCTTAGCTTCCATTCTTCATTTTTACTCCTTTCTGCTATCTCCATTTGGACATTATTGTCACGGTTTGTTGTCAATATTTTCTTGATGGAAGTAGTAGGAAAGGAGTCAATTGTAATCTTTTATGGCAGAATAGGTAAATGAAAACTATAAATCATAACAACCTTAATGAACATAGAGTAATAAATTTGATAGGCATCAAGATAATAACCGTGAATTTGATTGTCTGAAAACTGCCACTATGCATGTTGTTCCAAAACTATACACCTTACGTATTCTGCAATCTGATGTCTTCATCAGGATAACACAACTGTCCTTCGGGGCTTGTGTTCTCTTGCTGAGGATATTCATGAGATTGCAGACTATGTGAGTTGTTACATTTTGTAATAGCACACATAGCTATAGATTTCACTTAATCTCTTTTACAAATCAGCAATAACAAAAATAATCTGACGTAAATCCCTTCGCTTAGGTATACTTCACCAAAGTTGTCCATTGTAACTAATTTTCCAGTTTCCCATTTTTGTAAAAATGTAAAAAATGTCAACAATAGCTTGTTAATTTCTTATATGTTAGATTTTATATCAGGTCAAGTTGGTTGTAGATGTATATCCATTGAAAATCCCTGAGATTGCTCTAGAATCTTTCCCCTGTTGATGAATCTAATCAATTTTGAGTTAATTTGTGTCAATCTTGGAGTAATTTGTGTCTGCTTTGTTTCAGAATGTCTGCAAGTAGTTTTTATTATACCTATTGAAATCTTGTGTTATAGTCCCTCTGAATAACACATGATATTGTCCCTATGACAATTTAGTGGCATTTGTAATTTCATTTCAAGAAGAGCCTTCATCCTATGATGAGATAAACAATTTAAAATCACTTCACTGTCATTTGTTGATAAAGATTGTCTGTAAGAATTTGAGTGTATCTTAGGCATGAGGAACCATGGGTATTTGATGTTTTATTGAGTGTTTATCTTGAGCCTTTGTGTTAAATTCTTGGAGATTATGTGAAACCATGCTAATCTGGACCTTCACTGAAGCACACCTTCTTGTTGAAGGAATATATTAGCTATTATGAAGCTTTATGTCGTTTAGCTTTCCACTTGTTGTGAAGTCTCTCAAAGATTTGGTATAATCAATTTTATCCTACTTAATCTCCCACCAAATTTTTTCAAAAACCGTGAATTCATCCTGAACTATCCCTGTTTGCCCTATGTGTCCACAAATGTATAAATTCTACCACTAAAATTTGCAGAACTCATAATGTCTTCAGTAACCTTAGCCTTGTTTTGAAAGTATCTCCATCTTTTAGAAGTGACAACTCTTGAGAGTTAAATTATGGAGTATTGATCATACTTTCCCAAGGTTTTCTTCATAAATGTTATTCAAAGGAAAGATATCTCCATCTCCTTCATCAAACAGAGGTTACACTATGGGTCCTCTCACCCTAGTTGAAAGGAACGACCTAAAGTAGTGAGGATAGGTCAAATCCTCTTAAAGGTGTTATCCATATCTCCACAATCTGAGTGACAAAGGGCTAGTTAGATCTCATCCCTGGCAACATAACGACATACATTATGATCTATCTATATCTAAGCTTCATGTCAAATATGTGATGTTGCTCAGCTTGAAAAGGAGAACAAATTTGGATACCAATAGTTCCTTTATAATAAATGACTTCCCTTACCTTCATTTGTCTTCAAGAATAATAAATTATGTACTAATAGTGTCAATCATGTGAAGGTAGAATATTTTTTAGCACCACTAACCTACATAAATATGTTAGTAAGCAATTAAAAATAATTTTAAATCCTACAAAATTTAAACAAAATCATTAAAGTAAATATTTCAATTTAATTCATGAAGAACATACCTTTGCAAATTCAACCCAATTAACCGTAATGATCAACTCTACTCTTGATAGTATCAAAAATTACTTCATGTTCTGATTAATTTACCTTTCACAGATTCTTGTTTAATGGCCTTCCTCAGTATTTGATCAATTGAATGTTTTTTACAAGAACCAAATGTGAATAGTGAAATATCTTTCGATGTACTTCATAGTAACAACCAAGTATTTGATTTTTTTGATAGGATATCATCGAAGCCAATTTCAAATGACTACTAATGACCTAGTGGGATACTCAAGTTCTTCACCACCACTGATTATGAAAGTCCTTTTTTCCCCTCTACACAATGAGAAGAGAAGTATTTTGTTCCCTCTTCATTAAATTCTATTTCAATGATTGCAATCATGTGTGCTACATAAAAAATTAAAACACAAGTCAAATTTAAAATAGATTAGAAGTTGACCATTTAATAATTTATAAATTTATAGTATGACATACATATGTACCTTGTTGCACTAAATCAGAGACTTGGTGAAATTCAAGTGATGTTGTCATACGATCTGAAGACACTATAAGTTGTAATGCTCATGGAACTCGATATGTGTCGAGTGGAATTAGAGGTCTACAAGTTCATTCATCCACCCACTACTATGAATAACATTCATTCCACAAAAAATCAATGCATGATATGGAAAAACATGCCATGCACCTAGTATAAATAATCTAATATCTTTATTTTGAACTACGGAATGAGTGCATATAACTTGATCCTACAACTATCATATAATCTTCATAGCTATCCAAATGTTATTCCTCTATCAACCAAAAATATATACGAACCATTGAACTCACTTGAGATTCATGTCTCATGTTCTTGACACACCAATCAATAATTCTTTATGCACTTGTAAATTTGGCACCATCCTTGAACTTTATATCTTCTCTTGCAAGTTCTCTTTTCACACATGATGTTGTATCATATTTACCTCTTTTCCCATGTCCCACATTACTAAAACTCTAGTTATGTTATACAAAATTTTCTTTGTGCATCTTATTTAGCCAATAAAACATTCGCGCATTCTTGAATTGGGATAAGTAATTGTCCAACCAAATGTAATGTTGATTGGAAAAAAATTTCTTCTCATTCAAATTCACATAAATCACCTAGAAACACCCTTAAACATATTTTGTAGAATGTTTTCAATCATCACTGATGTAGAAATGATACTCTCTTAATATTTTTTGATCTTTCATAGTGATTTCTGTAAATGCATGAATTCTATATATATGAAAATACCAACTTGCACCAAGTTATAGTATTGATACTGAACCTCCATTTGTGGCTACAATGTATAATTCTCTGCGAAGTCAAGTATTGACACAATAGTAACAAGTAGGAATGTCTCCTTTCTTATCTTGAATTTCTCATCCAACCATCAAGCTCTATGTGTGTGCCGTGCATACTCATAAACAATTTCCTCTCTAAATTATACCATATATTCTGACCCAAGTAATTGTTCTATAACAAGATCCAACATCTTAGATTATTTTCCATATTTTAATTGATATGCATTTAATTTATATTTTTTGAAACCAACTACTTATTTTCCTATTGAATCTGTACTCTCCTCATATATACAACTTTTCAATTTTGGCAAGCCACCACATACATTTGATAGTCCATTTAAACATGGTTTGTTATAAAAAAATCTAGCTGATTTTTCACAAAATATCATAGGAATAATTTCCATTTCATATTTTGGTGGGACCTTTAATCCACATTCCTACAACATGATGTCAGTATGCAAAACACAATGAACTTGAGAGAAAACATCATAATAAATTTAAAATTCAATATCATGCCTGTAACAACAAGTGATACGTGAGAGAATTATTATCACATAAAAGGGTTTGTTCATTTAAAAAAACATTTGTCTAATTTTATTTTCTAGATTATAATTTTTAAACTTAGAGAACAATTGTGTTTGATTAATATCCAAGAATTTTTTTTCACATGATTCATGATTGCGAGAACCTATTCTTCTTTTTATTGTATCTCTTCTATTTGGTGACACCCTTGGGTTTTCATTCCAAAACCTTACAAGTAATTATTTTATAATATTTTATATATCCTTATCTTTTCAAGGACGTCTACTAGAGAATTCCCAATATTCAGTGTAATTTAATGACTCAATACTTTTCCATCTCCCTATTACTTTCATTAGTGTTATTTTGTTTAGCTTCAAATCTCAGATTGTTTTTCTAATCAATAATTCATTAATTGTTTTATGGGTAAGTGCACAATCTGGTGGAAAAAAGGGGGGTCTTCAGTGGACATTTTTTTTACAAAAAAAAAAATCTTCAACTTGTACAAGTTATTTGAAATAGTTACACTCAAAATCGGAAGATGTTGTAAGAACAAGAATTGTAGAAACTTGAGTCTAGTTTCTAAGCTACTAAATATAATTTAAACCAGTTAAGTTTAAGTGGATCAAATAAATAAAATACCAACATGTACTCCTATTTCTTTTAAAAAACATAATCCAGTGAATTTCGTGTGCCCCACAATTTTTTGAGAACCATTTAGTATTTTTGAAAACCCTTGGGTAGAAAGATAGCTAGGAGCATCTAGTTTGGGCTTCATTTTTAAAAATATTTTTTTAACGAGAATATTTTTTAATGATATTTTTTGTACAAAAATTTTAAATTTCTAAAATAACAAAGCTCCAACTGTACACCCCCTAACTACCTCAAAAAATATTGAAAATTGGAATTTTTTTATTATGTATAGAATTAGGACTTATTTGAGATAGTATTTTTTTTTTTCAATTTTTATGAGCCAAAAACAATATACACGATGAAAGATAACTATGTTTAAAGTTCAAAAAATAGCTACAAAAAGGCATAGTTAGATAATAAATAATATGGAAACATTATATTAGTCAGAAAATTTGAAAAATTATTTTTCAGAAAGAATAAAGTATTCTCTACATTGTACTCATATGTTTATTAAACAAATCGAATGATTTAATTTGATTTATTATCGTGGAAGTGGAATTTTAGCATTTTTCTACAAAAATGAGTTGTTTGTTGTGTTTGTGTAGGTCCATACCTTAGGATTGAGGATCCAAACCAGATCAAAGCCTTGATGCATGCCATGGAAAAATGAAAAATAAGAAAAACATACGTATTATAATGTGTATGTGTTCCACATAGTATAACCATTATATGTGCTTTTAGAAAATATAAGAAATTAATGTCACTATGCACCTTATGGAACTTGTATAATAGCTCCATGAGTCACGGTTTAGGAGATAATTTTTTATATTATAATCTAGTCAGTACTTAGGTAATTTAAACAATTTCAGCATTCATCCTAAATCCTTTAGCCCTAAACATAAATCCTAAACCTTAAAGCTTGAGACCTTAACCCTAAACCCTAAACCATGATCCCTAAACCCTAAAACCTAAACCCTAAACCATATGCCCTAAACCTTAAACATTCATCCCTTACCCATGTGCCCTAAACCATAAACCCTAATCCTTAAGCCCTAAACCTTAAGCACTAAGCCATAAAACAAAAAATCTAAATTATGAACCACGAGCCCTAAATACTAAAGCATAAAAATTAAATATTGAACCCCAAAACCCTAAACGCTAAACACAGAATCCTAAACCCTAGAACCTAAATCCTAAACCTAAAAACCTAAGCCCTGAGTCTTAAACACTATACCCTAAACCTTGAACTATGCGACCTAAACCCTAAACCCTTAACCCTGAGACCTAAACCCTAAACTATAACCCCTAAACCCTAAAAATCCTATAATAATACCTAAATCCTAAACACTAAATCATGAACCCTAAACCCTAAACCCTAAACATTGAACCCTAATCCATGATACCTAAACCTTAAACCCTAAACCGTAAACTCTAAATCTAGATCCCTAAGCTCTAAACCCTAAACTCCAAACCCCAAATCCTAATTCATAAACCCTAAACCATGAACCTTAAACCTTAAACCCTAAACCCTATGCCGTAAACCCTAAACCTTAAACATTCATCCGTAACACATGATCTTTATACCCTAAACCCTGAATCTTAAGCTCTAAACCATGAACCCTGATCTGTAAATGCTAAACCCGAAACACTAAAACTAAATCCTAATCCCTAAACCTTGACCCCTAAACCCTAATCCCTTTACTATAACCTTTAGCAGTAAATCCTAAACCCTCAACCCTAAGCTATAAACCCTAAATCATAAACCTTAAACCCTAAACCTTGAGGTCTAAACACTAAACCTTAAACCTTGACCTCTCAACCAAGATCCATAAACCTTAAAATATAAAACCTAAACCCTAAAACCAAAATAATAAACCCTACACCCTGAACACTAGATCTTGAACCCTAAACCCTAAACCCTTAACCCTAATCCCTAAATCCAAAACACTAAACCCTAAATCTAGATCCCTAGGCTCTAAACCCTAACCCTTAATCTTGTAACTCTGAACCCCGAACCCTGAGCCGTGAACCCCAAACCATAATCCCTAAACCCTAAAACCTAAGCTTTGAACCCTACACCTTGATCCCTGAGCCCTAAACCCTAAACTATGTACCCTAAGCCTTAAAATCTACACCCTAAAATTTGATACCTAAATAATAAAACCTAAAGCTTCCATTCTAAATGCTAAATCCTAAACCCTAAACCCTAAACATTAAACATTGAACCCTAAATTATAAACCCTAAACCCTAAAGACTAAATTCTCAATCCTAACCCATGAAACCTAAACCCTAAAGCCTAATCCCTTCACCCTGAGCCCTAAACCCTAACCAAAACCCTTAACCCTTAACCCTAAACCTTAAACCCTAAACCCTAAACCTAAACCCTAAATCCTAAACCAGTAACCCTAAATCGTAATCCATAAACCCTAAATCTTAAACCCTAAAGAATGATACCTAAACCCTAAAACCTGAGCCCAAAAACTTAAACCCTAAACCCTAAACCGTAAACCCTTTGCCATAAACCCTAAATTATGAGTCCTAAATCCTAAACTTTAACCATAAGCCTTAAAATCTAGAACCTAAATCCTAAAATGCAAACTCTAAATACTAAGCCCTAAACCCTCCTCCCTAAACCCTAAAATCCGAACCCTAAATAATTAGCCCTAAAAACTAAACCCTAAACCCTAAAATCTAATTCCATAAACCCTAAACCTTAATTCCTAAACACTAAACCCTAAACAATAAAATATGAAACCTAAACCACTGAACCATAAGCCTTAAACCCTAAATCCAAAACCCTTAACCCTTAACCCTGAGCCATCAACCATAAACTCTAAAACCTAAACTATAAACTATAAACCCTAAACCATGTACCCTAAAACATGATCCTAAAACCCTAACATTTGAGCCTAAACCAGGAGCGGTGAACACTAAACCCTAAACTTGGAGTCCTGAACCATGAACCCTAATCCTTAAACCCTAAACCCTAAATCATAAAACATAAATCATAAATTGTAATGCCCCGTTCTCCGACGTCCATGTCGCTAAGATTTTAATGTTGTGGTGCTTATGTTGACCTCTCGTTGGCTCTTGTTTTTTAATTAATAAGTGGTAATAATATTTTTTATTTATTGGTCGACGTTAACCTCACCTTCTGATCGTCGATTTTATAGCAACCCTATTGTTAAATTTTGATAAGTGATTACATAAATTAATGCTGGGAAATGAGGATGAAGCTCCATCCTACTCGGCATTTAAGGTGAACTATTTAAATATTGTTTAGGGTTGTAAAATCTTATAAGGTGTGCTCGAATGGGGAGAATTTAGGATTTGCGTATCACATGGATCTCTCTCCAAAATAGACGTCTTTTCTTGTAAATTGTGTTGGACCTTCCCTGAGATCTGGGGAAACGTGTTTGAAATCGTATTGGGTTTTGGCCTACGTTTTGTCTTCGTGATTCGTTATGGCTTGCTAGCCACGTTTTCTTTGTTTTGGGGATTTGTGTGCTCAGTAGTTTGGGGCTCTGTGTGCTCAGTGGATTGGGGGTTGCACGCCCAGATGAAAACCTCACATTAAAGAGTTTAGTGCAAGTTTCCTTGGCTATGTGGTCATTTTCTGGTGCACAGATCCTGGGCGTGTCCTTTTTTGTCTTCCCTGGCCGCAATGAAACCCCCCTCACGCCTTATGCTGGTGTGCATATCTTGGACGCATTCCTTTTTCCTGCCCTGGCCGCATGGGTCTGTGGGGTGAAGGAATACTTCATTTTTCTGGTCGTGTGGACATGGTTTTTTTTTGTTGTTACCTGATGTGTTTTGGGGGGAAGAAGGAGCGCGGTTTTCTTTTACTGGCCACGCACAGCGACCAGCTGGTGCAGTAGGCATGTTACCTCCACTTTCATTGGATGCTGCGAGTTGTGTTCTTGTTGGGGATCCACAACAGACTACAACATTCTTTAGCCAGGCAGCAGGTGTGTGCAGTACAGTAGATGCCTCTGTGAGCGCTTCCAATAAGCAGGTTGTCCAACAATGTTGTTACCTGAACATTCAGTATTGAATGCATCCTCAAATTTGGGATTCTCCTTGAAGTTTTTATTTTTATTTTTATCCAAATCACTTAGTGACAGTAAGAGTGTTACCAGCAGACCTGATGAAATTTATTACATATATTCTCTATTGGGACCTTACTTGTTTTACGATGCAACTCATGGAAGAGAATCTCATAGAGGAGGATCTGTTCATATCAGAATATTCATGAAGCACAATTTGCTGTTGGAGAGCCTAGTAACAAAATCCTTCATAAGTGTGGCGCTTGCATTATTCATAGCAGGATGGGTTGTTCGGCGGAAGTCTTTAAACCTTTCGGGTGGTTTTGTTGGGATACTGGTAATGTCAGCATCTATCATGGCTTCCTTCAGGTTTGGAACTCTCCTCCTCGTGTTTTTCTTCACATCCTTAAAGGTCTCAAAGCTTGGTACTGAAAAGAAGCGCAAAAATGATGTTGAATACAAGGAGGGAAGCCAACGGGATTTGATGCAAGTGCTAGTGAATAGTTTGATTGCCACAACACTAGCATTAGGAGTTACATTTTTGACAGGCTGGAATGATATCTGTTTGAACTCAGAAAAGGAACCTTTGGTTACTAGTCTGATTGGTGGTATTCTTTGGCACTATGCATGCTGTAACGGTGATTCTTGGTCTTCAGAAATTTGTGTTCTTAGTAGCAGCCAACCTCAGCTCATTACTACCTTCAAGGGCCTGTTTCAGCGTGCTCTTGCCTTGGAAAGCATATTAAAGTCATGATAAGCCCTAACCCTCTCTCTTAATGATTTATTTCCTTTAGCATTTAGATAAATCAATCTCTGCAGTTTTGTTTGAATTCTATATATGTGAGTCTCCTTTGGATTGTTGATGTGTGATTCTCTTTTACTAAGTATGTAACATTTTGGATTCTTGATATTATTTAATATTTATTTACATATATATGTTGACTCTTTCTTGAACGAGATGCCCAAAAGAAATGGGTTTTCGAATGACTTTTAAACTCAATTTGCATGAGCTGATCTCTCTCCAGTGATTCTTGCTTTTCGATCTCATAAAGTTACTTTATCATTTTGCCATGATTACTCCTGTGAACAGTGTTTTCTGAAGAAAATATTGTGGTGTGTTAATGAGATTTATAATTTTTCTTGTCTTGTTTTTATTATGTAAAACATGGCTTGAAAACGGGAAATTTTTCTTGAAAGAGTGTGTTGGTCTTTTAATGTGGATTGGTTATAATATAACTCCCCCATTAGGATTGGAGGCTTCTATTTGGGGAGAGTCATACTGGTTCTTACTGGTCCTTCTAGATACTATCCGACTCCTTTGATTATCATTTACTTTGGGGATTATTGAAAATCCCTCACCAGGGCCTCTACTATTATTATTACTGAGCTTATTTTTTTTTAGATTGGAATGCTCTTGAAGCATGTGTTGATGGGGTTTCTATTTTTGGTGACCCTTTTGAATACGGTAAGCCTCAAGACGTTAGTTTGTGTGGATAACTATATGGCTTAAGTTTGAGGTGCTTCTTAGATCTTCGAATCAGTTAAAGTAATAATGGATACATCAAACTCTCATGAATGTGTACATTCTGCATGTTTGATTGACATGTGATGGCCCTCAGGCATATGAATTCAGTCAATGCTTGAAATATGAGATTATAAATTTATCCTATACTTTGACTTCAAAGCTTGTTGAAATGCTTGTTGGTAGGAAAACAGATGAATAGGGAAGTTATGAGAACTACCCTAAAAAAGGATTCTTACACAACCTTAAGTAAAGGTGACAACTACCATAATGAGACTGTTCATACCTTATATGACGTTAAGGATAGAAGTCGACCTGAAATTATTTAACTTCATTATATAGGACAATGATTAATACCCATAAATTGAGATATGCAAGTGGAGGTTGAATTATATAATATGATATATTATGGTATCAGGCAACCAGTAAGGATAAATATGTTATTTCAATACTTGGTTAGCGCGTGGAATATTTTCTGGCATTTACGACGATTATTATGTTAGCTAAAAAATTGGTACTTGCATCTCAATTGTGAGTTGAGATAATGTTGATACTTGCATTTATAGTGGCTTGGACCACGCTTACCTGTTTTAGCTAGCCAAATGTACCTTCTACTCATTAACGAAGTATGACGGTATTGTTGTTCGTAATTCATTCCTCCGAGTTGGACTCTTATACTAATAGAGGCATATAGAGACATGATAATAAACAACCGATAGGATATCTAAATAATATATGAACTTACTGATTGGTGGAACCCTTGTTTACATAAGTACATTCTTTTTATTGTGAGATAAATATCAAAAGTATACTTACATATCCTTGATTTTCTATAAAGGTTGATACTTGGGTAATATTGATGATGTATCATATGATTGACACTTGTATTTATTATAGAAGCTTAATGTCGTTGGTGCTTTTATTTAATTGAAAGATAATATTGCTGGACACTTATATATGTGAAGTAGGTTGAGGGTATTAGGTGAGCGTTACTATTGTTACTGTAATTTAATTATGATTAAATGCAAGGTTAAGGTTGCATATCTTCTAGCCACTTGGAATTTTTGTTCATATGTAAGCAAATTTTAGGGAAGTGTTCAATGATGGGTATGAAATGTATTATCATGAGATGTGCAGTTAATATTTGAATACATGATTAGGAATTATTTGATAGGGAGTATTGCAAACTTTCATTTATTTAAATGCTAGATGGCATAAGTTATTAGGTGAGGTTTATATCTTATCATGCTCAGTTCTAGCGAACTGACTCTAGTAAATATTTGCTGCAGATGGAATGTTAGCGAGTAGATGAGGGATAGACTTGTAAACTTGTGCATCAACCTCAGCTGAGAAGTTCTTACTTGAATCCTTTTTTATATTGTTCAACTATTGAGATCATATAGTGGAAAATGTAGGAGAGGATCTTGGTCTTGGTATAATGTATTTGTGGATTTTGTCATCCTAACTTTGGACACCTTGGTTTGTTTGACCATCCTTGAGAATATTAAAATATTGGTTACTGCTTGTTGAGCGACCTTATTGGATTATTGGTATTTTAAGTGTGGATGTAAACTTGTTTTGTTCTGGTGAATGAGTGTTATTAAACTCTACCCTTGAAAATAAATGTTGAGTGAATCTTGCTATGACTTATTAATAATGCGACATAAGTAAAATAACGTGGGTTGTTTAATACTTATAAAAGTTGAACTAAAAAGTTATATTTAAATAAATTAACATAGAGGTTACCAGCTTGAGAGCAAGGAATTCTTTAAAGAAATCATAGGCGAGACTATCTTTGTGAGTAAAGAATTATATAACATGATAACCCTAGCTTCTCTAGTGAACATTATTCCTTTATGGGTGAAATTTGTAAAATAACCCTAAGGTGAAATGAGTTCTGTTAGTTGTTAGAAGAGGATAAGATTTAATAAGCCTGAGAAAACTTAGCATTGTAAGAAGCATTGTACAAATCATATCTAGAGTCTTAGCAAACTGTAGTTAAGGATCGAAAGAGGTTACATAAAAATAAATAACCATCAATAATTTCCTCATTGTGGCTTGCCCTATCTGTAGGTGTGTTATGTGGTGGTTTCTTATGTTGTTTTGTCAGATAGAAAGGTGAACCATCCTTGGAGTGTGTGAACATTTCCGTGTTACCCTTGTGGTCATCCTTGTATTGAGTTACCCACGGAGTTAGTTGTGACCTTGGTGGTGGCATGTTGTGTCGTGTTATGCGTCAAAAAAAAAATTATCCTGTATTTTACTGTGTTGTTTGGGTGTGAAATTTTGGGTCGTTACATTTGGTATCAAAGCGAGGTTCATGCTCTCGAACCTCTGGGATGGATTGGAGATGTGATGGTATTACATGATGATGATGGTGTACATGATAGTGTTACATGGAGATGAGGGTATTGCATGGTAGTGGTTCATATCGGAAGAGTAATGTGGTATAAGCGTGATGTGATTGATGTCGTAATTGTGATATTATGAACGCACATGATGTGTATGTCACTTAGTGCGTGTTTGTCATCATGTTGATGTGCTGGGGATGGGAGTATTCTCTCTCCTTCTTGTGGATTCTATGAAGAGTTCACGTGTAAGTTACTGATTGTGATGTGTGAAAAGTATTCTAATGTGGATGACGGGGTGTTGGAGCATTGTGGCATATTGTGATATGTGGATGTGTCGATATGGGTATGACGGATTGATGTAAAGTGAATTAAGTTGTACCATGATGTTTTACCATGTTTGAAGAAAATGTGTGTATCACCTTGTTATGTAGCAAATGAATGTTAGGTTGTGATTGTTACTATGTCCATCATATGTATGAGTTGTGTGATATGTAATGATTCATGTCGTGATTTAGGGTCATACAATGAGTGTATGGACCCTATCGTATTGTGATTGCACTTTGGGTGCAGAATGTGGTAAAGTGATGTATTACATCCTGTGATTGTATGATTGTGATCTACCCCGTATACATACCATACGTGAGACGTTATGGTAGCTATGTGTGTACCACCATGGTGTTAGTGATGTAGTCATATGTTATGTTGTGAGCCTTACACTAACCGACCCTGAGGGAAATCGGTAAACTGTGTATGTATGGAGTGAGAAAATGTGTACCGTTGACCAGTCACTCGAGCCGAGTACGAGATAGGAAGTGGAGCCTTACATAGGCTGAAAACCCACTTTTGTTTGTTTGGTATGTGAGACACTTGTTCAACAAGTGTCATGCATATTGTGTTTCGCGGACACCTCAGGCTCAGTAGATGGTGACTTGTACTCTCTTTCTCTCTCCCGATATGGTTGTCGTATGGATTCTAACCTATGTGATTTTGACTATGTTGAGCCTTGTTGGAGTTGTGGCGAGCTGATTCTGATTGAGATGATGACAGTTGTATTATTGATATATATTGTTACGAGCTGAGGCTCGATGTTCCGAGTGCTAGCAACTCGTTGAGTACCCCTTTGGTGGCTAGATAAGGCCACACAGTTATCGTAATGTGACATTATTAAAAGTGTATTTTATTCGTAAATTGAGCTTTTTACTTTACTTTGCAAGGACCAGCAGTTTTCTTGATTGTCATGCTTACATTTTGGGCATTTCCTTGGTTTGTGGTACTAAGATTCAGATTTTTGCACTAACTATGGCCATTTGGTCAGTTGTTTTGCTTGGTTTTGAATCTTCTTCTAAATTTTAAGATTGTACCGCCTTGCCCAAGGCTTGTACTTTGCCACTTGGCATTCTGATCAGATTGTTATGCTGGTTCTATTGTCGTGATGTGTGGAATAGGGCCATAGGATGCACCATGGAATGGTTGGACCTATGGACCCGTTTCGTTGTATAGGGGTACGCCCCAAGGAGTTACAGATAACTAGCGGGTTGTTGGACCACGAGTTATTATGTCACTTGGGTTGGGGGTGACGGGGCTCTATGTGCCTGGGCCATAGGGTGACCCGGCCTCATTAAAAGGAGAAAGGAGACGGTCCTCTATGGTTTAGCAACTCTTTATGACACTCTATGGTTGAGTGACCTGGTATTCTTTATGGCACTCTATGGTTGAGTGACCTGATATTCTTGATGGCACTCTATGGTTGAGTGACCCGACTTGGTTTGGCACTATGTTTCTTTCTCTTTGGGAGTTATGTGGAGTTGCTTTGTAATACTTGGGAGTAGGTGGTTATTTTCTGATGCTTCGGGTAGTATATGGTGCTATGGGTAGTGTTATGATGTGTGTGTGCTCACGAGAGTTGGTTATGGTTGTGGCTCCCTAGTGTACCCTATGTACTTGTAGCTTTTGGTTCGGAGTTATGTGAATTTTTTTTTTATCTGTGAAATTAAGGAAATGTCTTGTTGTCGTTGTACACCTTGCTCAAGTATTCTATTTGTCAGTCATGATTGTGTGACAAGGACTAGCTTATGAGGACCGTACATATTCCCTTCCGTATTTGAGTAATGTTTTTCGTGTGATGTAATACAGTCATGAAGTATATACTTATGTGTTTGTTAATCTATAGTGTCTTGTCTGACCCCGATAGGGTGAACGTGTAGGCAGTTCATATTGGGGCACCCACAATAAGGAATAAACTAAAAATAAATAAAAATAAAAATTACAACAATGAAAATTTTAAGAAATTGAAACTAAAAAATAATGTTAATGAGAAGAGACTAATGAAATAATGAATAAGAGGGAACTGCCAATCTTCACAGAACCTTGGAAGTTAAAATTTGCTGCCAAATGTTCCTAAGGCCACCTCGTGGCCGTGCTTGTGCCTCTAAAATCGTAACCTTAGAACGTAGCTGCACCCATATTGAATATTTATTTATTTTATTTATTATTATTTTTATTTTATTTTTTTTTGTGGTTGCGTACTATTTAGCTTATTTTATTTTATTTTTTCACTATGCCTATGTTGCATCGGGGACGATGCTTTCTTAAGGGGAGGCGAATGTAATGCCCCCATTCGTCTTTGCTCTGTTATTCTGTGGCGATCGAGCTTCTAAGGGCTGAACGCCGTTGTGTTCCCTTTGAAACGTTGTTGTCGTCGTCTTGTCGAGCCTTCTTCCCTGCGTCAATGTCGATGTTTTGGTTGTTGGCCCCGCAACATCCCTCGCGATTTATCCTATTAAAGGAAGACCTTGTTCTTGTATTTCGATCGTTAACCTCGCCTGTCTGATTGTTGTTTGTTGCCTGCCAGATATTTTTGCCGTAAATTTTGGTCACAGCTCATGCTCAACCTCCCGATTAAATAATAATAATGGGAAATGAGGATTATTAGCTCCATCCTGCTCGGCATTTAAGGTTGAACTTTTGAATATGCTTTAGTCCTAAGCAACTTTTCGAACCCCGTCAGGTGTCGCCGCATTTTAAAACATAAAAAAAAGATTTGTGTATCAAAAAAAAGAATAATCTCCAAAATGGACGTCAGTTATACTTCGTAGAGTTAGTTACTGTCGTCAGTTTGTCGACCTAACCTGGAATTATTTTAAAAAAAAAAAATAATAAATGAAATTTCGATTAATTAGATTTATGGCCTGCATTTTGTGGATAAGTAATTCGTTTTGCCTGACAAGTTGGTGAGAAGTGAGAGATTTTAATTGGGCTGCCTGATTTGTGTGCCCTAGTCGACTGTAAAATTAATGATGAAATTGACCTTTGCTGGATTGGGGGTCGCGCTTTGTCCTCCATACTGGTCGCACTTCTTTTTTTTTCCAACTTTTCTTGTCTTGTATCTTTCCACGTCTTTGCTGTTCTCCTGCAAATTTCGGCTCGGGCAGCGTGAGACCTTGGGAGGGCGAACTGCGTGTGGATTGGTGGAAAAAAAAACGCTGGAAAATTTTGCCTGGCTTTTTGCTGAAACGCGCCCTGCACGCTTTGTCATGCTCGTGCGCAGATCTTTTGTGTTAGGCACCTTCCCTGGCCCCATGGAATCCTGGCTCACGCGATGCCTGGTGCTGGGGGCGTTTGGAAAAGTGGAGGAAGGTATCCAGAATTTTGCACAGGACCTGGGCGCGTTTTTTGTTGTCTGCCTGGTGGCCGCGTTGGGGGGAAGAAGGGGCGCAGGTTTCTTTTGCTGGCCGCGCACAGCGCGACCAGCTGGTGTTGTAGGCGGGTTACCTCCACTTTCATTAGATGCGGCGAGGGTCTGTTCTTGTTGGGGATCCACAGCAATGGACTGCAACAGTCCTTATCCAGGCAGCAGGCGTGTACAGTATAGTAGAAGCCCCTTTGAGTGCTGCTAACAAACAGGCTGTCCAACATTGTTGTTACCTGTTCAGTATTGAATGCATCCTCAAATTTGGGATTCTCCTTCAAGTTTTATTTATTTATTTTTTTTCCAAATCAATTAAGTGATAGTAAGAGTGTTTCCAGGAAACCTAATGAAATTTATTACAAAGATTCTCTATTGAGACTTACTTGTTTTACGATGCAACTCATGGAGGAGAATCTCATAGAGGAGGATCTGTTTCATATCAGAATATTCATGAAGCACATTTTGGAAAGCTTTGCAAAGTTATTCCTCATAGCAACTTATTAGGGGAAGTTTTGAATTTGGATTGTTAAGTCGGGATGGGCAACATCTCAGAGTGCTGCCTTCAGGTTTGGAGCTCTCCTCGTGTTTTTCTTCACATCCTCAGAGCTCACAAAGCTGGGTACTAAAAAGAAGCACAAAAAAATAAACAAAAAAAAAAATAAGATGCTGATATACAAGGAGGGAGGCCAACGGGATTTGATGCAAGTGCTAGTGAATAGTTCGATTGCCACAGCACTAGCGTTAGGAGTTGCATTATTGAAACAGGCTGGAATGATATCTGTTTGAACTCAGAAAAGGCACCCTTGGTTACTAAGTTTGATTGGTGGTACACTGGGGCACTATGCATGCTGTAACGGTGATTCTTGGTCTTCGAAAATTGGTGTTCTTAGTAGCAGCCAACCTCGGCTCATCACTACCTTCAAGGGCCTATTTCAGCGTGCTCTTGCCTTGGGAAGCGCATTAAAGGCATGATAAGCCCTAACCCTCTCTCTTAATAATTTATTTACTTTAGCATTTAGATAAATCAATCTCTGCAGTTTTGTTGAATTCTGTACATGTGATGTCTCCTTTGGATTGTTGATGTGTGATTCTATTTTACTAAGTAAGTAACGTCTTGGATTCTTGATATTATTTAATATTTATTTTACATATACATATATGTTGACTCTTTCTTGAACGAGATGCCCAAAAGAAATGGGTTTTCGAATGACTTTTAAACACAATTTGCATGAGCTGATCTCTCTCCAGTGATTCTCGCTTTTCGACCTTATAAAGTTAGTTTATCATTTTGCCATGATTACTCCTATGAATAGTGGTTTTTCTAGAAAATATTGTGGTGTGTGAATGAGATTTAGAATTTTTCTTGTCTTGTTTTTATTATGTAAAACATGGCTTGAAAACGGGAAATTTTTCTCGAAGACTGTGTTGGTCTTTTAATGTGGATTGATAATAGTATAACCCCCCCCATTAGGATTGGAGGCTTCTATTTGGGGAGAGTCGTACTGGCTCTTACTGGTCCTTCTAGATACTATCCGACTCCTTAGATTATCATTTACTTTGGGGATTATTGAAAACCCCTCACCAAGCCCTCTACTATTCTTATTACTATGAGCTTACTTTTAGATTGGAACACTCCTGAGACATGTGTTAAAGGGGTTTCTATTTTGTGACCGTTTTGAATACGGTAAGCCTCAAGACGTTAGTTTGTGTGGATAACTATATGGCTTAAGTTTGAGGCGCTTCTTAGATATTCGAATAAGTTAAAGTAATAATGGATACATCGAAACTCTCATGAATGTGTACATTCTGCAAGTTTGATTGACATGTGATGGCCCTCAGGCATATGAATTCAGACAATGCTTGAAATATGAGATTATAAATTTATCCTATACTTTGACTTCAAAGCTTGTTGAAATGCTTGTTGGTAGGAAAACAGATGAATAGGGAATTTATGAGAACTACCCTAAAAAGGATTCTTACACAGCCTTAAGTAAAGGTGACAACTAACATAATGGGACTGTTCATACCTTATATGACGTTAAGGATAGAAGTCGACCTGAAATTATTTAACTTCATTATATAGGACAATGATTAATACCCATAAATTGAGATATGCAAGTGGAGGTTGAATTATATAATATGATATATTATGCTATCAGGCAACCAGTAAGGATAAATATGTTATTTCAATACTTGGTTAGCGCGTGGAATATTTTCTGGCATTTACGATGATTATTATGTTAGCTAAAAAATTGGTACTTGCATCTCAATTGTGAGTTGAGATAATGTTGATACTTGCATTTATAGTGGCTTGGACCACGCTTACCTGTTTTAGCTAGCCAAATGTACCTTCTACTCATTAACGAAGTATGACGGTATTGTTGTTCGTAATTCATTCCTCTGAGTTGGACTCTTATACTAATAGAGGCATATAGAGACATGATAATAAATCAACCGATAGGATATCTAAATAATATATGAACTTACTGATTGGTGGAACCCTTGTTTACATAAGTACATTCTTTTTATTGTGAGATAAATATCAAAAGTATACTTACATATCCTTGTTTTCTATAAAGGTTGATACTTGGGTAATATTGATGATTATCATATGATTGACACTTGTATTTATTATAGAAGCTTAATGTCGTTGGTGCTTTTATTTAATTGAAAGATAATATTATTGGAAACTTTATATGTGAAGTAGGTTGAGGGTATTAGGTGAGCGATTACTATTGTTACTGTAATTTAATTATGATTAAATGCAAGGTTAAGGTTGCATATCTTCTAGCCACTTGGAATTTTTGTTCATATGTAAGCAAATTTTAGGGAAGTGTTCAATGATGGTATGAAATGTATTATCATGAGATGTGCAGTTAAAATTTGAATACATGATTAGGAATTATTTGATAGGGAGTATTGCAAACTTTCATTTATTTAAATGCTAGATGGCATAAGTTATTAGGTGAGGTTTATATCTTATCATGCTCAGTTCTAGCGAACTGACTCTAGTAAATATTTGCTGCAGATGGAATGTTAGCGAGTAGATGAGGGATAGACTTGTAAACTTGTGCATCAACCTCAGCTGAGAAGTTCTTACTTGAATCCTTTTTATATTGTTCAGCTATTGAGATCATACAGTGGAAAATGTAGGAGAGGATCTTGGTCTTGGTATAATGTATTTGTGGATTTTGTCATCCTAACTTTGGACACCTTTGTTTGTTTGACCATCCTTGAGAATATTAAAATATTGGTTACTGATTGTTGAGCGACCTTATTGGATTATTGGTATTTTAAGTGTGGATGTAAACTTGTTTTGTTCTGGTGAATGAGTGTTATTAAACTCTACCCTTGAAAATAAATGTTGAGTGAATCTTGCTGACTTATTAATAATGCGACATAAGTAAAATAACGTGGGTTGTTTAATACTTATAAAAGTTGAACTAAAAGTTATATTTAAATAAATTAACATAGAGGTTACCAGCTTGAGAGCAAGGAATTCTTTAAAGAAATCATAGGCGAGACTATCTTTGTGAGTAAGAATTATATAACATGATAACCCTAGCTTCTCTAGTGAACATTATTCCTTTTTGGGTGAAATTTGTAAAATAACCCTAAGGTGAAATGAACTGTTAGTTGTTAGAAGAGGATAAGATTTAATAAGCCTGAGAAAACTTAGCATTGTAAGAAGCATTGTACAAATCATATCTAGAGTCTTAGCAAACTGTAGTTAAGGATCGAAAGAGGTTACATAAAAATAAATAACCATCAATAATTTCCTCATTGTGGCTTGCCCTATCTGTAGGTGTGTTATGTGGTGGTTTCTTATGTTGTTTTGTCAGATAGAAACGTGAACCATCCTTGGAGTGTGTGAACATTTCCGTGTTACCCTTGTGGTCATCCTTGTATTGAGTTATCCACGGAGTTAGTTGTGACCTTGGTGGTGGCATGTTGTGTCGTGTTATGCGTCAAAAAAAAAATTATCCTGTATTTTACTGTGTTGTTTGGGTGTGAAATTTTTGGGTCGTTACATTTGGTATCAGAGCGAGGTTCATGCTCTCGAACCTTTGGGATGGATTGGAGATGTGATGGTATTACATGATGATGATGGTGTACATGATAGTGTTACTTTGAGATGAGGGTATTGCATGGTAGTGGTTCATATCGGAAGAGTAATGTGGTATAAGCGTGATGTGATTGATGTCGTAATTGTGATATTATGTACGCACATGATGTGTATGTCACTTAGTGCGTGTTTGTCATCATGTTGATGTGCTGGGGATGGGAGTATTCTCTCTCCTTCTTGTGGATTCTATGAAGAGTTCACGTGTAAGTTACTGATTGTGATGTGTGAAAAGTATTCTAATGTGGATGACGGGGTGTTGGAGCATTGTGGCATATTGTGATATGTGGATGTGTCGATATGGGTATGACGGATTTATGTAAAGTGAATTAAGTTGTACCATGATGTTTTACCATGTTTGAAGAAAATGTGTGTATCACCTTGTTATGTAGCAAATGAATGTTAGGTTGTGATTGTTACTATGTCCATCATATGTATGAGTTGTGTGATATGTAATGATTCATGTTGTGATTTAGGGTCATACAATGAGTGTATGAACCCTATCGTGTTGTGATTGCACTTTGGGTGCAGAATGTGGTAAAGTGATGTATTGCGCCCTGTGATTGTATGATTGTGATCTACCCCGTATACATACCATACGTGAGACGTTATGGTAGCTATGTGTGTACCACCATGGTGTTAGTGATGTAGTCATATGTTATGTTGTGAACCTTACACTAACCGACCCTGAGGGAAATCGGTAAACTGTGTATGTTTGGAGTGAGAAAATGTGTACTATTGACAAGTCACTCGAGCCTAGTATGAGATAGGAAGTGGAGCCCTACATAGGCTAAAAACCCACTTTTGTTTGTTTGGTATGTGAGACACTTTCTCAACAAGTGTCATGCATATTGTGTTTCGCGGACACCTCAGGCTCAGTAGATGGTGACTTGTACTCTTTTTCTCTCTCCCGATATGGTTGTCGTATGGATTTAACCTATGTGATTTTGACTATGTTGAGCCTTGTTGGAGTTGTGGCGAGCTAAATTTGATTGAGATGATGACAGTTGTATTATTGATATATATTGTTACGAGCTGAGGCTCGATGTTCCGAGTGCTAGCAACTCGTTGAGTACCCCTTTGGTGGCTAGATAAGGCCACACAGTTATCGTAATGTGACATTATTAAAAGTGTATTTTATTCGTAAATTGAGTTTTTTTTTTTACTTTACTTTGCAAGGACCAACAGTTTTCTTGATTGCCATGCTTACATTTTGGGCATTTCCTTGGTTTTTGGTACTAACGTTCAGATTTTTTTGCACTAACTATGGCCAATTGGTCAAGTATTTTGCTTGGTTTTGAATCTTCTTCTAAATTTTAAGATTGTACCGCCTTGCCCAAGGCTTGTACTTTGCCACTTGGCATTCTGATCAGATTGTTATGCTGGTTCTATTGTCGTAATGTGTGGATAGGGTCATAGGATGCACCATGGAATGGTTTGACCTATGAACCCGCTTCGTTGTATGGGGGTACGCCCCAAGGAGTTACAGATAACTAGCGGGTTATTGGACCACGAGTTATTATGTCACTTGGGTTGGGGGTGACGGGGCTCTATGTGCCTGGGCCATAGGGTGACCCGGCCTCATTAAAAGGAGAAAGGAGACGACACTCTATGGTTGAGTGACCTGGTATTCTTTATGGCACTCTATGGTTGAGTGACCTGATATTCTTGATGGCACTCTATGGTTGAGTGACCCGACTTGGTTTGGCACTATGTTTCTTTCTCTTTGGGAGTTATGTGGAGTTGCTTTGTAATACTTGGGAGTAGGTGGTTATTTTCTGATGCTTCGGGTAGTATATGGTGCTATGGGTAGTGTTATGATGAGTGTGTGCTCACGAGAGTTGGTTATGGTTGTGGCTCCCTAGTGTACCCTATGTACTTGTAGCTTTTGGTTCGGAGTTATGTGAATTTTTTTTTTATCTGTGAAATTAAGGAAATGTCTTGTTGTCGTTGTACACCTTGCTCAAGTATTCTATTTGTCAGTCATGATTGTGTGACAAGGACTAGGTTATGAGGACCGTACATATTCCCTTCCGTATTTGAGTAATTTTTTTCGTGTGATGTAATTTAGTCATGAAGTATATACTTATGTGTTTGTTTAATCTATAGTGTCTTGTCTGACCCCGATAGGGTGAACGTGTAGCAGTTCATATTGGGGCACCCACAATAAGGAATAAACTAACAAAAACTAAATAAAAATCTTCGACAATGAAAATTTTACAGAAATTAAAACTAAAAATATGTTAATGGGAAGAGACTAATGAAATAATGAATAAGAGGGAACTGCCAATCTTCACAGAACCTTGGAAGTTAAAATTTCTGCCAAATGTTCCTAAGGCCACCTCCTGGCTGTGTTTTAATCAACTAAGATTTAACCATAAAGTGCACTTTTGTCTTTTTCTGTTCCTTGTAGCTTATCAGTTCTTTTTCCTCTATGCCTTGTCGCATCGGGGACGATGCTTATTTAAGGGGAGGAGAATGTAATGCACCATTCTCTGACGTCCATGTCGCTAAGCTTTTAACGTTGTGGTGCTTAGGTTGACCTCTCGTTGGCTCTTGTTTTTGGATTAATAATTGGTAATAATAATAATAATAATAATAATAATAATAATAATAATTTTTATTTATTGGTCGACGTTAACCTCGCCTTCTGATCGTCGATTTGATACCAACCCTGTTGTTAAATTTTGATAAGCGATTACATAAATTAATGCTGGGAAATGAGGATGAATCTCCATCCTACTCGGCATTTAAGGTGAACTATTTAAATATGGTTTAGGGTTGTAAAATCTTCTAAGGCATGCTCAAATGGGGAGAATTTAGGATTTGCGTATCACATGGATTTCTCTCCAAAATAGACGTCTTTTGTTGTAAACCGTGTTGGACCTTCCTGGGATCTGGGGAAACGTGTTTGAAATCGTATTGGGTTTTGGCCTACGTTTTGTCTTTGTGACTTGTTATGGCTTGCTAGCCACGTTTTCTTTGTTTTGGGGATTTGCGTGCTCAGTAGTTTAGGGATTTGCGTGCTTAGTGGATTGGGGGTCACTCGCCCAGATGAACTCATTTAATTTTTATGAAATAATTCTTCCTCCAAAGGCCTAAAAAGACCATTTTTGGCCATTATGTAGCTAATTGAACACCCTTCAAAAGTTTTTAAAGAAAATATAGAGAATCTAAGGGTTGTTTTAGAGAGAATTAAATATGTCTAAGTAAATTGAGGAATTTTTTGGAAATAAAATCTCATTGAGGAGCAATATGTTTAAGACCAGGTTTTTGGGTATATGGAATAAAACATAAATTGGTAAAAGTTGACTTCTCTGGATGATTCCAAGAGTTATGGAAAGACTTATGATGAAAAAAAATAGGAATTGGAAGGATATTAGAATACTATATAATGTGTAATAATCAACATTGATTCAATTCTTAAATATTTTTTTAGGTATTGTAAAAAACTTCAACTTAAATTTTTACTTGTAGACAAAATTAGATTTTTAGAATAGTTGCAGTAGTTGTGAAATGTGATTTGCAGTGTTTTAGTGAAGTATGGAGGTAAAGAACATGTAACAGTTAAATCATACTCAAATTTAATTCAAGGATTCATCCCCTATCAATAATAGGAAACCCATTTCCATGAGGAGAAACTTGAGAAAAAAAGTGTCCATGTATTATAAAGATGCTTACACCTAGGTTTCATCTTGATCAATAAATTGAAATGTGAAGGATTCATCATATTTAAAGGTGAGATTTGGAGCTCAAGGAGTGACTTGGTGATCATCTTATCTAAGCTCTATCATTGTACCCAAATCTCTCCAAAGAACAAGCTTAAATAAGCTAGTCATGCCACCGAGGTATCCAGGACCATAATGTGTGAAGTAATAAGGCCTCATAGATATCCATGAGATTTATATGAGAAAATACACATTAAAATATTGAATTTTATTCCATTAAAGCATGATTTTAGAACCAAGAAAGATGAAGGAATGGTCCTTGTATGGAGAACCCTTTTTCTAAGAATGAGAAATCATATGAGTTCACTTGATGCAATTCACTTAGTAGTATTCGTAAAAAATCATTCAACACCTAGTAGTGTGATCAAACCTTGAGGAGGAGGCACATTAAAATCACCTCATTTTTTCCATAGGGAAGGAATCCCATTCAGGGAGCAATCATCTATCTACAAAGTGAGGATCTCATTTTAGTAATAAGTAGAAAAGCATCATAGACCTGATTGATGGTCACTAAATTGAATGATGGACCAAATATCAAAAATGGTACCAATTCAAGCAGTGGTAGGGTAAAAATCCAGTCCATAAGGTAAAAAACCTCCAAAATGACTAAATGTTTTCCCAAGACAAACACTGACTACAATATATAGGGCCTGAAAGTTTTACGTCATTGCTGATATTTTGAAAATGAGTAAGTAATGATGAGATAAGATTTTTAAAAAATATCTTCTAGATTATAATTCTCAAATCTATGAGACTAATTCCATGAAATGCAGAGTTACCCTAATTTTTTATATTTACTAAAATATATTTAAGATTTATTCTATTATTTCTTTATAATTTTATACTTAACATTTATTTTAATAAATATGGATCCTTTAGGCCCTCCTAAACTTCGTATAGCTCAAAATGCATACGTGTTTCATGGCAACATAAATGTGTGCATGTTAGAATGCATACACATTTTAAGTTCGTGAATTACCAATCCTAAGAAAACATAACACGATCATGTTATTGCTAAATGCGTTCCCATTTTGCTCATTTTTGCTTTTGTGTCAACTTTTTGGCCCCCGACCTTGGGGTATTTACCTTACTATACAATTATTAAGTGCAAATCATGTATCATTACTCTCTTTGGTGCGTTTTTTAATACCTATAGTTTGGTATGGTTTATGTATATTTTAAAACATTGATGCATTTATATCAAAACAATTAGATGTTCTTAATCATAGGGTATTTATTATAGGTCTCATCTAAATTAATTTCATTAATGTAAAAAATAATTTACATCTTTTTGTGTCATTTAAATTCTCAAAGTAATTATCCCAAATTCCCCTATATTTTCTTCTCACATTTCTTTCAGATATTTTGTTAGGCATTGGTTTTATAATATTTTCATCAATTTCAATTAAGTGAATGGGTTTTATTCATAAAATGGAAGGAGATATTCTTATAGTTGTACAATCATCAGGAAGGTTAGTTTCTTCATTTAGTGCTTCCATGAAAATTTCATGATTAACATTTGGATTCTTAGGTAAAGGTTGAATATTTGGATTGTTAGGTAAAGGTTCAACATTTGGATTCATATAAATTTCTTCAACCATACCAACATTATCATTGAATTCATTATCAATATTCATTTCTAAATCATTGTTCTCTACATTTTCATTATGTATTTCATCCTCAATTCATATAACATTAGGTACATTTGATATAGTTTATGTACCTTTCCTTGTATGAATTTTTTGCATCCACTTCACTTTATTTATTCTCATCCTTTCCAATTGCTCCGATGTCTTGTTCTTGACTTCCTTCTTATCCTTACCTTAACTTTTATCACGCATGATTACAAAAATATAGATATTGGAGTAGGGGACAACTTCAAATACTCAATATTCATGTAAGAATTTACTAGAATCTGTAGACCATACATAAGGGAGATAGCAATATTGTGAAAAAGAGGAAAAGGACATTGGGTGGAAATAAAATATATAGAAATTAAAATTCATATGCGTTATAACATGTACGTGTTTTGATTTTTCCCTATTCCAAGGAATTCCTCTAGGCTTGTATCTAGTTTGGATCCCCAAGATTGAGGCATGGACCTACAAAAACACAACAAACAATGTGTTTCCTGGAAAACTAGTAAAATAGCTATTTTGCCATGATAAATCACACTAAAATGATCGATACATTTCATAAAAAATATTACTACGACGTCGATAAAACTTTCTTCTTTCTAAAAATATAAGTTTTCAATTTTTTTGAGTAATTTAAGTTTTCCATACTAATTATTTTCTAATTATGCCTTTTTGTAGCTATTTTTTGGAGTCTATACACATATATCCTTCATCATGTTTTTTTTTGCGACTCATAGAAATTGAATAAAACATATTAGGCACAAATTAGGAATAATTCTATACATATTAAAAAAAAATTAATTTTTGATACTTTTAGAGGTAGTTAGGGGAGGCACGGTTGGAGCTCCATTAATTTTCAAAATTTTAAATTTTTGTACTATAAAAATCATTAAAAAAAATACTCACTAAAAATATCTAAAAAAAATCGAGCACAAACAAGATTCTCCTATCTATCTTTCTACCAAAGGGTTTAAAAAAATAAAATAGTGATAAACAAATGATGGGGGGCATGACAAACTATATACTATGATTTTTTAACAAAAACACGAGCACTTTATTTCTTTAACTCACTTAACCTTAACCATTTTAAAAAAAAATAGTAACATATAAACTAGACTCAAAATGTTATTATTCATGTTCTTACAACATCTTCCAGTTTTGAGTGTAACTATTTCAAATAGCTGGTACAAGTTAAATATTTTTACTTTTCAGAGAAAACCTCCACTTAAGACCCCCTTTTGGCCCCCCATATTGGTGTACTTACTCACATGGAAATGTTTCAAGTAGGTGTGTTATCTTTATGGTTTCCATTAATGTTTATAAATTCATTTTCCATCAATAAAAAAGATGGAGATTGATTAGAATTATGTGTTTTTATTGTCATTGATTTCAAGCCCATTTATGAAAAAGGGTGTCATGATTTAATATGTGTCTCCATAAGGTTTTATTAAAGTGTTAATAACAAAGGTTGATTGGTAGTCTTAGGATTTCTTGAGTTCTATGGTCTCCTGGTGTATGGTCTAGTTAGATAAGTCATGGTTTGAGATCTCCAAAGTGGGTTGAATAATTTCATGAGGTCAAACATGGTTGGTATGATGTGTGATGGTTGTCTAAGAGTCTAAATGAGGTCATAAATCTCATTTCATGGGTTGTATGTGTTGATTCGTTTCATTCAAGGCCTAATCCTAGCCCTAAAACATGCATGATCGTAAGGAGGTATAAGTTTTGGAGCTGATCAGTCTTATTCAAGCATGGAAATAATGTTGAGACATAATATATAAGGTGTATGATGAGTTTCAGGTTAGTACGCAAATGTACAATGCATACTTGGGGTCATTGGGAGTAAGCATGTAAGAACAATAATTTTAGCACATGTAATTCTTAATGGATGGAGATTTTTATAGATATTTGGGATATATAGTTGAGTATGGAAAGATAGGGGATGTTTTCATGATTCTTCGTGACAAATTTTAGGTCATTCTAAAGATTTTTTTTGAAGATACATCAGTTTTGATCTAACCGGGTGTTTACGGTCTATTTTTGAGAAAACATTTCACCTTCTGATGCTTGTTGTGAGTTGATTTATTTTCATGGGGACCTGAGTTATTTGGCATATATTCTTAGGTAAATTATTAAGGTTACCTAAAATAATGAGGTATATTGATTATCCAGTTTTTATGAACGGTTGTTAAGAATATAATTTGGTCTGAAACCTTAGCTAAACCCTAGCTAAAAGAGACTTGAAATAAATTTCTTATAGTAACCCAATTGTTATTTTTTATGTCAAAGTGATGATTGGATGTTGTAGTAGACACATCCAGATTTCTAGAAAAGTAATATCGTTCTTGTGAATGTATGTGGACTCTACCTCAAAATGATTGTTTCCAAAAGAATTTAGTTTAAGGAAATATTCCCCAAAGAATGTGATGAAAAAATTAACATTCTTTTTAGAATCTAAGTTTTTTTTATAGAATTACATGATTTTTTCAGATCATGGTGGTGATTCGAAATGGAGAAGTGTGCCCTATTTATGAAGACTGGTTTTTGGGGTAGTTTGGAGCAGTATGTGGTAAAAATGAAATTACAAGAGCTACAGGAAGTGTTAGGACTCTATCCAAGTTTTTTGTATCTTGGTTAAGAGATAATTCCATTGGTATATAAAAATTGTGTATTTTATATGGTATGAAGAAGTTATGAGGTGTGATTTGAATGTAAAATATTTAGGATGTTTGATGTAACAGATGTTACGATGCTTCATGAGGTGAGGTGATATTTTTCAGGTTTTCCTTCTTGGAGAAGGTTTCTAAGTTCTTATACATCATGTCTAAGACTGTACCATGCTTTGATCAAGTGTGGAAGTTATTTTTGAGGTGATGCAGCAAGTTGTGCTTAAGGTCAGTTCTTGAGTCTTAGAAGGCTTAAGAAGAAGATTTAAGAAATGGTCCTTGATGAAGGCCTTTCACTTGGATTTGGAAGGAGTTATAGTATTTAATGGAAATTGTATTTAGATATAGTTCTAGTGTTATATGGTTTTTTTCTTGATAATGATATTTTACGGGCATTTGACGTCAGTTTTTGGTAAATAAGGTATCTTCTTTTAGAGTAAAAGTTACCTCAGGCTGAAAGAATGAAGTTAATAAGGAATGCAATGGATTATTTGATGATTATTATCACTTTAAACATGAAAAGGGTTTAATTTTGTTCCTATTAAAGGAATTACAAGGTCTTAAAAGTGGCAGAAAGTGTAAAAACTATTTGAGTTTGGAAAAAATAATTAGGCAATTTATTTGGGTGAAGAGGAAAGTTGTTGTGATTTGAAGATATGGATATTTAAAGAGATATAACATGCATGTTAGGAATTCAATGTTTATAGTGTGAAAATGAAGTGTTAGTGGTTTGGGTTATTTGGATATTAGAGTTTTAATATTGTGAACATTATTATTATGTGTGTAATAATACTTTCTCATATTTAGAAGCATTAGTTGTATGTGATTTTATCTCACATTAGTAATAGGTGTGGTTGAGATAGTTTAGGATGTGTGTGAGATATCCTAGGGATGTGAGGATCATGGAGAGATAAGGGGGATCATGATTGGAGTTGACTCCTTCTCTATAGGAGAACAATGCCCTATAAATTGTAACCTCATTCTATAATAAAATATCCCAGATGAATTAAAAATTCCATATTATAATATTCCAGTGTATTTCTTTTCTTTGTGTTATTTAATTCCTGTGATAATCTTGCTCGTGTTCAGCATTTGGTATCAGAGCAGGCACTCCTGAGAGCTTCTTTGAACAATGGAGTTTTGATTTGTAAAAGGAGGTAGTCTAAATCTTTACTATTCACCTGGCGCATCAAACAGAGAGTTCAACATTGGACTGGGATCTTTGAATCAGCATTAGATGTAATTAGAACTTGTTTAGCACCCCGTGGTTCATGCTTTGACTACAGATCCATAGTTTATTTACATCCTCATTTGTGGAGTAAATTTTTTCTAGCTGTGCGCACATATAGTATTGGTTCTATAATAATAGTTGAGTCACGATTGGTTGAATTCTGTCTCTATTCCGGTCCCTTCCACATGCATATAGCCATACACAGATCTATGCAAACCTGATATCCTCACCATTACAGCTTTCGCAACTATATTTCAGTGTAACATGATATTTAGTGGCAGTTTAAAAGCATACATAGAAATGTGATAATAACACATGCACAAGGCGTTCATCTTCACTCACTGATTGCTATTCTTTAAGACTTGTGTTCTCATATCCACATGGTTGATCTAGATTGCATGGAGAAAATGACATGCGAGCATATTTAAAGCTATAGTGGATCATTAGCAGGTTACATCCCTGCAAACCCTCGCTCATGGAGAAAACTGTGGGCTTCAATACACATCTCGTGTATGCTAAAACGGGCAACGTGGAGCCATTAACGTCTTTTGCAGGATTTTTCATTTGTTATTTTGTCAACGTCAAAAATTCTTATTTTGTTTTATTCTAAATGTATGTCATTTTCATTTTAATCTATGTGAGTGTGAGTCATTGTCCTCATTTTATATTTTCTTCAATAATAGCATGTAGCTATATTAGATATGTTTATGATCATTGTTAATATTAAGACTAGGTTTATTAGACCTTTAGGTGTTAATATAGATTATTGATTAATTCACTTTATTACTTTTTAATTAAATATCAATAATTTATTTGTTTAAAATTTGATTGTATCGTTTTGTCATTGTGTCGTTAAGTATTTGCGTAAGAGTCAAATTCGATTGTACTGTGTCGTAAAAGTATTGAAAAAAAAAAATTCCTCACATTTCAACTACCGGATGCATTATCACTTGTATGCGATGTCCAAGTGACGGGGTGCATTATCGGTTGAAACCAACACCCAAAAACTTGTAATGGGCCTAATCAACACATTTTGCTAACTAAGTAGTAGAAGATGGATGAATGGAGGCTGGAGGAAATGGAGGAAGGAGGTTGATCAGTAACCTCTCATCAGACACCATCGATGAGGCCGCAAAACTGAACTGGTGGCCAAGTTTTTTAGTTGTGCATTTTCTTTCCAGTTTTGTGTGATAGAAAATAAGAACAGAAGTAATATTCATGTTCACAACTGTAATAGATTCCTATGTAATCTCCTGAAGTGTGAAAAATGATGAGGGCTGAAAATAAACTGCAATCAACATGATTTTTTTTGTTTGTGGTAAACCACTTTGAAAACCACCTCTTTGGTTTCTGGTAAACCACTTTGAAAACAACCATTTTGGTTGTTGGTCAACCATTGGTAAAACCACCCTTCTTTGGTTTATGGTAAACCACTTTGAAAAACCATTTCATTGGTTGATGATAAACCACTTTGAAAATAATCTAGGTCATGAGTCAGCATCGGGCGAAAATTTGTAGTGCAAGACAAGTTTTCCCCATGTTCACACTAAGGGGGTGAATGTTAGGAATTCAATGTTTATAGTGTGAACATGAAGTGTTAGTGGTTTGGGTTATTTGGATATTAGAGTTTTAATATTGTGAACATTATTATTATGTGTGTAATAATACTTTCTCATATTGAGAAGTATTAGTCATACATGAGTTTATCTCACCTTTGTAATAGGTGTGGTTGAGATAGTTTAGGAGGTGTGTGAGATATCCTAGGGATGTGAGGATCATGGAGAGATAAGGGGGATCATGATTGGAGTTGAATCCTTCTCTGTATGAGAACAATGCCCTATAAATTGTAATGTCCTTCTATAATAAAATATCTCGGATGAATTAAAAATTCCATATTATAATATTCCGGTGTATTTCTATTTCTTTGTGTTATTTGATTCATGTGATAATATTGCTCTTGTTTAGCAATGCATTAATGTGTTCTACAAGTTCTGAGGATATTGTTAGTTGTTACATTCCATAATTGATTTATTTTGTATTGTGCCTTATTCCAAAATGTGAAAATAGGGTGCTAGAAGCAGTTATTTGATAAAGGATATGGGATTTTTGGATAGTGATATGAATTATTTGGTTTGTCCAAGATAATTAATGACCATGGATGATTTTATTTTTATATATTACACATGTGTGATTAATTTTTGGGCTTGAATAATCATTTTTTTGGCATTAGCCATTTTATCTCATCCTAGTGATGGGGTTTTGATCATATTTTGTGAAAGAAAAATGGATTTGGGCATGATCGACCTATATGGGTCAAATGTGAACATTGTTTAATGAATGTAATGGGGTTCTATTAAGTATTTTCTGATTTGAATTATGATATAGGATCAACATCTCTTGTGTTTTAAGGAAAATAATATTATAAAGAAAGTGTTTTGAGTTCATTTTTGAACTAGTGCTCTTAGAGAAAAACATGTGACCCATGTAGAATTGTGAAATAGGTATGAATAAATGATTTTAAATATGGGGAAGAATGTTACAAGTTGAATACTGATTTATAGCATGTGTGTAATGGTTTAAATAAAATGCAAGTCAGAGAAGAAGAAGATAGAGTGATTTAGCGGAATGAAGTTTTGAAGAAGATTATGTGAGCTGAAATTTTGATCTCCATCAAATCTAGCAGAAATAAAACCAAATATCATTCAATTCAAGTGGTTTTGTTGGTTCTTATTCATTTTAGGTGTTTTTATAATCCTTTTGGATTGGGTGCTTCACTACATTAGGGTTGGTGCTCCTTGTAGGTTTGGTGCTCTACTAAACTAGGGGTTGGTGCTCCTTGTGGGATTGGTACGTCACTAAATTTGAAGCATTGAAATATAAAATTTGTGTTTCTTTGTTTTTTAATCCCCTTTATGGTTTTCCACTTATATTTGGTGTTCATGTGTACTCTCTTTCTCTTTCTCATGTGTATGGTTATTTATATGCTTAAGTAAGCACACATATGATTCATGGTTGATTGAATGATTATGTAAATGTTAATGAATGATAAATGATAAATTAAATTAAATATTTTTAGGACTTATTCACCCCCTAGTCCATTGGTATTACAAAACTAGGAGATTCAAAACACAAAATTTTAGGAAAAAAATAAAATATCCCAAAATAACAACTCTTGGTCGCACTTGCCAATAATTGAAAGTTTCAGTTTTTAGTGCAAAAAGTTACAATTGGATCCATTTTCACTCATCTTACTTATTTTTTACATATGAAAATTGTTTTAAAGTGGTATCTTAGCTCAAAAAAGGAACAACAAACTCCATAAGGATCTTGAAGCATAATTTTGATCGCAATTGTGTCCAGGAGTAAGTCGGAGCATATCAAGGTGCAACAGGTCAAGGTCAACGACATTTTGTAGTTGGAAAAAGATTTGAAAAAGTGTCTAAGGAACCATAATTTTGTTAACTATGGAAATTTTACTAAGAATCTAGATTTATAGTATTATTATTTATGGTTTTATAATTGTCGAAATTAGATTCCTAAATTACCATTATTGCTTTTTATCTAGTGTGATAGTGGATTCCAATATGTTTATTATTGGTTTTCAAGTTGTTTAATATTAGATTCCAATATTTAATCTATTCCATACATGTATGTTCCTAATTCTATATTGATTTTATGAGAATGGTAATATGCCCATTCTCAACACCGTCATAATACAACTATGTTCTTAATTCATTTTATGTGTATCTAATTTATCTCAATTCTTTTTCGATGATTCTTGTATGATGCATTTTGATACCTTTCAAAAATTAAAAAAATATGACATGGGTACCTATTGTATGAAATAAGAAGAAAATATTGAGTCTATGAGAATGGACATATGCCCATTCTCATCACACTCATGGTACAAGTATGTTGCTAACTATTTTTATTGGTATCAACTTTATATCTATTGTTCTTCTATAATTCATATGTGAGGGATTCTGACCTCTTTTGAAAATTTATGTCTTGGAAGATAGTAGGTTTAGTCATGGTACATTTACAGATACTCTTGTTGAGAGAAGTTAATAATATATCTTGACACTCTAAATAATGTAGTTTCGCATTCAATAATTAGGGGGTTCTATGCATATAATTTTGTATCTAGACTTCAAAAATATTTGTAGTTTATAAATTTATTAGAAAAATTAAAAAATATGTTATCTAGACTTACGCACATAACAAGTGAAGACCATATAATTTTTTAGTTGTAATGAATGCATAAATCAAGGCTAATTCTTTGAAAAAAGCAAAACATTAATTTTTGAAATGAGTTTCCTCTAAATCACATCCAATTCCATTTAAATCACAAGATTCGGGTCCTTGTAAATTTACTTAGAGTATACTTAAGGATTTTTTTTTCAAATTATATTAGTTACATGGAGGAAATTATATTATTAATATTGCAATAACAAGATTCACGAGTTCCATAAGCAACACAATATTTTATATAATTATATTTTAGAAGAATATTCCCAAGTAATATAATACTCAATATTTCATTTAATTATCAAATAATATTATAACTGTAAAGTTTTATATGATGAAGGTTTGGAATAATTTTTTTTTTAAGAACCCACATCCCATGCCAAGATGATTTCACATACAAATTAATGATTTTCAATAGTTTGTGCAAGTTAACATTCCTTATCTGGTTCAAGTAGTTCAAGATGTGATTTAATGACCACATATCCTTTTTTTTTGGTGTCCATGCCCAAATGATTCTATCCAAATTTATATCTACTTTAGGTTCATCTGAGATGGTCCATGATTTATTTGGATTTAAAAAATATCGATACAATGTTATACCTTCTCCTCTCCCTGCAGATTTCCAAAATTAAACTCTGAACTTTTTATTTACATCATCTCCTTCATATTGAAGGAAAATATCCCCATCCGATCTCCCCATCCATCTATTTTCATTATCATTTCCTGTTCATCTAAGTATCATTTTTCCCTTGAGCACATTCTTTAATGGATTGAATTATTGGTTATATCTTCCACAAACAGGCCCAATGTAAATATCCAGTTGATCACTATACACAAGGTGCTGACCATCTAGCTGAGTACTCCATTTCTTAATAATAATGGAACTTCCTATTTCATTGAAAATCAAATGTTTTATTGGCCAAACTATTGATTTATTAGGTTGTAGAAAGTCTAGGCAACCAAAACACATATTCACCACAGTTTTTATCCATACACCAAAAATTAAAGGACCCAACATCTCTCAATTAATTTTATGATCTCCTATAAAATGTGTTATATAACCTGTGGTCATGTCATCATCTCTACAAACACATTTTTGTTTGAGAATGATATTGTCTTTGAAAAAATATCTTATATTTTTAGGACTTGTATTAATAGTGGTTTCAGTGTCATCACTACAATATCCATCACTCTCAGCATTGTAATCCTCTGAACCACTAAAAATGATTTGTCTTCACAAATTAGGGGGAATGGATGAATATGCATTCTTTGACACTTCAATCTCTTCCCAAGTAATGTAGTATCATTTATTCCTGAAATCTCCAAAGGTTTCAAATTTCTCAACTTAGAAAGGCAATTTTATTCTTCCATCCAATATATGTTAACAATGAAAACAAAAATCCCTCTTCCCACATATTTGTAATGTTGTTTATTCCTACTTGGATATAATCTTCCCTCTGGAACTTTCGTTTCATTCAAATAAATTCAACATGATTATCCTCTACAAATGCAAAAAACTCCGCTGTTGTAACAAAATAAAATATAAAGTTTTTGAGATGATGGAAAATTTCTTAAACCATTCCATAAAATAAATAAAAATTTATCATGTATATAAAACTATACGTATATTGAATACACAAAGCAAATGAGTTGCGAACTTCTATAATTCAGTAATGTTTTGAAAAGCTTCAAAATTATGCATATAATTAAAATTGACATGAATATATTTTTAACACGATTTATAAACTATGATTGAACTTGAATCAATTAAATTTAAATCATGAGAAATAAATAGAGGTTACATTGCCATCTTCCAGCCACTTCATCCAAATATAGGTTAAATAGGAGAGGTTGAATTTAAATAACGAGAAACAAAAAAATAGATGTTAAATAGAAATTAATTAGAAACTTGATTGCTAATGGCTTCATCAAAATATATTCATCATATTAAAATAACATATATTAGTTTTACAATAATTCCTCATACTTCCCATATTCCCTCACTATGAGAATGGGAATCTGTCCATTTTTAAAATTCTCATAAAGGGATCTAATTGTCATTCATTATTTATGTTTTGCGTAGGAGAATTTTTGTTTCTTTTTATATTGAGTTTATGAGAATGGGCGTATGCCCATTCTCATCGCAAAAATAATTTTTCTTGTTTGTATGAGAGATGAGATATGCCAATTCTCATCACAATAATAATACTCTTTGTCTATATAAAAATGGGAATATGCATATTCTAACCATTCTAACTAATTGAAGCAATATTAAACTTAATAATTTTAATATCACTATAAAGGATGTGGGAATGAGAAACTTTACATTCTAAAACAAATTAGATATTACATCTATTTTTCTTCTATGAAACTTAAATGAGAATGGGCATATGCCCATTCAATACAAGATAAAAATGTTTGTTTGTATGAGAATGGAGATATGCCTGTTATGTCTATGTGTATTTTTATTCTGTGATACTTATATTAGAATGGACATATTCTCATGCAATACAATATAAAAATGTTTGTTTATATGAGAATGGACATATGCCCATTTTTTCTATGTGTATTGCCTCATTCTCATTATTCTTGTTACTCAATTTTTCAACAGTTAAAAATTCTTTTTTTCTAAAAAAAAAGGAATAAAAACCAACTCCTCTTAATGTTTTTCCAAGGTACTATCTCATTATTTAGAACATATAATATTACCATTTGATGTGGGTACTATAAGTTATATAATTTTTTATCATTTTCACATACATATTATAGTATCAGTGTTTTTAACACAGACACGTCTACTAGATGTAATTATTTTTAAAGTACATTTAAGATATTTATAATTAAAGTTGATAAATATCAAACATATATATTAAAAATCACAACTCGAGGTTAAATGCGTCGAAAAATGCAAATAAGAAAAAACTTAAATATCATGAAATACTGTATTAGTACCAAATAATAGGATTTACCTTTGTAATCAATGAAAAAATAATAATATATGTGTTGGATCAATCCGGCCCATGGCCTCATTCTATTTATGTTTTCATTCCATTTCTCTAGTGTGAATTAGTATCAATTAATTTTAAATGAAAAAAAAACCTAAAACATGACTATGATAATGTTTAAAATTTACATTTTATTTTAAATGAAAATAACTTAAATCATGACAATGATAAATTTTAAAATTTATATTTTATTTTATATGCAATAAACCTAACACATAGCTATGAATTTTTTTAAATTGTATTTTATTTTAATCGAAAGTATTAAACCTAAAACATGGATATGATATTGTTTAATATTTATATATATTTTCGAACATACCATAGTGAGACCATTAATTTGTAAATAATTTTTTTACCACCATTTATTAATTGAAGGTACTTGTTTTTAAAACATGTCGTTGACCACCGATCGGAGGGAAATTGGTGAAATTAATGGAAATTAATTCATGCTACTCTGTGGCATGGTAGACAACAATTACTATTTTCGATCATGGTAGAGGTCTTGGGAATTACAAGGTTATTTTCCCAGGTCAGCGAAGCTATCTATTTATTGTTCATCCTTTCCTCTTTCTTGTTCATCATTTCAACTTTTTTTTTCATCATTATTCTTTGGAATGCATGTATTTCATTACACCATTTCATCCTGTGAAGAATAATATTGGAAGAATAATTATGAAATATTGTTTATTCTCTCCACTAAATTTTTGTTGACCCTTTCCATGTTGGTTTCCCTTTGTTTTGTAAGACTGTTTTGGCTTGTGAAGAAAAATATTTAAAAAAAATTCATGCATGAGTTATTCTAACTCTTATCTCTTGTATTATTATGAGATGAACAATATCATTTGGTTTTCTTCCACTTATATTATGTTTCGGGTTTAAAGATAATGCCCTGTTTTTTTATCTTATATATTTTTTGATCTGGGTATTAAGAATATCAGTTCAATGTTTTGTAAGACATGTGTAGTTATTAACCTAATCTTAGTTGATAATACAGGGATTTATCTATTATGATTTTACCAAATTATAGAATGTCTTACCACCTAGGTGACATTGTTTGTTTTTCGAGTTGTGCGGTCGAGTTCTACATGCTAAGAATGACTCATTATTAGAAGAAGAATTTAATTTTTTATAGTGAAGAAAAATCTTACTTCATTTTAAAATGGAAGAAAAATTTAAGAAATACTTCTAACTCTTCTATGTTGTGTTCCAAGTGTCTAGATATAAAGATAAATTATAATGCAAATTTTTTTATCTTTTGTTTTTTATATGGGTTTTAATAATATTAGTTCAATATTTTATAAGACTTGCATAGTTGATATCTTCCATAGTTATAAAAGAATGAATCTAAATATGAAATTTTCATGCATGTTTTAACTTCTCAACATGATCAAACTCCCTTGGAAAATATATATATTATTCTAAGAAATCCACTTCTAATCCTTCATGCTAAGAGGGGGAGTTAACTGTTTTGTTATTACCAAAGTAAAGTGTGGGATTACTTATTTTCTTAGATGGATTGCCAAGTAGTATAGGCCTATATGGGAGAGAGATCTATGCAGGTTGAGTTGGGTGGGTGAGATACGCAATCTAAACCTAGTACACGAGTTGTGCAGGCCAAGTTTGGCGAGCGAGGTGACCTGCCAAGCATGGAAAATGAGATAACCCACTAAGCTGGGTGAGTGAGTTGTTTATTGAGATAGAGTTATATATGATGATTGAGTTAGATTTTCGAGATTTCATGTCGAGTTATCTGGTCAAGCTAACCTATCGAGATCAGCGGGAGAGATGACCTGTCAACATGAGTGTGAGAGGTTCACTAAGAGAGCTGGGTGGGTGAGTTGAATTCCCAAGCTGGGATCACAGGATGACCTACCGAGTTTGGCTGTCAAGTTGACTTTTCGAGCTGGGCACACAAGCTCACCTATTGAGCTAAGAAATATTTAACTTAATCAAGGAATTAAAATGATTAAGTTCAATGTTGTATCTAATGAGAAAATCTCTGTTATCATAATTGAAATTATAAAAAAATAGAGATAAAATTTAGCTTATTTTATTATGGAAAGTTTCTCATTCTCATACCCTTCATAGAATTATTGAAAAGAATAAGTTAAATATTTCTTGTATTACAGTGATTAGAATTGGCATATGCCCATTCTCATAGAAGAAAATTGTTTTATATTTCAATGAATGGTTAGGTATCCATTCCTATGGAGGTATTAAAATGTTTAAATTTAATAGTACTTGTATTAGAACGTTTTGAAGGATCTTTTGCCCATTTACATACAAAAAAAAATTTATTTCCTATATTGAATGGGTATTTTCACATATAAATCATATATGAAAAATATAGATACAATTTAATTTGTTTTAGAATGGGAACTTTCACATTATAATATAGGAAGAATTAAGGAAAGTAGATAAAATTTACTTTATTTTTGAATGGGCAGTTCCCCATAATCACAACCTTCACACGTATTAAAATGATTATGTTTAATCTTGAATCAAACGAAAAAAAACCCAATCCCATACATGAATCATAAAAGGATAATATAGATAAAATCTAATTCTATTCAAAATGAAAAGTTTCCCATTCTCACAGCCTTCACATAGTTTTTAAATTGATTAAGTTAAATATTTTTTGTATTATATTGACCATTCCTTTTCACTCATATATCCTATTACTTTTGACATAGTATGATCAAGTTCAATATTATGTGTATTGAAATTATTAGAATGGTAATACTGGTAAAACTCATGGAATTACATAAGGACATGTTAATATTGATTGGGCATTTTTCGCACCCTCTTACAAAAATGGATAGAATTAGAAGAACCTAAGTATTGGAAATGAAATGGAGTGACATATATTTCAGAGAACATTTGTAGCTCATGGGTAGCTCGAAATTGAGTTAAGACCGAGTTGAGTTGATGCGGAAAGATAAGCAAGTCTTCGATGGCCAAGTCATGGCCGAGCTAGTCGAGGTCAAGAAAATAAGCCATGTAGTAAAAACTAATTGTCATTCGGTAGCATTTCTCTTACTTTCTACCATTCGACACTGATTATGAGCCTACTACCGGTCGGTGGCATGGAATAAGACATTCTAAAAAAAGGATCTGGCAAGTTTCATGGGATTCTTTATAGTACAGGGCCACCGGTAGCATCATTAGATGTTACTTTACTAGTAACGAGTCTTATAAGAATGGGCATATGCCGGTTCTTAGTCAGCAATAGTACGGATACTACTTTGCTGGTATGCATATTTGGATGCTACTGACTGGTATTCATATTCATGTGCTAACTCAGTCGGTAGCAATAATTGTGGGACTTAAGCATTTTAATATCAGGATAATGATTTGAGGGACATCGGTCAGCACGTATGCATGTTATCAGCCAAAATAGAGATATTACATATGTTTGCATTCTGATCATTCTTATATGAGAATGTGCCATATGCCGATTCGGTTGCAAAGGTAGAGAAAAGTAGGTTTGTATGAAGATAGGAGACAATACGGTTGCTACCATTCTATCTATGTTGGGAAATATGCTCACTAACATGGTTGTATGGATTTACAATCACTCTTACAACAACTAAAACATTAGGTTTTTCTCAAAGAATGTAACCATCTGACATGAGAATACATGCTCCTGATTGTTCTTCCATGAAGTATTATTCAATCAGCCATTTGGAACATCTAGACTACTAACCATCTAAGGTGAAAAAATGCATGCAACTTAGCTATAATTTTTATGAATATCAACAACCATGTGGAGTAATATTAGTGAGAATGTAGTACAGAGTATGCTCATTCTGTCAATGTTTAATGAGGCATATCAACTTCATGTCTCAAGCTCCTACAAGAAGACAGATACCCTTAGGAAGTGGTTCACCTTATGGCTACCCATACCTCTTTCATTCAGATATTTTAATGTAGGTATGTCCATGGTATCAATGGGCATAAATTCAAGGATTTCTCTAATAATTATAATACAAGTAAATATTGACCCCTCAAATTTGAGGGGGGACATTCTGAAACTATGAGAATGGATATATGCCCATTCAAAATATTATGTCTATGAGACTCTGTTGATGGTGAAGCTACATGCACTCTTGAATTTCTGAGCATTCTGATAGAGGATTCTTTCTCTTATTTCTACTTGCATAACATGGAGCTTGTGCCAAGTGTGGGACCTTGAGCAATCAGAAATTCATTTTTTGATGAAGGCTTTTTCTGCCCTATCTTGCATTATATTGCATATACTTGCCTTTCATTGCATTGGAGAGGGTAAGATTGATGCATACTTTATTCATCTTGTAAGATAATCAAATCTGATTGTTCTCCATAGGAATGAGGAACATCTAAATGTTGTTTGCTAATGTGGCATGTCTTTCTGCCCTCTAAAACTTACTTCATTTTCTTCCTATTTTCAGATCACTTGGAATATCTCCAGTGAAAGTTCAAGAGGATGTTAATAACCTCCCTTAAGGTTGAGGATCATGCACATTTCATGGATCTCCCTCTACTCCCCAGTCCCTTGGTACAATACACTACAAAGTGCCAAGAGGAAAATTTACATTACAGATTTAGATGGGAGGTTTGAACTCCACAAATTCACCTGCCAAAGAGAAGAAGGGTGGGGAAAAACAAGAATTTCCAACCTTTAGAAAGAATCCCCTCCTTACAATTTATAGGAAGAATGGGAGAAGGAAGAGAAAGGAATTTCAAATCTACCCCAACCACCTCTAGGTTGTATTTAATTCATCTCATTATGGTGGTAGGTGAGAACCCTAACAAACCCAAAAAGTGGGGAATTTTATTTTACATTTTGAAGAAATTTTTCTCACCCAATTAAAAATATCTAGTCTTAGTTAAACAGAGTACCTTGTAACCTTTCCAAAAAGTCCAACCTTGCGTGAATCTGAGCTCCCTGTGAAAAGTTATGGCCATTTGAATATCTGTGTCAGGGTTTGCTTCATGTCGGGGTGTTGTCATCACCAATCCGGCACTATGATAATTCTTCACCGGGAACTCCTCGTGCTATGATTATTTACTAATTCACAGCCTTTAGTTTGGTGGATGTCATCTGGAAACAAAACAACAACCGAACACAAGAATACCATTGACTATGATAAGACAGAATGACGAAAAATCTGAAATATCAAAATAAATTATAATATTAACATGAAACTGTTACAATCTCACCCATGAGATACTTCAACAAGACTATGGGAGAAAATTTACAATTACACCTCTTGATGGATTCTTCAACACACCTTTAACTGATGGCTTCCTTCGCACACTTCCTACAATATTTCTCACTACTTCTTTCTATGCTAAATGAGGGGGGTGGCCTCTCTATTTATAGAACTTCCAGGCTTATCCATCCTATCTCTAAGATAGGATGAGAAATACACTCTGACGAATCATATTCCATACCTTAACTCTTATCCGTACATGTAAGCTTATCTGTTAAGATAAGATAAACCTTATCATTTTACATGGGTTCCACATTTTTAGACTTTTTACAAATAAAATACACAAAATATTTATGACCTCACTCCTTGTCCTTATTACCAATATAATATTTATAGTTCCTAATCATGTAGACCCTACTTCTCTAATTACTCAAACTTTGACATTTTAACATTACCGGACCACTTACGACAAATATTTACTTTTTACAACATTCCTATTGTACTTTGACTGTTACCGTACTCCACATTATTGGCGGCACCGTACTGACGGTGCCGTTATCTTCTATCGGACGCTACTACTAATTACACTTAACAACATCCTATTCCTAATACATACATTAATGAAATAGAAATTTTGGAGGAAAATTTTAGTGTCGACATCTTCCCCCTTCCTAGCTTCTACTCCGTCCTTGGAGTAGACTATTCTGGTGCTTGGAAAATCTTCAACTTGTCGTAGTTGACCCATTTCATAATGGGAGTGCCATCCAATTCCTCCAGTCGGTACCTACCATTTTCATGCACAGCTGCTATTTTGTAGGGCCCCATCCATTTTGGAAGAAATTTTCTCTATCTTCTTTTTTTGTATCTGGAATCATATACTAGAACCAAGTCATTTACTTGAAATGGAGACCACCGAATCTTTTGATCAAAGTACTCCTTCTGCTTCATTTTCTTCTTATGGCTTGTATCCTTTGCTATTTCCCTCATTTCCTCTAGCAAATGAAGATGTACCAACCTTTCTTTTACTGAATCACTTTCATCCATCCTTTCATTTTTCATAACTCTCACAGTGGGAATATCAAACTTAATAGGAAGAACTGGATCAATGCCATAGGCCAACTGAAATGGGGAGTATCCTGTTGTTGACTTTGATGTTGCCCTCTATGCCCACAATGCTGCATGAATCTTTTTATCCCATTTATGTACCTGCAAGGCTGCATCTTTTGCTAGAATTTGACACAGCACAAAATTTGTTCGTTCCACCTGTCCATTTGTGCTTGGCTTGTATGTTGTTGCCTTCCTGTGCTTGATAGAAAACTTATTGACTAGGGCTTCTACCACCTCATCAATGAAGTGGCTTCCTTGATCTGTTACAATTTCTAATGGACAACCAAATCTGGTGACAATGCGTTCATATATGAACCTTGCCACTTCATCCATGGAAGCTGTTTTCAATGGCCTAGCTTCAACCCACTTGGTTAAATAATCTGTGGCAATTACAATATACTTATTTTGACGTGATGTAGTTGGAAGTGGACCTACAATGTCTATTCCCCAGTTTTCAAAGGGACCAAGGGGAAGAATAGGACATAATGGAGCTGATGAAGTCTTATGGTTACCATGTGTTTGACAAATATCACATGTCTTACAATAATTATAACAATCTTTAAAAAGAGTGGGCCAGTGATAACCTGCATCCAAGATCCTTCTTGCTGTAAGTTGTCCAGAGAAGTGCCCTCCACATGTACCATTGTGGAATTCTTCTAGCAGCTCCTTTCCTTGATCACGTCCAACTGCCCTCTTGTACTGTCCATCAGGTCCTATTCGAAATAATGCTCCATGCATAATAGAATATGTACGACTGGCTTGAGTAATCTTTCTCTTAGTCTTTGCATTGGCACCATAAGGAAACTTGAATTCATTAAGATAATTCCAAATATCTATGTATTCACTAGGGATTGTGTCAAGGGAGAATAATGCTGCATCGGGAAAATCATCATCATCACAAGATGATCCTAAACCATCATAGGCTCGAGAGAGTGCATCTGCATTGACATGCTTCTTTCCTGGCCTATCTATAATATCAAATTCAAATTCTTGTAGCAAAATTATCCATCTTGCTATCCTCCCTAATGGGTTAGGCTTATTGACAATATATTTCAGAGCCTGATGATCCATTACAACTATAAATTTCTGTCTTAGAAAGTAATTTCTAAACTTCTTTACAGAAAAAATGATAGCCAGAGCCTCTTTTTCAGTTACAGTATAGTTTACCTCAGCACTGCTCATTTGTCTGCTCCCAAAGTAAATTGGATGTTCATTCCCATTTTCATCCTTTTGGCTCAAAGTACTACCTAGTGTTGCATATGAGGCATCAGTGTACACAATGAATGGCTTGCTCCAATCTGGATTCTTCAAAACAGGTGAAGACACCAGGGCTTCCTTCAGTTGTCCAAAAGCTTCATGCGCCTTGTTTCCTAGTTCATAAGCAACATCCTTCTTCAAGAACTGGGTTAGTGGCTGTGAAATCTTTGAGAAATTCTTGATGAACCTTCTATAGTAACCCACATGGCCTAAAAATGATCTCAACTTACTTCTATTCATAGGAAATGGTAAATCTTTTATTTTTGAAACTTTATCAGGATCAGTACCAATACCATCTCTGGATACAACATGCCCTAACAAAACGCCTTTAGAACATCCAAAGACACACTTTGTAGGGTTTAGTGAGGCTTGTGCTTCATCTAACCTTTGAAATGCTGTCTCCATCTGGTGCAGGTGGTCCAACTTGCTCCCATAGATACAAAAATCATCCAGAAATACTCTGATGAAAGGTCCCCAATGTAGGGTTCGAACACCCTATTCAATCAAACGCTGGAATGTTGCTGGAGCATTACACAACCCAAAAGGCATAACTCTATAAGCAAACGTTCCCCAAGGAGTGGTGAACGTGGTCTTCAGCTGATCTTTCTCTGCTATACGAACTTGGTTGTAGCCGTTATATCCATCAGCAAAACTATAGCACTCCTGGCCAGCTACTTCGTCCAAGATCTGATCTGAAAATGGAAGAGGGTAATGATCCTTCTTTGTTGCCTTATTGAGCTTCCTATAATCAACACAAATGCGTAGCTTCCCATTCTTTTTTATTGAGATCACAATGGGAGAAACCCATTCTGAATACTCCACAACAAATATGAATCCTGCATCAAGCAACTTATCTATTTCTTCTTTTACAGTCTTGGAAAAATTAGGATTCATTCTATATGGCATTTGCTTTATGGGCTTAGCACCATCTACCAGCTCAATACAATGTTCTACCCAACTTACTTGGAGGAGTTCCTTGTAATCAAAAGTGAATAGGTGTATGTACCTTCGAAAGAGCTGGAGGTAGGATTCCTTCTCACTCTCCATCACAGCAATCACCAATCTTTATTTGTTGGAGACGATCATCAACTTCTTCTTTAGATAATTTTATGGGGTCCTGGGTTGGTGTGACTGGAAGAATATCCATGACTGAAACATCAACCTCACTTTCTTCATCTTCAGTGTCCACTTCACTAGTGCTAGAGTAACCAGAGGATGTCCAATCATCAGTTTCAAAACTTGAATCTATAGGTTCTGCTTTATGATGTCGAGGGATCACGTTTATCTTCACCCTCTCTCTACCACGTCCAAGTGTCATGAAACCTTCATTCCAGTAGTTTCTTGCATGAACTCTCCTTAGCCATGGTCTTCCCAGCAGCATTGGGTACGCAACAGTACCATTTTTCATCACCTGAAAGTCTACCACACATACAACACCCATAACAGATATTGCCACATTTGAAACTACACCTTCTGGTTTAGTTTTTCTCCTTATTTAATGACCTTAACATAAGTGTTGAAGGTGATCAATTTTTAAACCCAACATATTCATTACAGACTCGGTCATTACATTAACTGCAACACCTCCATCAATTAAGACATCATGAATTGAAATACCATTACATAATACCTCAGCTTGTGGAGCATAGGGATCTACCTCTGCCTCCAAAAATAGGGACCTCAACCTCATTCCTTCTTCGAGCATTGAGTCCACCTCGCAACTCCCGCCTCTTCTCAGAAGACATAGCCAAGAGTTGACCATATGTAATATTTGCAGGCCTTTTGGACAGATTCTTCCAAGATGGAGTATGGTCCTTGCCCCTATGAAATCAGAAAATCCTGCACACCCAACTTTCTTCTCCTATGTTTCTTACTAGTTTCTTCTTTCATCTTCTTTAGGATCATTTCCATCTTGATTATCTTTTTTCTTTCTTTCTTTTTGTTACAAACACATCTACTTCATTATTTCTACTCTTATCTACTACATCAAAAGAATTCACAGGTGCTTTTCCTTTATCATTATCTCCCTTACCAGATGTAGAAGCTCTATCTGGAAAATTATACTTATAATGACCCTTTTTATAACAACCATAACAAACAACTTCAGAAATATTTCTTTTTGGGCCTCTATCTCCTCCTTGAGAACTAAATTCCTTTCCCTTGAAGAAGATTAATAGTTAACTGACCCATATTTTTTGAGCAGATCTTCATACTCAGTAGATGTATTAGGAGAAATATTTGTGCTCACCGGGAAGTGGTTGTGGATTTTAAGACCAAAGGTGTTGGGTGTAGGCTCTATTTTAGCAACAATTTCTTTGGGCTCCTCTTCCATGCTTTCTTCTTGCCTTCTTGCAATCTCCTTTGCTTGTTTAATGGTAGCTGGGCGGTCATACTTCACTCGTTGTCCTGATCTCCCGGCTTCATCCCAAGAATGAAGTGCTTACAGAGGAGATTATCCACGCCATTCATCAACCCATCCGCTAGTCCTTCCTTCTGGATCTGGGCATCGAGCTTCCTCCTTAGCTCTAGAACACGAAACATGATAATCCCTTATCTTCTCCTTCTCTCCTTGGGATAGCTTTGTGATCTCGATCATGAGATCTGCATATTTCTGTTGTTCACCAAATTCTTCAAGAAAACTTTCAGTTAATAAATCCCATGAATTTTTCACATTATCACCTAGTGTTTTCAAACCACCTAAGTGTTGAACCATCCAAAAAGGTAGGAAAAAATTCAGTCCATTGTTCCCTTCTTATAAGGCCATTTACAAATACAAGATCATTTAAACTCTTGAATGAAAGAAGAAGCATCTTCATTAGATTGAGCTGAAAAAAACAGGAATCTTTCCCCATTTTCAAAAGTAACCACCGTGAAATACCAACCCACAAGTACAATTAACAAGACTTATGTGCACAAATAATTGGAATCACTATACTAGAAAGTGATTTTACACCTTTCTACAGTAAATTAGAAATGACCACGGGTTTTACTTGCAGTAAAAACTGACTTTACTGTGGTAAACACTATTCACGGTAAAAAGTGAAGTTATTGCGGTAAATACTATTCACAGTAAAAAGTGACTTTACTGCGGTAATTACTATTCCTAGCAAAAAGGACTTTACCAGGGTAACTACTATTCATGGCAAAAATGACTTTAACATGGTAACTACTATTCACGGTAAAAATGACTTTACCATGGTAACTACTATGCACAGTAAAAACAAGGTTACCCTCCAATTAATTTTTGCCTAAGTGGAAATATCTCTCCAGAAAATCCACCAACGAGGAATGGTCCCGGCAACGGAACAAAAATGTCATCACAAATCTAGCACTATGATAATTCTTCACCGGGAACTCCTCGTGCTATGATTATTTACTAATCCACAGCCTTTAGTTTGGTGGATGTCATCTGGAAACAAAACAACAACCGAACACAAGAATACCATTGACTATGATAAGACAGAATGACGAAAAATCTGAAATATCAAAATAAATTATAATATTAACGTGAAACTGTTACAATCTCACCCATGAGATACTTCAAGAAGACTATGGGAGAAACTTTACAATTACACCTCTTGATGGCTTCTTCAACACACCTTTAACTGATGGCTTCCTTCGCACACTTCCTACAATATTTCTCACTACTTCTTTCTATGCTAAATGAGGGGGGTGGCCTCTCTATTTATAGAACTTCTAGGTTTATCCATCCTATCTCTAAGATAGGATAAGAAATCCACTCTGACGAATCATATTCCATACCTTAACTCTTATCTGTACATGTAAGCTTATCTGTTAAGATAAGATAAATCTTATCATTTTACATGGGTTCCACATTTTTAGACTTTTTACAAATAAAATACAAAAAATATTTATGACCTCACTCCTTGTCCTTATTACCAATATAATATTTCTAATTCCTAATCATGTAGACCCTACTTCTCTAATTACCCAAACTTTGACATTTTAACATTACCGGACCACTTACGACAAATATTTACTTTTTACAACATTCCTATTGTACTTTGATTGTTACCGTACTCCACATTATTGGCGGCACCATACTGACGGCGCCGTTATCTTCTATCGGACGCTACTACTAATTACACTTAACAACATCCTATTCCTGATACATACATTAATGAAATAGAAATTTTGGAGGAAAATTTTAGTGTCGACAGTGTCAATGCTCAAAATGTTGCGCCTCCTGAAGATGCACCTCGGCGCATCCATCCTTATGTTGACATACTCTTACATGTGCCATAGGCACTAAAATTTCCATGTCGAAATTTCCTGTTGTGCGCCCCCAACCCACACCTTGGGCACAAATTTTGTCATGTCGACACTCTGTGTTGTACGCCCCCAACCTGCGCCTTGGGTGTGAATTTTGTCATGTCGAAACTCTATGTTGTGTGCCCCCAACCTATGCCTTGGGTGCAAATTTTTTCATGTCGACACTCTGTGTTGTGCACCTCTAACCTGCACCTTGACTGTTGGTGACGTAACAAATATCAGGCTTTGAGTTTCTTTAATTTCCATATTCTCCTATTTGTCTATATTTCCCCTGGGGGAGATATATACAACAGAATGTAACTAATAATATTTTTTTGGATTGATTTCTCCCATCCCCTCATTCTATTTATGTCACCATTACCATCTAGAGTTAATTGATTAATTGAATCGAGTTAATAATTCAACATTCGAGTGATTTCATGAAATCCAACCATCATATATAGTTTCCCTAACTATCCCCTCTCCTCTTTCTTGTATTTATTATTGGAAACAATGAGACACTAATAAATGGAGAAGGTGTAAAATTTTATAAAAATTTAAATATATTCATAAATCTTATTTTCAATCGTAATAGAAAAGTAAATAATAGTATTCATAAGATATATGAAATGTCATTAATAAACTAATAATATTAAAATTTGAAACAAGTTTACTAATTATGTATCCATGCATACCTCACTTTCTCTAGTGTAAATTAGTATCAATTAAGTTTAAATGCAAAAAAAATATCAAACATGGCTATGATAATGTTTAAAATTTATATTTTATTTTAAATTAAAATAACCTAAATCATGACCATGATAAAGTATAAAATTTATATTTTATTTTATATGTAATAAACCTAAACATGTTCTTGATTTTTGTTGAAAATTTAAATTTTATTTTTAGTGAAATTATTAAACCTAAAACATGGCTATGATATTGTTTAATATTTATATTTATTTTTTACCATGAGATAGTGAGACCATTAATTTACAATTAAATTGTTTTCCACCAATTATCTATTAATTTAAGGTATTTCTTTGTCAAACACAACAACGATCATTTGTTGGAGAGAATTTGGTTAAAATAATGGAAATTAATTCTCAGTACTCCATGGCACTATAGAGATATTGAAGGAATTAATTGTTTTTGATGTTGGTAGAGTTCTTGGGAATTACAAGGTTCACCATGGGTCGGTGAAGATATCTCTTTCTTGTTCATCCTTTCCACTTTATTTTTCATTCACTTTCCACTTATGTTGTTCATCCTTCCACTTTGGACTTCCCGTATTTCATTAGACCATTTCTTCCTCTGAAGGAGAATATTTGAAGAATATTTATGAGATATTGTTTGTTCTCTTTGCTAAATTTTTGTTGACCCTTTCTACTTTGGGCTCCCTCTGTTTTGTAAGACAATTTCAGCTTGTGTAATTCCCACAAAATTTGCACATGAAACCCAAAACCAAACAAAGGTTATAATAGAAAAATTATGGAATAATTTTTTTTATAAAGGATGAAAGAATGCTAAGCTAATCCTTGGTTAACAGATGATCATCAAAAAATTACTTAAATAATAATATTAAATAAAAGAATTGATTTGTTCTATGGTTAGGTTTAAAATATTTCATTCAAATAATCCTAAATTAATTTAATACCGTGGCTCTTAAGGTCATGCAATAATTAAAATTTAAGCCCAACTCTAAAATAACCCTTCCATTTACACAAGGCTATTAATTTAATTTTCCAATATAAAAGGGGTCTAAACTATTAAGGAAGAGAGTCTACTTAAATTTCCATAGGTCAGGCTCTAATTAACTTTGAAGTTGTAAAATAAAATAATAAAAAGGAAATACCAAATTTGAATTAGTTTTCAAACCACATAAATGGTCCCTTTCAAAACATGACCCATGTGATCAAATGATCATGTCATCAACCCCCCCTAACATTTTTAGAGGACAATCTCTACCCTTGGATAAAACCAATATTGACCATTGGATGCGAAATTTTCAAACCGACTCTAAAAAATATTATGGAGATATTTTATAAATTTCTTTCACTCATTTCTTCATTTTGGGTTTTGCAGTTTAAGGGAAGGAGGAAGAGAAGGAAGCCATGAAAGAGGTGGATATGGCTTGTAGATTGATACTCACAACCTAAATCTATTTCATTTTTATTTCACATGATATCCTATTCTACCCTACTCAAGGGTTTAGTTTAAATTTGATTATTTATTGTAAATTGGTTTCCATGAAAATATCCATTTGAGTTTGTGGCTTTTTCCCAATAAATATTTTTTTTTGTTTTTGAAAAATAATAACTCTTTTTCTTTTTGATAAAACATTCATATTGAGTGTATATACATGTTTGTATATAACTCCAAATACACACACACACACACACCTGTTTATACATACATATAATACAAATTGCATAGTGAAACAAAATATTCCCAAGACCCAAATTATATAAATTTGGGTCTTGGGAATATTTTGTTTCACTAAGAAATTTGTATATATATGTATGTATACACAGCTCTCTCTCTCTCTCTCTGTGTGTGTGTGTGTGTGTGTAAACGCCAATACCTGAAAATGAGGTCAATGTTTTATATTTTGCAAAGACTGGGTTTAAATTTCCATTGGCCTAGTGTAAGTATATGGGCCGCATTTTTTTATAAAACAATGTTAATGTAATTGGGGGGAGGGTCACCAACCCCACCCCATCCCATAAAGTGATGGGGTAGGTGGTGAGGTTGGTGATCCTCTCCCCGCCTTTTTAATTTAAAAAACATTTAACATATGCCACGAGTAAAATATACCCATTCAATACTATTTTTATTTTATTTTAACTTTTTCTTATTCCCTTTTTTTATATAAATTTTAATTAATAATAATAATAATTACTTATAATAATACTAATTCTATATATTAATATCTATGTGTGTCTCTCTCTCTCTCTCTATATATATATATATAAGAAAAATACAATTAGTTTAATATACAGAAGAAAGATTTTTAAAATATTTCCATATAATCGGTTTAGTCATAGTTTTCCTATAAGTAGTTGTGAGTATATGTACAATTATTCACTTGCACAATTATATCAATTCTTTTTGTCTAATTTTATCTAAGACTAAAACTAGGAGAATAAAAGGAGTTCCTTCACAACTAATTCTAAAAAATGATAAGGGTAAGAAGGGTTTTTTCACTTATTCTAAAGATTTAGACAAACTACTTTATTCCTACAACTTGATAAGAATGTAAAAAAAATTATACATTCTCCAAACACTTTCTTCTCAACCCATTTTTCTTCTTACAAAGACAATTAAAATGGTATCTATTTCATATAGCAAGGCACGTTAACAAGATTGTCATTTCTTCTAAAATAAGACATATAACATTGTTGGAATAATGAAACAAATTTAAAATAAAGAGTGAGATACATTACCTTATAACCTTATTTCTAAAATTTTACTTCTTCAAAACAAGGGGATAAAATGGTAATTGCCTTTCACAATGCTAACACATTTTCAAAATCACATTTCTCGTACAACTTTCTTAGAAGATTTTACAAGCTAAAAGGATTTCCAAGTAATAAAACAAATTTCTCTCAAGTTTATAAGTTTACAATCTTCCACTCAAGGTGGGAATGATAAAATGGATAATTAAAACATAAGGGCTATAAACAAGGCCAAATCTGCAAGTCTCTAATAGCATGTCTTCTTCAAAAAGTAGCTCCAATTCTTGCATTCTTCAAACCTTCACAAAGGGATCCGAATACAAAGTAAGGCGGAGTAGGAAACACTCTCTGCCCAATTTTTAATCCATTAAGATGAGAAACCATCCCGTTAATGGCCCCCAAGCCCCAACAAAAGAACTATGAGGGGTATTGAACAACAAATGACAACTTTCGACAAATGGCTTCATAACAAGATACATTCAAGAAATTCAACACAACCAAAAGACACATTCCACAAGTTTACAACTTCTCATCAATAAAAAGGTTTGAAAATCAAAACCAAATAGAGAAAGGGATATGGGAAACCATCTCCTTATGCCTCCCATGTGGAGTGGGAGTCTCACCCTAAGCCTCCAAGTGCACAAAACAATCAACACAAAATTCTTATCTCTCTATTGCAAGTATGCAAAAAAATAACCATGATTTAATTTTCATTCCCCATAGTTGAAACTCCCATCCACAATCCCAACAAAATGCATGTCTCACAAAACTCCCTTTTCCCAAACCCAACTTAAGGTTTACCAACCAACCAACACACAAGCACATTCACAAGACTTAAAAAAATTGAACAAACACAACATTTCATATAACAATAAGCATAATATAAAATAACTAAGGTGGAGTGCATACCTCTCCTTCAAGCTACAAGAAAAATTCCACAAGTCTCTTCAATTCAAAGCCAAACAATCCCAAAATCACTCCAACAAGCTCCAAATCCAATAGGGCATAAGAAGCAAAAAAAACGAACAAGTAACCCCTATTCCAACCAAAAACCATCAATAAATAGAAATGGAATGTGAGGATGATGAGGCGGCTCGATGTAGGATGACAATTCAGCATTCCTTCATTCCCACACTGAAGTTAACACACCAAGACAAAGAAAATCAATGCACTTGGAAGGACTATGAAAATCCACATGGCTCACAAAATTGCAAACCATGCTTTCAAAGAACATAATAAATTGGGTTAGAAAGAAATTGCAATAATGTTCTCTCTTTTACACTCAAAAATTGATTAAAAGGTCAAAAAAAAGCTTCCTAACCCATATGTAGGGTTGTTGGTTAGATTTAAGAGGTATGGGACAAGCCTTGCTTGTCCCACAAGTGTCCAAAAAATCCCTCCAAGTCAAAATCCGAATTTGGAAGTTGGGGTGGAGTAAAAAAATCATAATCAACATAAATTTTACTTACAAAAAGCACCACCAAACCTCATCATGACTATTTTTCACATCCTAATTTTGTTAACTAATAATAAGAAGCGTTGAGCTTAATTAACACACATTTACAACATGCTAATAAAGTGACAAAATTTTAAAAATTTAAATACACAAAACATAAATAAAAAACATACAAAAAATAAAGAAAGGGAACACAATTCAGCCCATGGCCCTATATGTGAAGTCACCTTCCATGGGAGAGCTCCAACTAAATATGCAAAAAGCCACACGAAACAACATTACACAAGTTGTCAAATTTTTCTTTGTTTCCCAACACCCGACATCCTTCCGTGGTTGGTCCCCTATCCTCTTCGATGTATATGCTAAAATTCCTACACACATCAAAATACCTCTTCAACCTTTCGGTTGTATTAACAACACCGAGACAATATTCATATAAAATTAATAATCATCATTCAAAATTAGTAACTCTATTATCAATCAATATATCTAATCCTAGCATCAATGAGATTTTAATTATACTCAGACATCCCAAAACATAATGCGTCATTATCAAATCCACATCTTGAAAATAAACATATATCAAAATGTCTAACATCACTATCTAGTGAATCATAATAAAACGTAAACATCATAATTTAAATAGTCCAAATATCAGTGAAATATATCATCTGGTGATCAATGTATCATAACCAAAATGTCTAACTATCAGTCCAATAATATCAATATCAAGATGAAACAGTGTCAAAGAGGAGTGGGCACTACATTCCCCTCCCCTTAGACTCGACTTCCTCCTAGAATTCACTTGAATAGATGAGGAAAATGAGATCACAAAATAGTGGTTTCCTCCCAAGTGGATGTAGTCTCCTCATACTTATCCCACTGGAACCGCACTCAATCAATCTCATGCCCTCGAAGGCCCAGGGTCCTATCCTCTATGATGCACATGGGCTCCACTGACACTTACCCCTGCTCCTAGATTTGCAATGTGGCTGAATCCAAAACTTGAGAGGGATATGGAATATATCTCCTAAGTGTAGATATATGAAATACATCATGGATGTGAGACAAGATGGGTGGTGATGCTAGACAATAGGCCAAAGGACCGATATGCTGCAAGATCTCAAAGGGAACACAAATCTAGGAGCTAACTTAGAGCCTTTTCCATAATCGATAGGACTCTTATGAGCCCGGACATGAAGAAACACCTTCATGCCCACATTAAAACTATGATCTTTCCTCCTCAGATCTGCATACTTCTTCTGCATATCCCGAGCCTCACAAAATCTCTGTCAAATCAAGACAACTTGCTACTCCATATCCAGTACTAAAGCCAGCCCAAGAGAAACCCTGTCCTCTAATCTATCCCAACTAAATGGTGTTTTTCACTCTCTGACATACAAGGCCTGAGAAGGAGTCATTCTGTTTAAACTCTGAAGAATGTTGTTGTAAGAAAATGCCAAAAATATAGGTACTCCTCTCACCTAGATTGATGGCCCATGACATAGATCCGCAAAATATCCTCAAATATCTGATTTACCTGCTCTATCTTTCCATTTGTCTTTGGATGATAAGCTATGCCTAATTTGATACTTGTCCCAAGAACTTGTTGCATGGTATTCTAGAAGTGAGAAGTGTATAAGGAATTGCAGTCACAAATGATCTTCTGTGGAATCCCATGTAGTCTAAAAATCTCATGAAATTATAATCATGCCACTACACTAGCTATATAAGTGGTCTTCGCAGGAGAAAAATGAGCTACTTTTCTTAATTTATCCACCGTGACCATGATGGCTTCATGATGGCATCTTGACATCCTTATCCCTAGAAATGGTGTCCGATTTCCACTCAAGTATGACATGCGGGTAGAGAAGGCCAGTTGGATGTTCATACCTCGTGTTCACCCTCTGACACTCTAAATAGCATTAAAAAAAATGAGATACATCTCTCTGTAGACATCTCCAATGGTAAATTTGTCTCAAGGTTGCGTGTATCTTCTTCACCTCTTGATGGGTTGAATAAGGTGCAAGATCAGCCTTTGCAAAAATATCTTATCTCAAGCCTCCATCTCTAGGAACATATATCCAACCTCTTTGTCTAAGAATACCATATTTCTCTAATGATAATCCATCAAATTTCCCCTCAAGGGGTCTCTGAGACTCAATCTTTGATCTAGCTATAAGGTAGAAGTTTTCATCAAGAAGCTGCTACAAAATCCTACTCCACAAATCTGTAACCACTGAAGTAGTTGTTATCTCTCGAAAGTGCACCCTTTAGAGAGATGCCTACAGGTGCTCTAAGCTTTCTTTAGACCTCTATATTTTGTAGATACAATGGAAACACTTCTTGTTCTGGGTTATACCTATTTTTAGTTGAGTCTCCAGTATCAAGGCCGGTTCCTTTTTTACTATCCTAAACTTTTTTTTGGGGGTTTTAAGGGTAAAATGATGACTATAAATGAATTGAAACTGGGGTGATACACCAAACTTGTTGAGGTCTTTAACTGAGTACATTCACAAATAATTTGAGAATAGATTCTAAATGTACAAAAAAATAGTTTTTGGTAGAATATTAAGGCCAAACACTTTATGTATTATGGGAATGATTCACAACAATACTGTTAAGATAGAAATGCACACTAATACTACACATAAATTACTAAATTTTCACCAAGGTAAGAAGATTAATCAGGGAATTTGACATTCACAATAAATAATAAGGTATACACACCATTGAAAATATTTGGAAAGGCACAAATCAATTCTCATTCAAAGGGAAAAACTGGTAAAATCTACTTCCACACTCCTGCATCCAAAAATTCCTCCTCTTTTTTTCCTTGTAATTACACACAATATATAGAGAGTTTATTCATCCCACCCATCATAAAAATAGGCTAAAATTGTAATTTCCCATGCATCCTATTTTTATCTTTTATCACGAATAAATAAAGGAATAAAAAATAAACATGATAATACAATGAGGCATAAAATCCTTGGTACAAAAATACACCCAGTCAAACTCCAATTTACCGTTATATTTTTAATAAATTTGGATGAATAATTTTTCTAATAATAGCCCTCACTTGCTGAGTAAGTTTTCTCCAATGCATGCAACTTGTCTTCAACTTTTTGATGTGATACTTGTCTTATGATTTATCCTTGGAATGATATTCTTTGCATTCTTTAATTCTACCTTTTGGACGCACATGTAAGAAATTATCCCCTTGTGTGAGTAAGATGATTATTTTGATTTAACACTTTTAAAACCTCACCCAAAATGTTGGGACCACTTATAGGCTCTGATGTTGACATCTCCATGTATAATTTTTGTTGTCTCTCGCTATCATGTCTTCCTTTATTTCAAATGTGGGGACCATCATGCCATGGTGCAGAGACACTTTTCTTTTACTTCTTATTCCACCTATACTTACTCTTGTTATTTGAAGATACCAAGGTCGTTTGATTTGTTTAAGGTAATAAGTACCTTAGTTTGACTTGGTCGGCATTGCACTTGATCAAAAATCATATGTTTGAAAAGGCCCTCCTTGATTTGCTCATGGTCATAATATTATTTTATGACATCCCTTTTGATTTATCATTACCATATGATATGGTTTTCGGGCTTTGAATAATTGTTTCACCCTTTTGAAAGGTCACGAGACCCTCTTGATGGTATATTGCTTATTCGCACACAATATAGTTTGACCTCCTTTTGAATAATCATGACACAATGCTATTGTTTGGATTTTGAATAATCATTAATTGATTATTGCCGTTGGTTTTTTATCTTTGAAAAGCACCAAGCTTTAGACATTTAATCGGTCTAATGATTTTTTAAAAATAATATGGGGCTGGCCCCCTCCCCACGGTGACTCACCCCTCCACTTGCCTTGCTGGCACTCTACATTTATTTCATTGGCTTTTGTGAACCAATGGTGACCGTTGATCCTTGTATGCTTGATCCATTACTATTGATTCTTGTGTGGCTTGATCTGGGTAGATGTGGGTGGTTGCAAGGTTTTAATTACAAATTGGTTGGCACCATTGATCCTTATATGTGATCATATTAAACCATTGATATTTGCTAGGGATTAGGGTTGCATTGATTTGGTTTACTATGTGGTTCTCTGCTTGATTCTTGGTTGTCTGGTCTTTGACCCTTGTTGATCTCGAACCATTGATTTCTAACTCATTGGTTGAGTTAGGTCATCATGAGTTAATTGGTGAAAGTGTTTTATTTTTACCCTAAAAACGATCATTTGCATGCAATTTCTGGTTTAGAGGGCGAAGCCCTAGCAAATTGTCTTCATGACCACCATTTTGATTCTTGTGAGCACCAAAAAATTTACCTGTGAGGCCTCTGTCATCATAGTGGTTGCATAATTTTTGGTCTTTCTGGTTCTGTGTGAGATCCTTTGGAGGTTTTGATCATTTCATGTTTCTTCGGCTTCGTTCCAAACTCCAACCTCCATTTTCGAGCTCTGATTCGAGCTAGTTATGTTGATTTTCTGTTGTTTTTCTGAGTTTGGTCGCAACCTTTAGAGATTTATTCATTCTGATCCATCCCATGCATTAAACCTCTGGTATCTTTAGTAAAATCACCACTTTGAGGGTTTTGGAGGAACGGCTGTATCATTTCTTTCGAGCAATAATTTTGAGCAATATTTTTAAAATGTATATTTTGAGTAATGGTCTATTTAAACTTCAGAACCATTACTATTGTGTCATTTTGAGAGTATATCTGTATTTGTCATCATTTCTTCAGCAATGTACATTCTCTGATGTGGGTTTTTTACGTTTTGTGTGATTGCTTCTGAGATCTTATTTATCGTGCCGCCATTGAAGAAAGATTTGAACTCAAACTTCTGGGTGAATCTGAGATTTACTGGTCGCCATAATTGAGGTAAAATTTTGCTCTATTTTGAAATAAAAGTGGGTTTCCATTTCACTTACACTGGGATTGCTTCTCAATTCCCCTTTCATGACTGGTGCATGAGCCAATGATGGGCTTTAGTAGCTTTGAATCTCCTGTTTTAGCTTGAAGTGATGTAGTTTCTACTTGATATCTTGTACCCTGGCTGGGAACTTGTAAATACCTCATACCCTCTATTGGTATTTCTGAGCTCTGCTATTAAATATGCTTCACTTGACCTGATATATCTTCCGTACTTTATCTTCTGGGGAATTTGTTTTCTGGGTATGCATTCTGTTCTTGATTTCAAGCATTAAACTCCAGTGTAGAGGGTTTATAAAATGAAACTCCATTCGTATATGTTTATTTTATTTGTTTCATTCCTCTACGACTGATAATATATCTTTTTCGCCATGGAGATTTGCATTGGATTTGGGCATCTGTGTTGAAAATGAGCATATTTTCCTCTATTCTATTAGGACCACCATTAATGGGTTTTAAGAGCTTTAAAACTATGTGTATTCGAATGCCTCTATCATCTTGATTTAACGATTGACGTCGTGCTCCTGAAAATGGGTGCTTCAATTTTTCAACACACTTCTAGCGCCATTTTTCCTGGTTAGAAGCTCGGCATGACTTGACATTCAAACCCATATTTTTAATATGGGATTGTTTTTCTTTTAGTTTTTCTTTGTTCTTTTGTGAAGCCATTCCAAGATTCTTCAAGCTGATTCGAGCTTATAGTCTTAGTATACATGGTCGTTGTTTTGATGTTCGAAAATTTGCATATATCTGGATTCCCTTCATGGGTTTCTGCATTTTCTTGTTGCTAGGAAAACTAAAATATGCCATTTCTTTGCTTTCAATCTAGGTTGAGTTATTTTCTCAGTCTAAAAAACCCTTGCCACAGCTGAGTTGTTTTGACGTTTGTACCCTCTTTTGTTGTTGGAGTTTAATAATGGCCATCATTGGAGGTTTTTCGCAAGCTTAAAATCACCTAGATGGTGGTGGTTGTCTTGTTCCCAGCTCATGGTCATATAGCGACTTGGGTTTTCCTAAGCATATTGTCATGTGCATCTTCTTGTTCAAAAGGGTTTGAGTTTTGAATTCTTTGCATGATAAACATATGCCTTTGATCTTTGTGGCTTTCATTCAGATTTCTCTTATGTGGTTGCACTAGGCATGAGTTGTGAATTTATATTTATCGAGTTGTAAATACTTTTTTATGTTGATTTACCTTGATTACATGATTATTTTGATGTGGTATGAGAATTGGAATCTGTAGATGTAGATGTAGTTTTGACTGTATAGCTCTTTTGTATTCTCGCCAGTGTACTCAAACTTGAAAATCTGGACTATGAGAGTGTAGTGAACAACTATACTTTACTTGGTGACTATAATTGAGCCTTGCATTTACATTTTTTCGTTGACAACTGAATCAAAATTTGACATGGAAGTTGTAATCTACAATTGATCTTATTTTGTTCTTACAAATTTCATGCTTTCATATCATGTTTGATCACTTGATACAGTTTACAGGTTGTACATGGAATTCTATTGGGCCTTCTGTACATATTTCATTTATGAGCATTGTACCTATAATTTATGAGCACTATACCTGTTGAGACTATATGATTGAAAGAACTTCTTGAAAGTTTGATGCTTGAAGATGTCTTAAAATTGTTTCCTCTAGATCTAAGCATGTAATTGTTTCAGAGTTTTTAAAATTATTGTGATGTTACAAACTGTTGCTCTCATGAAGTGATTTCCATCCATTCTCATTCCTTGTGCATTTTAAGATCTGTATAGCACCTTCACCTTGACAAAGCATTCCAAAATCTGAGAGATTGTATCTTGTGTTTTTCTATAGCTGATATCAATTTGTTCCTTTTGATATATGAAGTTGTTGATAAAATTGCAAGCTGATAACCATTGTTGTTTTGATGTGAATTGTTCTTCTTGCAAGTTGTATCCACTATAATTTATGATCTGCTTATGCTCCCTGAAGTTAGTTAGCCTGATTTTGATAAAATTTGTACCTGAGAATGGTTTACTTGGAACTCTTAGTATTCTTTTCTTGACCTTTGGAATGAGAAGCTTCTTGAAGGCTTGATATTTATTGAATATTGGTACTTTTTTGAACTACCTTGAATAACAACTTCTTGGTCACTTTTATTTATTATGATGACTTTGATCTTTTCATTATTTTACTTTTTGGAACTATGAAGTAATGCCTATTGCAAACTAGTATCTAAAGTGATTTGTTCTTGTACTTGGTACTTTGCTAGATACTTTGGACTTGACTATAATTTGATCAAATTCTGATATCTTTTTGATAACCTTCTGTATCTTTGGTTAATATGACATAATTTTAGTTGATCATCACAGGATGTATTCCTTGATGTTTTTTAATATCTAGAAATTCTTGGCTTCTTCTTTTGCTATTAGCTGAAATTGGAACAAGTGTACTTTGTTTCTGTAACATCTTTTGATGATATATTGAACATGTATCCTTGACCTATGTAATGAAAAATCTTCCTTTTCTCAAAATTATTCTAAAGTATGATTCAGTTTGGTACTCTACTGAAACTCTGAAGCTGATCAATAATCATTATATTCACTTTTTGTATGCATTCCCATTTATTTAGAGAACCGTAACACTAAACTTGCATTCTTTTATGGATTAGGACAACTATATCTTTGTGTATTCATCCTTCTTCTTACATGTACCTACACATTTAGATAAACTAGTTAGAAAACATTAGGCTTTTTGGCCTCTCTCATGTTCCATAGTTTTTCTTCTTTCATCTTTCTTCTCTGAAATGATTGTGAGAATCATATGTGCTGATGTAGAATATTGCTCTCATCAACTTTGTATATGTCTCTGATGTATCTTATGTTTGTAACTCATACCTTATGATGTCAGGAGATCCATTTTCATGAAATTAGATAGTATAGCAATATGGATTAAACCTTGAGCTCGTGACTGACAATCTTTCACTTTTCTATTTCTCAGGTATAATGCTAATGTGGATAGCGAGGATGAAGATGAAGTAAAGTTGGAGCTGGAAGTGGAGCAACAGAGATGAAAGAAACTCAAGGCAATGATGGGTTTTTCCATACTCCTTTACTTTTCTTTTCATGCACATATACCTTCTACTTAATTATTTCTGAATTCCTTATGAGTTACATCCCATGGATTATGTGGGAAACATTTAAATCCTATATGAATAAAATATCAAATTTTGGGGCTGAGTTGTGTACTTTTTTCTACATTTCAGTTTTATGTATGGATTGTCTAACGAACTAGATAACTCAATCACATAATTTCATGTAGTTAATCATGAAGGAAATAACTTTAAGATGTTTGAAAATTTAATAATGAACTTGCCAATTACTATAATCTGCAACTCTCTCTGCTTTTCAGAAATTTAACACTTCACCTATTCTCTAATTCTAGCCTTCATCAAGCTAATACATTTTTCCTTAGGGGATTTTGTGTTTTCTTGCTGAAGGCCAACATAGAATTGCAGACTACGTGATTTGTTACATTTTGTAATAGTACATATAGCCATAAATTACGTGTAATCATCATTTTTTGCAACTGAAAACATAATAATACTATAATGTATTCCCCTAGTTAGGTAAACTTCAACAATTCCATCCATTATAATGAAGTTTTAAGTTGCCCATTTTTTCACAAGTGTAAAACTTATCAACATTTCTAGTGATCCTTCGGGGGAAGATACCCACTAGATTGTAGACCAGTGCCTTGCTCTTGTCCATTGGGCATGTAGTTAAAGAATATAACAAAAATTTCCTTCCTGAAGGTCCAACCCTTCCAAAACAAACAAAAATAGGGAAAGGATTTGGTAAACCAGATCATGTGCACAAGTGCACTTATTGATATCAAAAACATAAAAATGTGCATGAAAAACTTATTGAAAGGGAAATATTACTCTAAATAGACACTGTATGATTTCCAATAACAGTGTTTAAGAAACATACCATTCATAGGAATGGGAATTTATTCTCCATTCAGCCTTGAAAACATAAATGCATTATGTTCTTTGCAATGTGAAATCATATAAGGATCAATCTAGATTGTGTCAAACTTTGTGTGGTTTCCTAACTTTGCACGATCAATATCCCATTTTAATACAATGTATCCTTCATTGAAGACTCTGAACTTAGCCTTCTTATCAAAAAATTTCTTCATCTATTTTTGATTCCTTTCCATGTTCAGATGAGATTGACCTCTGAGCTCCTGTAACTTAATTAATTCTACATAATGGACCTGAAATGGTTCATTCTCAAGTTATTTCATTTGATACAACAAATCTAGTGCAAGCAACTCAACTGAGATGGGAATTCTTTCCTCTCTTCCATAAACAATCTTGTACGGTGAATTGCCAACTAATTTTTTAGGGGTAACTCTATCAGCCCAAAGTGCTGAATTCAACATGAGATGCCAAGATATTTGGTTATCTTTGACTATTCTTCTGATGATCCTTAAAATATTCTTATTAGTACTTTTAGCTAACCCATTACCATGTGGGTACTAATTAGGTGACGGAATTGAATAAATTTCATGCTTAATAGCCCAGTCTGTTACCTTTACACAAATAAATGCTAAGGCATTATCTGAAATGATAGTCACTGGAACACCAAATATTCAAACTATACATTCTACTTAAGTATCAAGGTCAGTTCCTTATTGGTGTATCCTAAACTGATTTTCTAGGTTTTAAGGGTAAAAGATGACTGTAAAATGAAATTAAAATTGAGGTGATACACTAAACTTGTATGAGGTATTTGACTAAGTACATACACAATTGATATGGAATGAATTTCTGAGGCACATGCTAACAATTTTCTCAAGATAATTAAGAGTAAACACTTTAATGTATTGTGGGATAAAATCACAACAATACTGCTAAGTTATACATAAACATTAATATATTGCAGAAATTATAGAATTTACAATAGGGTAAGATGATTAGTCAGGGAATTAAAAATTCACAAGATTAATGGAAACATACACAACACTGCAAATAATTGTAAAGGTAGAAAATACTACACAGTCAAAGAGGAAAAAAGGCAGAAAATTGCTTCAGCACTCATGTATCTAAAAATTCCCCCCTTGTGCTTTGTAAAGGCACACAATATATAGCAAAATTGATTCACCCACCCTTCCTAAAAATATACTAGGGTTGTACTCACCCATGCATTCTATTTTTATCCTTTATTTAATAATAAATAAGGAATAAAATAAATCAAACTAAAACAAAGAGGCATTACTAGCCTTTGATTACATACAATCAAACTTTTCTTTTTTTAAGACAAGCATGGGTGAATAATTTGCTAATAATAAATCTTCCTTGATGAGCAAGTATCCTTCTAGGTGCATGAATTTTTTTCTTCTTGTCTGTTTTGTCCTTTTATGAAGGCATGCAACAATACTCCTCTGCAAGAAAATAAATACTTTTGACCTCCAATAATCAGCAAAATATTCACCTCACTGTAGGGACCACAGAGAGCACATGTGCAATCATAATAAACTTTTATTTTGTAAAAAATAATGTAATTAAGTCTTTAAAAGTTTAATTTAATTTCAAGTCATATTCAATCCATCACAATCCGTGAGGACCACCCTTGCACATTAATCATTAGTCTCACCATGGTTTGGCCACTCTTGTGGACTTAGAAAATTATTGTGTTTTGAAATAATACAAGGGATACTTTGTTTTAAAGGTGGCATCATGTTACATTCAACCACCTTTGTGGACTTAGACATATTATAATGCCTTTCACCCCCTTTTTTTACTATCATGGTATTACATATTTGTTGGCCCCATTTTGCATTCGATTGGTCATAGACCATGGTTTAACCTTACCCTTTTGGGTGATCATTGCACAATATAATTTGGTAAGCTTTTACATCATTTAGAGCTTGGACTATAGTCGATAACTCAAAATTTAAATAAATTTTTAATAATAAGGGATGGACCCTTCATGATGATGATTCACCCATCCATGTGTTTTGTTAGTGGTATTTAAACTTCGGTCGAGTTAATTGTAACCCTAGGGGTTTGCTTTGAAAATTGGTGCCTTGATTCAATTCGTTGATCGGTGTCCCTTCTGATATGTATCTATTGATCTTTAACCCATGATTAGGGTTTCCGATTTGGAATTTAGTGAGCTAGCTATTAATGTGACCATGGTGGTTTGTGTTGAACTGTATTGATCAGTTTCCAATCGTTGATCTCTATACTATGGAATCTAAGGCTGTCAATATTTGACTCAAGGTTAGGGTTTCAACCCTGCAATTAGAGTGGTTGGTGGAATTTGATGATGGTGGTTTGCATTGAATATTAAATATCCATCTTAAGCCCTCAAAATTTACATGACTTGATCTCTGATCGTCGATCCCTAACTCTTGGTTGAGTTAGATTGTACCGAGGTTAGCAGATGAGTTGAAAATTACCTGAGCTCAATCATTTGGTCATTATTTTTTTCTCACTCCGAGCAGAAAATCCCTGGAAAAGTTTTTTCATATCATCATTTCTTTATTTTAAGCTTGGCTCTCTTACCAGATTGGTCTGCTGAGCTCGGTAACATTTGTATCTTTGTGGTTTTTACTCTGTCTAAGTTTTTTGACAAAGGTAGTCGTGGTTGTTTACAGCCATTGTCGTGAACTTCAAGCTCCGAGTTGTTTTACCATTCTTCCTTTGTATAAGAGTTCATGTGATCTGAGCTTCCTTCATTGTTTTCTTCGAGTAGGTCACCATTATTAGTTATTTTGAGATCTGACAACTTAGTAGATTAAGAAGCACTTATACATATATCTTGTCTTTCGCTTTGTTCTATACTTTCTAAGCAAGGTGGTTGTGGATTCTCACCGCCATGAGTGTTTATAGGTGAGATAATTTTTCTCTTGCACATGTACACTTCTATTTTCATTTTCTTTCTTGGATATGCCAGTGAAACTATTGAAAATATTTGTGGGTTCTATTATTTCTTTCTCCTGCTTGACTCCCGAGTTCAAAACTTCTCATTGGCATATGGATTTCTTGTTTCATCAATTAGTTTCTCAAAAGTTTTGACTATTCGATTATACATAGTAAGTTCTTTTTTGTTACTCTAATTTCTTGATACCCATTAATGGGTTTTTGGTCTCTTGCAAAGAGCTTCACCCTTCTTGCTCTGATAGTGCAACTTGAAACTGATTTCAAATGGAATAACGAATTTCTGAAATAATTCAATATTTCTTTAGCTTGCATATGAATGCATTTTTTATTCAAAGTTTGAACTTTTTTATTGTTTTCTCTATTGAATGGTGATAAATTGAAATCATGGAAGTAGAAAATTTTCTTGCCTCTATTCTCTGACTTGATTATTTTGATTGGATCTATTGAGATTCTGATCTATTATTGTAAACCACAATGTTTGGTTTCATGTTTGTTCATTGTGTATTGTGCCTTAAAAAAGTCACCACAATTTGATGCTTATTAGGGTTTCTGTATTTCTCCACATTTGGGTTCTGATTTGTATTGTGGGTACTCATATATTACTATGAAAAAGGCACCTTGGCTGCCATATTTAGAGCTAAAGCTCACATTTTTCTATGATTTATCTTTTGAATATTGTGGTGAGGGTCTTGACTATTGGCCCCGGGTATGCATGTATCTTTGATTCAAAGCTTGTTCTTGGTCAATCGTTGATCCTTTTATGTAAACCCTAGAAACTCTTCATTCTGTTTTGTATTCCATCTTCTTTGTACTTGATTAATGAATTTCAATGGCTCTTCCATGAATGTTTTCTTGCACTTTGTTTCCTTTTTTGAGCTCCTTTGGGTTGCTTCTAAGAATGATCCTGGATCATTCTTCATTCTTTGGGACCCTAGACCTTCATTCTTTTGATATTTGAACTTTACTCTTGAGGCTAATAATATTTTCTGAAAAGTTTAAATCCACTTCATACTATCTTAAGTTTTGCACTACCTGATTTGATTCAAACTTGGCCCTTTGTTTTTGGATGAGTGTGTTAGATTCATCAGAAACTTCTATCTCCTGAACATGTTCACTTTCTTTCTCTGTATATTATTAAAAAATGTTTCCAATCTTGTACCTGACCATTAAGTTTTAAACACACTGAAACAATGCTTTTTGTATTCAAACTGTACCTATTTGATTACCCTTTCTTAAAGCATGACTTTCTGAAAAATGGGTCTCATTCAGTGTGTTGTACCTTTCCTTTTCAACTTACTCATCTAACCATGATTGTCCTTCAAGTCCTGAATATGATATATATTCTGTAAAGAAGTTTCCCTTTCATTTAATAAACTATAACTCCATGAATCCAATGTATCTTATTTTATTGAAGTGTTGCAATATGTTACGGTACTTGTAAAATTGTGAATCATGAATTTAATCTTAGCTCTGAATCTATAATGTTGGAAACTGAAACATAATAATTGTTATCTTTATCATGTCATGTTATTTTTCTTCTCTGTATCACTTATTTGATTTACATACAACTTTTAAAGCATGTGTTTAGTTAACACAACATGATGAAAAGTTATAAATTTCCATTTTACATGGCAATGCCCTATCAAAACTTTCTCATATTTCCTTCTCCTTTTGTTTCAGCTGTAATATTATGTTGATTTAACTTCAACCTTTAAATTCTGATTCTTTTTCTACATTTGCAATCTAAAACATGTACTTTTATCTACAATTCTCTCCTTTGTTTTGTACTACAACTTATTTTATCCTTAGAATAGCTACTGAAATTTGAATTGCATTCTTCCTTCATTCCAGCATGTATGTATGACTCATCTTTTTCATGTACCATAGGATAGAAGTTATTGAAATTTATAATCTTTATCTATGATGAGGACTGTAAGACTTGATTTATTTCTTCTTGGTTGCAACCTGTACCTACATAATTGATATCAAATGAATTTTTGATGCACAGGCAAACAATTTTTTCAAGATAGTTAAGGGTAAAAACTTTGATGTATTGAGGGAGAAAATCATAACAATACTGCTAAGTTACTGATACACATTAATATCATGCATAAATTACTGAATTTGCATCAGGGTGAGATGATTAATCAAGAAAGTAAAAATTCACAAGATTAATGGAAACATACACAAGACTACAAACAATTAGAAAGGAAGAAAATACTTCACATTCAAAGGGAAAATACAGAAAAAAATTGCTTCAACACTCCTGTATCTAAAAAATCCCCCCTTGTGCTTTGATAAGGCACACAATATATAGCAAATTTGATTCACCCGCCCTTCCTAAAAATACACTAGGGTTGTAATTGCCCGTGCATTCTATTTTTATCCTTTATTTAATAATAAATAAGGAATAAAATAAATTAAACTAATACAAAGAGGCATTAATAGCCTTTGATTACATAAAGTCAAACTTAAGTTGACTATTGTATTTTTAAGAAAAGAAAAGGTGAATAATTTGCTATTAATAAATCTTGCTTGATGAGCAAGTATCCTTCTATGTGCATGAAAATTTGTCCTCTTGTCTTTTCTATCCTTTTGTAAAGGCATGCAAAATACTCCTCTGTAAGAAACTAAATACTTTTCACCTCCAATAATCAGCAAAATATTCACCTCATTGTGGGGAACACTGGGAACAAATGTGCAATCATAATCAACTTTTATGTTGTAAAAAATAAGGTAATTAAATCTTCAAAAGTTTCTTGCATTTTGATGTTGACTTCTGCTATATCCCTTGTGATCACATGGAAAATTTGAATTTTAAGTCATATTCAATCCATCACAATCAATGGGGACAACACTTGCACTTTAATCATTAGTCTTGCAATGGTTTGGCCACTCTTTTGGAATTAGAAAATTATTAGGTTTTGAAATAATATAAGGGGCATCATGTTAAATTCGGCCACCTTTGTGGACTTCGGAATATTGGAAGGTCTACCACCCCCTTTTTTTATTATCATGGTATTATATATTTGTCGGCCCCCTTTTGCATTTGATTGGTCATAGACCATGGTTTAACCTTACCCTTTTGGGTGATCATTGCACAATATAATTTGGTTGGCTTTTGTATCATTTGGAGCTTGGACTATACTCGATAACTCAAAATGTAAATATTTTTTTAATAACAAGGGTTGGACCCTTCGTGATGATGAGTCAGCCCTCCATGCATTTTGTCAGTGGTATTTTAACTCAGGTCGAGTTAACTATAACCCTGGTGGTTTTCTTCGAAAATCGGTGCCTTGATTTAGGCCATTGATCGATGTCCCTTTTAATCTGTAGCTGTTGATCTTTAACCCATGATTAGGGTTTCTGATTTAGCATTTAATGAGATAGTTGTTAATGTGACCATGGTGATTTGTGTTGAACTCTATTGATCAATTTCCAATTGTTGATCTCTGTACTATGGGATCTCAGGCCGTCGATCTTTGACTCATGGTTAGGGTTTCAACCCTACGATTAGAGTGGATAGTGGTATTTGATCATGGTGGTTTGCATTGAATATTGAATATCCATCTTTTTCCCTCGATATTTGCATGAATTGATCACTTATCATTGATCCATAACTCTCGGTTGAGTTAGATTGTACCCAGGTTAGTGGGTGAGTTGAAAAGTACCCGAGTTCCATCATTTGGTCATTATTTTTTTGCTTACTCCGAGTAGAAAAGCCCTAAAAAAATTGTTTCAGATCATCATTTATTTATTTTAAGCCCGACTCTCTTATCAGATTGGTCTTCTGACCTTGGTTACATCTGTATCTTTGTGGTTTTTACCGTCCAAGTTTTCTTAGCAAGGTAGTCATGAGTGTTTGTGGCCATTGTCCTAAACTTCGAGCTCTGAGTTGTTCTTCCATTCTACCTCTGTAGAAGAGTTCATGTGATATGAGATTCCTTCTTCATTGTCTTCGAGGAGGTTACCATTATTTGTTGTTTTGAACTCTTAGAACTCAGTATATTGAGAAGCACTTATGCATATATATTTTATCTTTCACTTTGTTCTATACTTTCTAAGCAAGGTGGTTGTGGATTCTCACTGCCAATGACTGGTTATAGGAGAGATAATTTTTCTCTTGCACACATAGACTTATATTTTAATTTTCTTCCTTGGATATGTCATTGAAACTCATGAAAATATTTGTGGGTTCTGTGATTTCTTGCTCTGGCTTGACTCCCAAGTTCGAAACTTCTCATTGGTATATGGATTTCTTTCTTCATCATTTAGTTTCTCAAAAGTTTTGACTGTTGAATTATAAACGGTAAGCTCTTTCCTTTTACTTTGATTTATTGATACCCATTAATGGGTTTTGGGTCTCTGGCATAGAGCTATACCCTTCTCAATCTGATACTACGACTTGAAACTGATTTCAAATGGAATAATGAATTTCTAAAAAAATTCAATATTTGTTTAGCTTGGATATGAATGTGTTTCTGATTCAAAGTTTGAACTTCTATATTGTTTTCTCTATTGAATGATGATAAACTGAAATAATGGAAGTATAAAATTTTCTCACCTCTATTCTCTGATTTGATTATTCAGGTTCGAGCTATTGAGATTCTGATCTATTATTGTAAACCACCATCTTTTGTTTCTTGTTTCTTCATTGTGTATTGTTCCTTAACAAAGTCACCATAATTTGATGCTTATTAGGGTTTTTGTATTTCTCCATATTTGGGTTCTGATTTGTGTTGTGGGTACTCATATTTTTTTTTGCAAAGGGAACCTTGGCTGCCGTATTTAGAGGTAAAGCTCTCATTTTTCTCTGATTTATCTTTTGAATATTATGGCGAGGGTATTGACTAATGGCCCTGGGTATGCATGAGTCTCTGACTTGAAGTTTTTTCTCATTCAATGGTTTAGCCTTTTCTAGAAACCCTAGATACTCTTCATTATGTTTTGTATTCCAGATTATTTTTACTTGCTGAATGAATTTGAATGGCTTGGCCATTAACATTTTCTTGCACTTTGTTTCCTTTTTAGAGATCCTTTGGGTTCCTTCTAAGAATGATCCTAGGGCATTCTTTGTCTTATTCTTCATTATCTTGGACCCTAGAACTTATTTGTTTTGATCTTCGAAAATATTCTCTTGAGGCTAATAATATTTTCTGAAAATTTTAAAGCCACTTCATACTATCTTAATTTCTGCACTACTTGATTTGATCTGACCTTGGCCCTTTGTTTTTTGGATGAGTGTATCAGATTCATCTGAAATTTCTATCTCCAAAATATATTCACTTACTTTATCTTTATATCCCTAAAAAAATGTTTCCAATCTTGTACCTGACCACTAATTTTTAAACACACTGAAACAATGCTTTTGGTATTAGAACTGTACCCATTTGATTACCCTTTCTTAAAGCATGACTGTCTAAAAACTGGGTCTCATTCAATGTGTTGTAACTTTCCTTTTCAATTTACTCATCTAACCACGATTGTCCTTCAAGTCTTGAATATGATATCTCTTTTGTATAGAAGATTCCCTTTCATTTAAGAAACTATAAATCCATGAATCCAATGTATCTTATCCGATTGAAGTGTTGAAATATTTTATTGTACCTATAAAACTATGAATCATGCATTTAATCTGAGCTTTCAATCTATAATGTAGCATTTTGTGGACTTGATACTTGCTTTATTTGAAAACTGTAGTTCTAGAATGGTTGGACTTTGTAGGAATATATTAAGACTTCATGTTATTCACCTACAAATGAAATGAATGATCCAAAGTACTTCAATTTGATGACTGAAAGTGCAGTCCATTTCTTTTCTTTTTATATACTATATTTCCTTTTTATTATAACTTTGATATGCGTGCTGGAAAATTTAAAATGTCCATTTTACATGGCAAAGCCATGTCAAAATTTTCCTAGAATTCTTTCTTTTATCCCTTTTCAGCTGTAATAGATGTATTTTTTGATTCATAATACAAAACGTATCTCTTTTCTATTAAAGCTGATTTGTTGTTGGAAACTGAAACATAATAACTGTTATCTTTATCAGGGCATGCTTTTTTGCTTCTCTGTATCAATTATTTGATTTACATATAGCTTTTAAAGCATGTGTTTAGTTAAAACAACATGATGGAAAGTTGTAAATGTTCATTTTACATGGCGAAGCCCTATCAAAACTTTCTCATATTTCCTTCTCATTCTGTTTCAGTAGTAATCTTATCTTGATTTAACTTCAGCCTTTAAATTTTGATTATTTTTCTTGAGTCACAATCTGAAATATGTACTTTTGTCAATAATTCTCTCCTCTATTCTATACCGCAATTTTTTTTATCCCTAGAATAACTGTTGAACTTTAAGTTGCATTCTTCCTTCATTCCAACATGTACTTATGACTCATCTATTTCATGTACCATAGGATAAAAGTTATTGAAATTTGCAATCTTTATCTATAGTGAGGAATGTGAGACTTGATTTATTTCTTCTTGTTTGTAACCTATACCTACACACTTGAGAAAATAGTTAGAAAATATTTAGGATTTTTGGCCTCTCTTATGTCCATGGTTTTTCTTTTCTTCTCTCTCCTTCTTTATGAGTGAGTAAATCATATATGCAGTTTGATATTCAAGTAATCTATATCTCTTGTTATTAACATATCCATGTGCACAAATTAGGACAATATAGGAATATGGATTAACCTTGAGCTCTTAACTGATAGTTTCTCATTTCTAATTTTAGGTACGGTGATTTCATCAATGACGATGAAGAGGGAACAAAGCTGAAGATGAGGATGCATAAAATGAAATATAAACCCCAAGGTAATGATGGGTTCACTCATACTCCTTTATTTTCTCTTTCATGCATGTGTACTTCTTATTTCAGTAGCTTTACTTTACTTTCCAGTTACATCCCTTGGCTTATGTGGGAACATTTTCAAATTTCTTATGAACAACACATTGAATTGTGAAATTGAGTTGTGTATTTCATTCTGCATTTCTTCTTTCTGATATGGATTACATGATGAACTAAACAACCCAAAAATATAATTGAATGTCTTAATTATGAAGGAAATAACATTAAAGAATACTTGTAACATCCAGTAATGAAATTTGATTTTTTTAATCTAGAGTCATGATTGCTGCTCTAAAACCTAACACTTAATCTATTCTATAATTCGGTGTCTTCATCAAGGAAACACAGTTGTCCTTTGGGGATTTGTGTTTTTTTGTTGAAGATAGAATGAAATTGCATGCTATATGATCTGTTATGCTTTGTAATAGCACACATAACTACAAATTTCATGTAATCATTAACTAATTCAACAGTAACAATATTTTTTGAAATAACCTCCCCTAACTTAGGTGTAATTCACCCATGTTATCCATCGTAATGAAGTTTCAAGGTTGCCATTTTTTCATAAGTGCAAAAATTGTCAACATTTCTAGTGATCCTGTGGGGAAATATGTCTACTAGCTTGTAAACCAGTGCCTTGCTCTTGTCCATTGGGCATGGAGTCTAAAGCATGTAACCAAAATATACCTTTTGATGCTCCAACCCTTCCAAAATGAACTAAAACTGGGAAAGGATCTCATAAACTAGATCACGTGCATGAATGCACTTATTGAATTGAAAAAATATTACAATGTGCAAAAACTGCACTTATTGATGGGAAATCCTACTCTAAACAGACACTATAGGATTTTCAATAAGAGTTTTTGAGAAACATACCATTCACGGGAATGGGAAGCTCCTCTCCATTCAGCCTCGAGAGATAAAAAACATCATTCTATTTGCAAGCTAAAATCATGTAAGGACCACTTTAGATTGTATCGAAGTTCATGTGTCTTCCTGGATTTGCATGATCAACATCCCACTTTAACACAATATCTCCTTCATTGAAGATTATGAATTTAGCTTTCTAATCAAAAATATTCTTCATCTGTTTCTGGTTCTTTTCCATGTTGTAACGAGCTTGATCTCTTAGCTCTTGTAATTCCATTAATTTTACATAATGAACCTGCAATGGTTAATTTTCAAGTAACTCCATTTGATGTAGAAAATCTAATTTGAGCAACTCAACTAAAATAGGAATGCTTGCATCTCTTCTGTAAAAAAGCTTGTATGGTGAATTGACAACTGATCTTTTAGGAGTTACTTTGTCAGCCCAAAGTGCTGAATTCAACATTAGATGCCAAGCTCTCTAGTTATCTTTGAGTGTTCTTATGATGATAATTAAAAGATTCTTGTTAATACTTTCAGCTAATCCATTACCTTATGGGTAATAATTAGATGAAGAACTTAGATAAATCCCATGGTTGAAAGCCCCAACTGTTACCTTTGCACCAAGAAATGCTAAAGAATTATCTGATATGATAGTTTTTGGGACACCAAATCTACAAATTATACCTTCATAAAAGGATAGTATCGTAGTTTCATTAGCATCGTTCAAGTCTATTGCTTCAGTCCAACATGTAAAGTAATCTGTAGCAGTCAAAATCCACTTGTTTCCTTGTGATGAAGGTGGGTTTATCATGGCAATAAAATCAAGGCCCCACTGCATAAAAGGATAATCAACTGAAATAGGTTGTAAAGGTAGCAAAGCTAAACATTATTTTCCAATAAAGAAAGCACACTTCTTACACTTTCTAATCCATTCGGAAAAGTCCTTGAATATGTTGGGCTAATAGTAACTAGATTTCATAATTTTCAAGGTTGTGGTACATGCTAAAAAATGACCTCCTGCAGGTCCTTCATGGAATTCTGATAATAATTTCTCAATTTTATCATAGTCAACACATCATAGGAAGATTCCATTTACATCCTTTTTGAATAACACACCATCAATGAAAATATAGGGTACAACTTGTAATATGAAATACCTTCGTTTATTCTTGTCCATATCTTCTGGATAGATGTCATGCTTTAGATAGTTAACTAAATTAGTCATCCATCTTGATTCCTGGATTTCCTGAGAAAGTTTAGGTTGCTGATTTTCTGGCTAAACCAAAATTTCTTATTACTTATACATAATTTCAGCAAGCTATTTTGAATCTTCAGGTTCTACAGTCTTCTATTTTTCCATATAAGCAATTAGATGTTCACACAATCCTTTTCCTTAAACTATCTTCACAACACAAATATCGACATCATATTCCATGACATTCATTATCCACCCTGCTCTTTTCTGATTCAATTCATTATTTAACAAGAAATCTTTCACACTTGGATGAGAAAAAATAACATGAATTTTGTTGTTTGAAAGCATGTACTTAAAATTATTTAGTCCTCTGACTACTAAAAGTAATTGTTTTTCAAGAAATGTGTACCTTGTTTCATAATTGTGTAAGATTTTTCCAAAGAAAGCACTTGGCTATTCAACATTTTCATCATTAACTTGAGTTAATATGGTTAAGATTGTTTTAGCTCCTGCAAGTGCATACATTGTAAAATCTTTATCAAAATTTAGATTTACAAGAGTAGGAGCTTGAGAGATGGCTGCCTTAATTGATTCAAACCCTTCTCTCCCTTCACTGGTCCAAGAGAAATTTTTCTCTTTCTTTAACATAGTTGTCAACGGTTTCACCAATGCTGCAAAATCTGGAACAAATCTTCTAAGACAGTTGATTTTTCCAAGAAAACTCTGTAATGCCTTCTTATGATGAGGTAATGATAGTTGTGATATGGCTTCGATCCTGTAAGGATCAATTTTCAAAACTTGTTTAGAAACAATATGACTAAGAAATTTACCTTGATGTACTGAAAAGATAGACTATAGCAGATTCAAAGATATTCCTAACTGTCTGCATAACTGAAAAAGTCTGTCTTAGGTGTATTAGATGTTCTTTTGAATTTTTTTAGAATATAGTAACATCATCTAAATAAAAAAGGATGCATTTATTTAACAAGATGCGAAAATCCATGTCCGTTGCACGTTGAAATGTTGCACTAGCGTTTGAAAGGTTGAAAGAGATTATTTTGTAAGCATAAGTACCCCACTTAGTGGTGAAAGTTGTTTTGTACCTATCTTCTTCTCGAACTAAAACTGATTGTATCCACTATAACCATCTATAAGTGAAAGTCTGTCTGAACCAGAAACTATTCTCAAAATCTAACCCATATTTGGGAGTGGGTAGTGATCTTTTAATGAAGCTTTATTAAGATATCTGAAATCCACACATAATCTAATTTCTCCATTCTTTCTCCGAACTAGAACAAGATTGGCTACCCAAATTGAATGCTTAACTTGAAAGATAATACCTGAATTGATCAACTTAGATAACTCTTTCCTCATTAGAGGATCTATTTTGGGATTTACAAGCCTCTTTTTTTGCCTAACTAGTTTGGAATTTGGCTACAATTCAATAGCATGCTGTGCTAAATTGGGATCAAACCCTTTTAGGTCTTGGTATTTCTAAGTGAAAACATCTTTAAATTCCTTCCAAAGATTAATAAAATAAATTTTTTCAGCTAAAGAACATATCTTTCTGAGACATAAGTTTTTTCCTTAATTAACCGAGATCTCTTCATAGTTATCAGCATGTGTTGACATCTTAGTGTTGGCCTTCCTTAACTGACTGTCAGTGCTAATGATGTCTTGTAATGTGACCAGACCTCAAGGTAGTTTGTTTGTCTTTAATTGAACAATCTGTTCACCCTATAAGTGCTATAATTTATCATGATTTACTGCAGAAAATTCAGCCTCTTGTTGCAAAAAAAGTGTAGATTTCATCATGATTTTAAAAAAGCTGCCAATTCAAATCATTATCAGGTATCGAAGGCTTGACAATCATCTTAATATGAGGCTGAATTTTTCTATTTTCAATTTGTTCCAGTATTTAAAAACTAGCACTAATTGCTGCAAATCTATCTGTATGCTTATTTTCTGTTCTAGGAATGGACTTGATGTTAATAGCTTCGAAATATTCCATTAAGTCTGAAACTCTATGTCTGTAATACTTCATTAATGGATTCTTAGAAACATTGATATTTTTTACTTGACTGATAACCAACTAAGAATCATCAAAGATCTGAAGCATGTTAATACCTCTCTCTCTAGGCAAAGTAAGCCATGAATTAATGCTTTATATTTAGCTACGTTGTAAGTGCATGAAATTGGAGACTCAAAGCTAAGAAATACCTTTAGTTTGTTGGGGAAGTGAGCATCAAACCTGATCCTTGTCCTTTCTTGTTTTTAGTTCAATTGAAATGAAGCTTCTAAATCCCTTCCACTATGTTTTCTATTTTGGAAAGTAAGGGAATTGGTGTGTTTTCTTCATGCAAGCAATACACACAAAATAGATGTTCTTAAAATTATTTCAAAGGATCATGAGCATGTTATTCATGTGTCTTTTCATCCATAAACAGGTTAGAAACACCATCCAATGCTGAAATATGAGTTGTATTATCAAAATCAGAATGGTCTAAGGCTACATAATTAGCTACGACATTAGAAGCATGAGGCTCAATGTGAGATCTGAAAAATGGTTCTAAATTGATAGTAACCTTGGTGCCATAATATGTAGCGAAAAATAAGAAGGACCAATCTGAAGAGAGATATCCTCCTATATTTGTTGTGAAATCTCTTGATAAACATATAGCAAAGTAAGGAGGTAAATCTACAATAGTAATATCTTGTAGAATGGAAATATTTGGGTAAGCATGCAATGTTACCTCTAGATTTATGATGACATCAACAATATTTTTTGTAGTTCCATCCAACTGTAGGACACTCTTTTCTATAGGTTCATACTACAGACCAAATTTTTCTACGATTGCTTTTGGCATAACTGTGCTTCTTGCACCATTGTCCACCATACAGTTATGAACCAGATGTTCTCCAATAATCAATGAAATATAAAATGCTGGTGACTTCTTGATGTTATGAGAATTTAAGACTTTTTGAACCATCCATTTATCCTCTTTGATGTGGTCTTGTTCCAAACTTGTAACGACCATGTCTATTTTCTAGACTTCCTTTTCTACTATTTTAGAAGAAATCTGTAGCTTAGCTAGTTCATTAGAAAGTAAATCTTGTTGTCCTGGAATACTTAGAGCATCCCACATTGAGATGTTAACATTATGATTTTTCATTACTTCAAAAATGTTAAAAGAAGCAACAATTTTAGAGACATATTCTACTGTTTTAGCATAGGCTTTGGTGAAAACTGATTTTGATTCAGCTACTATTGATATCTGAGGTATAAATAACCTCCTTGGATCAGGTTGTAGCTTTTTTTGCTACTCTTTACCAGCTGACACACCAACTATTTTTCAAGGAACAACAACATTGTTAGCTAGTTTAGAGCTTCTAGTTGTTGTTTTATTAGTGACAATAGGTAGAATAGGCCTATCCTATTGTTTTTTACTCTCTACAGCCTTTTATGAAGCCCTAGTAGTAACTGTAATGAAATCATCCTCACTGAAACTAACTAGGTTTTTGCTAATGTGCATTTTGAACCTGAGTATCTTGTTGCCCATCCTCCATTTGAGGCATGAACAATGTCTCATATTGAGGTTGTGCAATAAGACTTATGTTCATAAAAGCATTTGGGCAACTTGTAGTTGAATGAGCTTGATTACCAGGTTAACACCACTCTTCCATATCCATATTGACTGGAATTAAAGTGTTAGATGAACTAGGATCCTTTGGGTCAAACTACCTTTACTGATAAGACTACCTATAATTTTGATTTTGCTGGTAAGGCTTCCTATTTTTCTGGTTTTGCTGATAAGGAGCTTGGTAAGGTCTGCTAGGTAATGCAAGCCTATTATCGATTGAAGTCAACTTGTTCCCCATAGTCTGTAAAGATTTTAAAAAATCATCATATGGGGATACAATAATAGGTTCTATAATTGTGATAGGATGTGGGATAGGAGTTAAATTTGTCAAAAAGGCATTGAAGGTCTTGGAGCTAACTTTCTAGCTTGAATAAGGCTATTTTCAGCTCGGATGGCTATATCATAGGTTGTTGGGATAGTCTCTCCACCCATAGAATAAATCATAGTTGAAATATCATTGTTTAATGCTCTAAGATAATAAATAAAAGTGCATGATCATCTTGAGGCTTGAAACTTGTTGGAATTCTTTCCCAAGTTCTAGAAAAACTGATGTTGAAGCTAGACATAAATTCATTGGGATCTATTGTAATGGTAGAAAGTTGTTCTATGAGAGATAAATGAATTGAATTATCTTGAATTTTTTTAAAAAATTTATCACCTAAATCATCCCAAGATCTTATGCATCTAATCTCTAGATTTCTATAGCATTACAAGGCTTGTCCTTTAAGATACGCAACTAAAAGTGTCAAAGCTACATCCTCATGAGTGATATTATGAACTGCACATAAGGATGCAACATCTTTAATGTGCTCTGTAGGTGTAACCAGATTTTCACCAGTGAAAGATGGAAAAAATTTCATGATAGCATTAGGGATGTTATGATAAAATAGGATTACTAATGGGCCACTATTAGTAAAGGTCACAAAATTCCTAGGTGGTTGAATAGCCATTTGAAAAACTGGTATCTAAATAGAGAAATTGATACGTGGTGAAGGAATGTTAGGAGGAGGGTTATGAAAACCAGGCCTATTATAAGGTAAAGTATTACCAACTCTTCTCCTTCTTGCAGGATTCAAAGGTAAAGAAATAAACTCAAAAGGAATTCCTCTTACCGATGATCTTGTATTCACTTTAGGTACGGAACATGTTGTAATACTAGTCTAAAATCAGTTTCACGGAGTCACCAAATAGATCTTTAAATCTCTAGAATAAATTGTTGCAGCTTGTTGTCCCAAAAGTAATTTTTATCTTGTAAAAACCTATCATAGATTTGCTGTGAATATATCTACCTTGCATGCAGATCTAATTTATGGTCCCACCGGGCGTGCCAAAAAATATTCCCTTTAAAGTGCACCCTATAGAGAGATGGTTGCAGGTGTTCTAAGCTTGAAAATTTTATCTCTCTCTTTCGTAGATACAATGGAAACACCTCAGGTCTGTGGGTATACCTATTTTGAGGTGAGTCTCTGGTATCAAGGCCAATTCCTTATTGGTGTATCCTAAACTGATTTTCTCATGTTTAAGGGTAAAAGATGACTTCAAAATGAATTTAAAACTACATACAAACTTGTATGGGTTCTTTGACAGATTACATACACAATTGATATGGAATGAATTTCTAATGCACAGGCCAACAGTTTTCTGAAGATAATTAAGGGTAAAAACTTTGATGTATTGAGGGATAAAATTACAAAAATACTACTAAGTTACACATATACATTAATATCATGCAAAAATTACTGAATTTACAATAGGGTAAGATGATTAATCAACAAATTCAACATTCACAAGATTAATGGAAACATACAAAAGATTGCAGATAATTGGCAAGGTAGAAAATACTAGACATTCAAAGAGAAAAACTGGCAGAAAATTACTTAAGCACTCATGTATCTAAAAATTACCTTGTTGTGCTTTGCTAAGGCACACAATATATAGCAAATTTGATTCACCCACCCTTCCTAAAATAGACTAGGGTTGTACTCGCCCATGCATTCTATTTTTATCCTTTATTTAATAATAAATAAGGAATAAAATAAATCAAACTAAAACAAAAAGGCATTAAGAGTCTTTGATTACATACAGTCAAACTGAATTTGAATTTTCTATTTTTAAGACAAGCATGGGTGAATAATTTGCTAATAATAAATCTTCCTTGATGAGCAAGTATCCTTTTGGGTGCATGAAAATTTGTCTTCTTGTCTGTTTTGTCCTTTTATGAAGGCATGCAACAATACTCATCTGCAATGAAATAAATACTTTTGACCTCCAATAATCAATAAAATATTCACCTCACTATGGGGATAACCAGAAGCACATGTGCAATCATAAGAAACTTTTATTTCATAGAAAATAAGGCAATTAAGTCTTCAAAAGTTGCTTGCATTTCAATGTTGACCTCTGCTCTATCCCTTTTGATCACATGGAAAATTTGAATTTCAAGTCATACTCAACCCATCACAATCAGTGGGGACCACCCTTGCACTTTAATCATTAGTCTCACCATGGTTTGGCCACTCTTGTGGACTTAGCACATTATTATGTTTTGAAATAATAAAAGGGGCACTTTGTTTTAAAAGGGGCACCATGTTACATTCGGCCACATTTTTGGACTTCGGCATATTATAAGGTGTGCCACCCAATTTTTTTTTATCATCATTGTATTATATAGTTGTCGGCCCCCTTTTTCATTTGATTGGTGATAGACCCTAGTTTAACCTTACACTTTTGGGTGATCATTGCACGATATAATTTGGTTGGATTTTGCATCATTTGGAGCTTGGACTATAGTCGATAAGTCAAAATGAAAATAATTTTTTAATAACAAGGGTTGGATTCTACATGATGATGAGTCACCCCTCCATGCATTTTGTCTGTGGTATTGTAATTTGGGTCAAGTTAACTGTAACCCTGGTGGTTTGCTTAGAAAATTGGTGGCTTTATTTAGGCCGTAGATAGGTGTCCCTTTTAATCTGTAGTTGTTGATCTTTAACCCATTATTAGGGTTTCCGATTTGGAATTTAATGAGATATTTGTTAATGTGACCATGATGATTTATTTTGCACTTTGTTGATCAGTTTCCAATCGTTGATTTGTGTACTATAGGATCTCCGGCCGTTGATATTTGACTCAAGGTTAGGGTTTCAACCCTGCGATTAGAGTGGTTGGTGGCATTTGATCATGGTGGTTTGCATTGAATATTGAATATCCATCTTCATCCCTCAATCTTTGCATGGCTTGATCTCTTATCGTCGATCCCAAAATCCTAGTTGAGTTAGATTCTACCAATGTTAGCGGGTGAGTTGAAAAGTACCCGAGCTCCATCATTTGGTCATTATATTTCACTCGCTTCAAGTGGCAAAGCCCCGAAAAAAAAAATTTAGATCATCATTTGTTTATTTTAAGCTCGGCTCTCTTACCAGATTGGTCTTCTGAACTCAATTACATCTATATCTTTGTGGTTTTTACTCTATCCATGTTTTCTTAGCAACATTGTCATGGGTGTTTTTAGCCATTTTGTGAACTTCGAGCTCTGATTTGTTCTGCCATTCTACCTCTATAGAAGAGTTCATGTGATATGAGCTTCCTTCTTTGTTTTCTTCGAGGTGGTCACCATTATTAGTTGTTTTGATCTCTGAGAACTCAGTAGATTGATAAGCCCTTATGCATATATATTTTTTCTTTCGCTCTATTATGTACTTTCTAAGCAAGGTGGTTGTGTATGCTTGCCACCATGAGTGGTTATAGGTGAGCTAATTTTTATCTTGCACACGTACAATTCTATTCTAATTTTCTTCCTTGATATGACACTGAAACTCTTGATAATATTTGTGGGTTCTATGATTTCTTTCTCCTTCTTGACTCCTGATTTTGAAACTTCTCATGGGCATATGGATTTTTTGCTTCATCATTCATTTGTTTGAAATTTTTGACTGTTTGATTATAAACAGTGAGTTCGTGTCTGTTACTCTGATTTCTTGATACCCATTAATGGGTTTTGAGTCTTTGGCCAAGAGTTGTACCCTTATCACTCTGATACTGAAATTTGAAGCTGATTTCAAATGGAATAATGAATTTCTAAAATAATTCAATATTTCTTTATCTTGGATATGAATGCGTTTCTGATTCAAATTTTGAACTTATGTATTGTTTGCTCTATTGAATGGTGATAAAATGAAATCATGGAAGTATCAACTTTGCTCACATCTATTCTCTAACTTGATTATTCGGGTTTGAGATATTTAGATTCTGGTCTATTATCGTAAACCGCCATTTTTGGTTTCTAGTTTGTTCACTATGTATTGTACCTGAACAGAGTCACCATAATTTGATGCTTATTAGGGTTTCTATATTTCTCCATATTTGGGTTCTGATTTGTATTGTGGGTACTCATATTTTGTTGTGCAAAAGGCACCTTGTCCTCCGTATTTAGAGCTGAAGCTCACATTTTTATTTGATTTTTCTTTTGAATATAGTGGTAAGGGTCCCTACTATTGGCCTTGGGTATGCATGTGTCTCTGATTCAATGCTTGTTCTTGGTTAATTGTTGAGTGTTTTATGGAAACCCTAGATATTATTCATTATGTTTTGTATTCCATCTTCTTTCTACTTGTTGAATGACTTTGAATGGCTCATTCATGAACGTTTTCTTGCACTTTTTTTCCTTTTTTGAGCTCCTTTGGGTTCCTTCTAATAATGATCTTGGAGCATTCTGCATCTTGTTCTTCATTCTCTGGGACCCTATACCTTCATTGTTTTGATCTCTGAAACTCAGATCTTGAGGCTAATAATATTTTCTGAAAAGTTGAAATCCACTTCTTACTATCTTAAGTTCTACACTACCTGATTCAATTCAAACTTGGCCCTTTGTTGTTTGGATGAGTGTATCAGAGTCATTAGAAACTTCTATCTCCTGAACATGTTCACTTACTTTTTTTGTATGTCCATAACAAAATGTTTCCAATCTTATACCTAACCATTAAGTTTTAAACACACTAAAATAATGCCTTTGGTATTCAAATTGTACCTGTTTGATTACCCTTTCTTAAAGCATGACTGTCTGAAAATTGGGTCTCATTCAGTGTGTTGTAAATTTCCTTTTCAACTTACTCATCTAACCATGATTGTCCTTCAAGTCTTGAATATGATATATCCTTTGTACATAAGTTTCCCTTTCATTTAAGAAATTATAACTCCATGAATCCAATGTATCTTATTCTATTGAAGTGTTGCAATATTTTATTATACCTATAAAACTGTGAATCATGCATTTAATCTTAGCTCTAAAGTTATATTGTAGCATTTTGTGGACTTGATACTTGCTTTATTTGAAAACTGTACTTCTAGAATGGCTATACTTTGTAGGATTATCTTAAGACTTCATGTTATTCAGTTGTAAATGAAATGAATGTTCCAAAGTACTTCAATTTGATGACTGAAAGTGCAGTCCATTTCTTTTCTGTTTAAATATTACATTTCCTTTTTATTACAGCTTTGATATGCGGACTGGAAAATTTAAAACGTCCATTTTACATGGCGAAGCCCTATCAAAATTCTCTCATAATTCTTTCTTTTATCCCTTTTTCAACTGTAATAGATGTATTTTTTGATTCAGAATACAGAATGTATCACTTTTCTATTAAATTTGATTTGTTGTTGGAAACTGAAACATAATAACTATTATCTTGATCATGGCATGCTTTTCTGCTTCTCTGTATCACTTATTTGATTTACATACATCTTTTAAATCATGTATTAGCTAAAAACAGCATGATGGAAAGTTGTAAATGTCTATTTTACATGGAAAAACCCTATCAAAATTTTCCCAGATTTCCTTCTAATTTTGTTTCAGTTGTAATCCTATCTTGATTTAACTTCATCCTTTAAATTCAGATTCTTCTTCTTCAGTTGCAATCTAAAACATGTACTTTTTTCTGTAATTCCCTCCTCTGTTCTGTACTGCAACTTCTTTTATCCCTTTAATAGTTGTTGAACTTTGATTTGCATTCTTCCTTCATTCCAGCATGTACTTATGACTCCTCTATTTCATGTACCATAGGATAGAAGTTATTGAAATTTGCAATATTTATCTATAGTAAGGATTGTAATACATGATTTATTTCTTCTTGGTTGCAACCTATACCTACACACTTGAAAGAATAGTTTGAAAATATTTAGGATTTTTGGCCTCTCTTATTTTCATGGTTTTTCTTTTCTTCATTATCCTTCTTTATGAGTGAGTAAATCATATATGTAGTTTGATCTTCATGTAATCTATATCTCCTATTATTAACAGATCCATGTGCATGAATTAGGACAGTATAGGAATATGGATTAACCTTAAGCTCTTAACTGATAGTTTCTCATTTCTATTTTTAGGTATGGTGCTTTCAGCAATGAAGATGAAGAGGGAACAAAGATGAAGATGAGGATGCATCAACCAAAGGATAAACCACAAGGTAATGGTGGGTTCACTCATACTCCTTTATTTTCTCTTTAATGCATGTATACCTCTTATTTCAGTAGTTGTACTTTACTTTCCAGTTACATCCCATGGCTTGTGTAGGAACATTTTGAAATTCCTTATGAATAAAACATTGAATTGTGAAATTGAGTTGTGTTTTTCTTTTTGCATTTATGCTTTTTGATATGGATTGTGTTGGTGCTTAATTTGGTCTCACCTCATTTTTCCTTGAAATTATTCAGTTTACGGGATCTGTCATGTTTTCTATCTCCCCGTATTGATGCTTAATAAAATTTTCCTCCATTTGGTTACCATCATCAATCCCTTCCTTGGTCAAGGATCATTTAAAAGTTCAAAAAAAAATTCATACTTCTATCCATGAAAAAAGTCTCTTCCTTCCATTTTCCACAGTCACGTTTTGTTGTACCTTTCATTTTGTCCCAAATATCTGAGGAAATATGATTTGATGCAACTCGTAGGATCATATTTTGGCCTTACAACATTTCCAAACTCTCTGTACATGAAGAAGGATTCATTTGGGGGCTCAAATGGTGATTTTCCTACATTTTACGATTTGACGAGAGTATTTTTTCCCGTCAAATTTACATCTCAGTATCTGTGGAAATGTGGCCCTTTCTGGTTGGATGCGGCTTGACGGGGGCACTTTGAAAACTCTAAGGTATATTTTTGGGAGACCATGCACACGTGGAGGGTTGGCACTCATTTCAGGATCCACCTCAGGGTCCCACCTTTACAATTTCTATAGGGAGGCATGTGGAGGCTTCCGTTGGCTCTGCTCTGTACTTTAACTTTTCAAAGCAATTTTGAAAGTCCCGGGACACGTGAAGGGACCGTGCCTGTTTGGGGACTGGCCCCTAAGTTTTATTTTGAAGAAGCATTAGGATGATACTTGGAGGCTTCTACTCACTCTACCTTTGCTTGGAATTTTCAACGGCCAAGGAAAATAGTCACAGACCCTGGACACATGGCACCTTCCACTGATCCTTTAACTTTCTTAACAACTCTACCAGACTAAGAGATGTCATGAGCTTGCACTTGTTTGGGGTCTCTACTTTTGGGGACCATCTCAAAGTGCACCATTGAGACACTTGGAGGCTTCCGCTGGCTCGTTTTTACAGTAAGAATTTTCAAAGGCCAAAAGATGTTTTTCTTGGACCCTGAGCAAGTGGAAGGCCCGTGCTTGTTTGGAAACTTGACCCTATACTTATCCTTTGTGGTTAGTCAAGGAAACACTTGGACGGCTATAATATAAAGTAGAAAAGGGGTAGAATCAATGGTGGTTGTTCATTTCATCTATTTTTCCACCATTTTTTCTCCAAGAATCCTTACGATGCAAATACACATTGTTTTTCAACATTTTTTGATGAAATTCCTTTTTATCTCTATCTATAAAGTGTCACTGAATGGATTTGAAACTTAATTTGTGAGTCCAAGGATTGTTAAGGTCAATATTTTGAAGTTGGAATTGCTCATGCACTTGTTAAAATGGGAATTACCAGAGGAGATGGACGTGGGAAAATTTGCAGAGGAAATAAAGGGAAGAGGATGAAATGATTAAAGTGGTAGGCACAAAAGATGAAAAAGGTGTTTCCTCGAGAGCGAAAGGGATTACCTTTCATATCCAGTTGTACGGGGCCTCTAAAAAATGATTAAAAAGGGGATTTCTCGCATGACAGAATCAAATTTATTAGAAGGATTTCCTAAAAGTTGTGGCATTGCATCCTAGTCATTAGTTGAGGGCCCAAGAAATGTGATCAGTTCACAATTGTTCCACCTAACAGCGTTCGGATTTGAATTTGTTAAATGTCAATTTCTGAAACAAATTGGTAACATCCAAATGTCCCTTGAATATTATTCTCTTTTGGGGGGAAAATTGAGTGATTGAAACATATAAATACAATGAGAATACTCTTGCAAAGGGTCGGGGGGTTAAATTCTTAAGAGAAAATTTGAGAAATTCATCTTCCTAAGAGACCAATCCTAGATAACTTGTTAATTCCTTCTGTGTTATATTTTCTATCATGTCAAGTTGGTTGCAGATGTATAGCCATTGACAAGCACTGATATTTCTCTAGAATCTTTCCCCTGCTGATGAATCTAACCAATTTTGAAATAAATTTGTGTTCAATCTATAGCTATTTGTGTCTTCTTTGTTTCAAAATGTCTACAAAAGGTTTCTTTTATTCCTATTGCAATCTTACATTGAAATCTTTGTGAAATCCCACAGAATCTCATCCCTATAAAAATTTAGTGGCATTTGCAGTTTCATTTTGGGAAGATCCTTCATCCTATGATGAGATAAACAAATTTAAAAATCACTCCATTTTCATTTGTTGATAAATATTGTCTGTAATTCATTGGGTGTACATTAGGCATTATTGATCAAAGATTTTGGTGTTTAATTGAGTATTTTAACTCAAGCCTTCATGTTAGAGTCTCAAAGATTGTGTGAAAACGTGTTGATTTGGGCCTCCATTGAAGCACACCTTCTGGTTGAAGGAACGTCTTAACTATTCTAAAGCTTTTTGTTTTTGAGTTGTCTATTGTTGTGAAGTTTCTCAGATATCTGGTATAATCAAGTTTATCTTGCTTAATCTCCCACCAAAATTATTCAATAACCATGAATCCATCCTAAACTACCCATGTTTACCCTTTATATCAACAAAGGAACAAAATCTATTTACTAAAATATGCAGAACAATCATGATTTCTTAATGTCTTCAGTAACCTTAGCCTTGTGTTGAAAATATCTCCATCTTTTAGAAGTGACAACTCTTAGGAGTTAAATTATGGAGTATTGACCATATTTTCCCAAGGTTTTCTTCATAAAATTTTTGCAAAAGAAGGATATCTCCATCTCCTTTATCAAACAGAGGTTACACTAAGGGTCCTCTCACCTTGGTTGAAGAGGCACAACCAAAAGTAGTGAGGACAAGTCAAATCCTCTTAAAGATTCTATCCATCTCCAATAATTTGAGTGATAAAGCTCCAGTTAGATCTCATCCTTGGCTACAAAATGACACACACTATGATCTATTTATATCTAATCTCGATGTCCAATCTGTGTTTCTATTTGTCTTGAAAAGGGGAACAAATTTGGATACCAACAGATTGCATGATGAACTAAAAAACCCAATAATATAATTAAATGTATTAATCATGAAGGAAAGAACATTAAAGAATACCTGTAATATCTAGTAATGAACTTTGATTTCTGTAATCTACAGTCATGATTTCTTCTCCAAAACCTAACACTTAATATATTCTACAATTTAGTGTCTTCATCAAGGCAACATAGATGTCCTTCTGGGCTTTGTGTTCTTTTACTGAAGATAGCATGAAATTTTAGGCTATATGATATGTTATGTTTTGCAATAGCACACATAGCTATAGATTTCATGTAATCATTAATTAATGCAACAATAACACTATTTTTTGAAAGAACCTTCCCTATCTTAGGTATACTTCACCCATGCTATCCATCGTAATGAAGTTTCGAGTTGGCCATTTTTGCACAAGTGGAAAAATTGTCAACAATAATTTGTAGTAGTAAAAATACACTTGTTTCCTTATGAAAAATGTGCATTTATCATGGAAATAAAGTCAAGACCCCACTACATGAATGGTTGATCCTTTCAAATAGGCTGTAGGGGCAGAGAAGCTAAGCATTATTTTCCAAAAGAGAAAGTGCATTTATTGTAATTTCTGATCCATTTAAAATAGTCTTTAAATATGTTGAGCCAATAGTAACCAGCTTTCATAATTTTTAAATTTATAGTACGTGCTAAAAAATGAACTCCTGCAGGACCTTCATTAAAATCAGATAACAATTACTGAATTCTATCATAATCAAGACATCAAAAAAAAATTCTTTTTATATCTCTTTTGAATAACATGCCATCAATGAAAATATAAGGTACAACTAGTAACTTGAAGTACCTTCATTTGTTCTTGTCCGTTCCTTCCAAATAAGTGCCATGTTCTAGATAGCTAACTAAATCAGTCATCCATCTTGACTCCTGAACTTCTTGAATACGCTCAGGTTGCTGATTTTTTGGCTGCACCATGATATCTAACTACTTATATGTAACTTTAGCATGATGTTGTGGATCTTCTGATTCTGTAGCCTATTGTTTTTCCATATTGGTAATTAGGTGTTTACAAAAAAAAATTCCCCTTACTTTTTTTGCAACACGGATATCAACATCATATTCCATAACTTTCATAATCCAGCCTACTCTCTTCTCATTCATCTCTTTGTTGAACAAGAATGCTTTCAAACTTGGATGAGACACTAAGATATGTATCTTGTTATTGGAAAGCATGTACTTGAAATTTTTCAATCCTATAACTACTGCAAGTACCTATTTTTCAAGAAAGGTGTACCTCATCTCATAGTCATTTAAACTTTATCCAAATAAAGTAATTGGTTGCTTAGCATTTTCATCATTCATCTAAGTTAAAATAGCTAAAATAGTCTCTTCTCCTGCAAGTGCATACATTCTAAAATCTTTATCAAAATTTTGATTTACAAGATTAGGAGCATGTGAAATGGCTGTTTTAATTACTTCAAATCCTTTTCTCCCTTCGTTGGTCTAAGAGAAAGTATTCTTTTTCATTAACATGGCTATCAAAGGTTTGACTAATGTTGCAAAATCTGGGAGAAATATTCTAACAAAGTTGATTTTCCTAAGAAAACTTTGTAGTGCTTTCTTATGATGAGGTAAGGATAACTGTGAAATAGATTCGATTATGAAAGGATCAATAGCTAAACCTTATTTAGAGACAATATGACCAAGTAGTTTACCCTGATGAACTAAAAAAATGGACTTTTTGAGGTTCAATGATATTCCAAACTATCTACAAAGATGGAAAATATGTTGTAAATGCATTAGATGTTCATTGGAATCTTTTGAAAACATGGTGATGTCATCTAAATAAACCAATGTGCATTTATTTAATAAGCTATGAAAATCCATATACATTGCATGTTGAAATGTTGCACCGACATTTGAAAGACCAAAAGACATTCTTTTATAAGCTTAAGTGCCCCATTTAGTGGTAAAGGCTTTTTTGTATCTGTCTTCCTCATGCACAATGATCTAATTGTATCCACTGTAGCCATCCAAAAGAGATAATCTGTCAAAACAAGAAAATGTTCTCCAAATCTAATCTATATTTGGTAATGGATAATGATCTTTTAATTAAGCTTTATTAAGGTCGCTGAAATCCACACATAGCCTAATTTCTCCATTATTTTTCCAAACGCGCACAAGATTAGCTACCTAACTTGAATGCTTAACTAGAAAAAATAATACCTTATTCAATTAACTTGGATAATTCTTTTCTCATCAATGGCTCAATTTTTAAATTTATAGGCCTTTGTTTTTGCCTAACTTGCTCGGAATTTGGCTGTAAATCTATTGTATGCTGAGCCAAAATTGGATCAAACCCTCTCAGATATTGGTACTTCCAGGAAAAAACATCTCTAAATTCTTTACATAATTTGATAAATGATTGGTTTTCAGCTAAAGAACATACCTTTCCAATAAGTATCTTCTTTTTTTCATCCACCAAGATTTATTCGTAGTTATCTATGTGAGTTGAAATCTTTCCTTTGTCCTTTCTTAACTGATCATCAGAACTGAAAATGTCTTCTAGAGTGACAAGTTCTTGAGGTAACTTGTTTTTTTTACTGAAAAATTTGGTCACCATAGAAGTGCTGTAATTTTTCTTAATTTACTGTAGAAAATTTAGCTTCTTTCTGCAAAAATCTACAAATCTTATTATAATCTTTGAAAACCTACCAATTCTCTTCATTATCAGGCACTGAAGGTTTGATAATTAATTTAAAATTTGGTTCTATATTGTTGTTTGCAATTTGTTATAATACATAAAAATTGGCACCAACTACTGCAAGTTTGTTTGCATGCTTATTTTCATCTTTTGGGATAGATTGAAAGTTAAAAGCATCAAAATCATCCCTTAAGTATGAAAATTTATGTTTGTAAGACTTCAACAATGAATTCTTACACACATTAAAGTTTTTTACTTGATTAATTACTAATTTTGAATCTCTGAAAACTTGTAAGGTGTTGATACCTCTCTTTCTAGCCCATTGCAAGCCATGAATTAACGCTTCGTATTCAGCTACATTACAAGTTTAATAAAATTACAAACTTAAAACTAAAAAGTACTTTTCATTTGAAGGGGAAGTAAGCATTAAACCTGTACCTTGTCCTTTCTTATTTTTAGCTCCATTGAAGTGAAGCTTCCATAGCCCTTCTGTTGTTTGTTTTGTGTTGGACAATAAGGGAGTTGGTTTATTTTCTTCATGCAAGCAATAAAAATAGAACAAATCTTCTTCTACTTCCTTGAAAGGGTCGTAACAATGTTCTTCTTGAGTCTTTTCATCCATGAAAAGATTAGAAACACCATCTAGTGCGGAAACATGAGCTATAACATCAAAATCAGACTGATCTAAAACTGAGTAATTTGTTGCAGCATTCGAAACATGAGGCTCTAAATTTATGGTAACCTTAGTTCCATATGACATAGTAAAGAAAGAAAAATACCAATCTAAAGAAACATAACCTCCTATATTTGTTGTAAAATATTGTGATAAACATAAGGAAAAATAGGGAGGAAAATCTACAACAATCACATCTTGTAGAATTGTAACGTTGGGACAAGCATGTAAAGTTACTTCAAGGTTTCTGATAATACCAACTGTATTGGTTGTTGTCCTATCTAGCTGCAACAAACTTTTCTCTGTAGGCTCATACTGCAGGCCCAATTTTTCTACAATTACTTTTAGAATAAATGTGCTACTTGCACCACTGTCAACCATACAATTATGAACTAAATGGTCTCCAATAATCAAAGATAAATGAAATGATGGTGGCTTCTTGATATCATGAGAATTTAAGACCTTTTGAACCATCCATTTAACTTATTTAATTCGATAATGTTCTAATGTTCCAAGGACCATGTCTACTTTTTGGACTTCCTTTTTTGTCAGTTTTGAAGAAATTTACAGCTTAGCAAGTTCATGATAAAGCATCTCATGTTGAAATGGAATACTTATTACCCAAATTATTCATCTGTTTTAGGATAATCTTTGTTGAAACCTTACTTTGCAAGCAAGGGATATTATTAGCCAAAATTTTCATCCAACTTTATTAAAAATAGAATGGTCAACTGCAGTTTGAATGGGATGTAGTTTTGTACCAAATATTTTATGCCTCATTGAATTAACATGTTTATTTTTTATTCCTTTATTTATTCATGATAAAGGATAAAAAAAGGATGCATGACTGAGTACAATTTTAGCATATTTTTAGGATAGGTGGGATGAATAAACTTGTTATTTATTGTGTGTGATTGCAAGGCACAAAAGAGGTAGAATTTTTAGACATATGAGTGCTGAAGCAGATTTTGCCAGTTTTGCCGTTAGAATGAGAATTGATTTCTACCTTTCCAATTATTTGCAGTGTTGTGTACACGTTATTATTTCTTGTGAATGTCAAATTCCCTGATTAATCATCTTAAGTTTTTGTAAATTTAGTAATTTTTAAGTAGCATTAGTGTGCATGTTTATCTTAACAGTATTGTTGTAATCATTCCCTCAATACATAAACTATTTTACCTTAATATTCTACTGAAAACTATTGGTTTGTGCATATAGAATCTATTCTCAAATTATTTATGCATGTACTCTATCAAATCCCTCATCAAGTTTGGTGTATCACCTCAGTTTCAATTTTTTTACAGTCATCTTTTTACCCTCATAACCCCAAAAAATTATTTTAGGATACATCAAAAAGGAATCAGCCTTGATACCAGTGACTCACCTCAAAATAAGTATACCCACAGACCTAAGGTGTTTCCATTATATCTATGAAAGAGAGAGATCTAGAGCATGCTTAGAACACCTGTAGTCATCTCTCTATAAGGTACACTTTCGAGAGATAACAATTTTTGGCACGTCCAGTGGGACCTTGAATCAGATCTATGAGAAAATTACAGCAATTTATAGCAGTTTCACATCAAATAAAAGTTACTTTTGGAGTAAAAATTTGCAGCAATTTATTCTAAAGATTAAAAGATTTATTTTACAACTCCGTAAGCCTGATTTCAGACCAGTTTTGTAGCATGTTCCATGCCTTAAGTGACTACAAGATCATCAGTAAGAGGAATTCCTTCTGATTTTATTTCTTTACCTTTGAATTCTGTAAGAAGAAGAAGATTTGGTAACACCCTAGCTTATAAAAGGCATAGATTTAACAACCATCCTCCTAATATTCCTTCACCATGTATTAATTTCTTTGATCAAATCCCAGTTTTTTCAATGGCTATCCAACCACATAGGAATTTTGTGACCTTTACTAATGGAAGCCCATTAGTAATTCCATTTTATCATGATATCCCTAATCCTGCCATGAAAATTTGACCTTCATTCACTGGTGAAAATCAGGTTACACCTATAGAGTACATCAAAGAAATTGCAGCCCTAGGTGCATTCCATAATATAACACATGAAGATGTAGCCTTGAGACTTTTAACTTCATCATTTAAAATGAAATCCTTGGAATGGTATAAAACCTTAGAAATTGGAAGCATAAGAACTTGAGATTAGTTCGGTGAGAAATTGCTGAAACAATTTCAAGATCATTCGGATCATTTATCCCTCATAAAACAATTGTCTACAATTAAATGAGTTCCTTATGAATTTATTACAATTTTTAAGATCCATTTTGCTAGAAATTGGGAAAGAATTCCAGCAAGTGTCAAGCCTCAAGTTGATCATACTTTTATTTATTATCTTAGATCCCTAAAAAGTGATATTTCAACTATGATTTAGTTTATGGGAGGAGATACTATCATGGCAGCTTATGATATTGCTATTTGTGCTGAAAACCACCTTATTTAAGTTGTTAAACTGGCACCAAGGCCTTCAATGCCTCTTACAGCACATGTGTCACATATTCTACAACCTATTACCAATATAGAGCTTATTTTTTTAGCTCCTTCAGATGATGTATTTAAATATTTGAAGACTATGGGTTATAAATTAAAGTCAATTGAAAACAAACTAACCCAACCTAGTAGGTCAGATCAAGCTCCTTATCATCAAAACCAATAAAATCAACATAATAGGTAGCCTTATCAACATAATCAGACTTATACACAACAACATCAGCCAAGGAAATTCATCCCAAAAGCTCGTTGTTCATCTAGCACTCTTGTTCCAGTTAACATGGTTTCTAAGGAATCGTGTCAACCTTATAATCAACCTCATTCAGTTTCCAACTTCCTATATGAATTCTTGAATATAATCCTTTTTGTAGAGCCTCAATCTGAATCATTCTACATTCCTCAAATGGAGGGTGGATAGTAAGAAAATCATGTTCAGAAAGAACCTGAACAAAACTTGGTCAGCTTTAGTGAAGATGATTTTAATGTCATTACTACTAGGGCCCAAGAAAAGGCTCAGGAGAGAGAGAAATAACAAAATAGGCATGTTCTGCCCAAATTCACTGATAAAACAACAACTTTAGGCCAAAAAAATCTAAAATTCATGTTGTCCTCGAAAAATAATAGGTGTTTCAGTTGGTAAAGAATAATAAAAATAGTTACAACTTGATCCAAGAAGACTATTTATACCTCATATATCAAGAGCATCTGAAGAAGATTTTTCAAGTTTTTCCCTTTGAAAGAGAATTGATTTCTGCCTTTCCAATTATTTTCAGTGTTGTGTATACCTTATTATTTCTTGTGAATGTAAAATTCCCCGATTAATCATCTTACCTTGCTGCAAATTTAGTAATTTCTTCATAGTATTAGTATGCATGTTTATCTTAACAGTATTGTTGTGAATCATTCCCTCAATACAAAACATGTTTTGCCTTAATATTTTGTTGAAAACAATTAGTTTGTGCATCTAGAATCTATTCTCAAATTTTTTTGTATGTACTCAGTCAAATCCCTCAAAAAATTTCGTGTATCGCCCCAGTTTCAATTCATTTACAGTCATCTTTTTACCCTCAAAACCCCAAAAAATTAGTGTAGAATACATCAACATGGAACCAGCCTTGATATCAGAGACCCACCTCAAAATAGGTATACTCACAGAACTAAGGTGTTTCCATTGTATCTATGAAATAAGGAGATCTATAGCAAGCTTAGAACACATGTCGTCATCTCTCTATAGGGTGCACTTTCAAGAGATAACATGATTAAAAGGATTTGAGCTATATTAAGATTGTTATCACTGATTCAATTTTCCCAAGAATATAAATACCTATAAACTCCAAGCAAGTATGTCATACCATGAAGAATGCTTATTAAGGAAGTTTTAAGGTGAAGGTAGTTAGAGTACAGATGTTGAGAAAATAATTTTAGACCTTTCTCATAAAAGAGTCAGAATCAGTAAATTATTTTTTCAAAAGAACAATGGCCATAGTCAATCAAATGTGGACTAATGGAGATTTTTTTTAAGATCATAGGATCATACAAAAGGTTTTGAGGAACCTTATAACTAGATGTTATCTAGTTTTGGTTGCAATTAAAGTGGTTTAAGGACTTGAGACAAATCAAAGTTGATGAGTTAATGGGTTCTTTACAAACCCATGAATAGAGGATGAATAGGAAAACCAACTCCTCCAATGAAAAAGTCTTAAAGTCAAGCAAAAATTTGAAAGGAAAGGGGAGAGTACTTTACAAGAAAGGAAGAGGAAGATTTAGCAAATAGTGAGAAGGTGGAAAAAATAACCATCAATATCCACAAGTAAGAAGAAGACAAAGAGCAATGTAATGCCCACAATTTTGATGTTCACATTAAATGTCAAATAAATAATTAGGAAATTATAGATATTTTTTAAAGGGTTGTAAGGGTGTTAAACCCTAGAGTAGATTTAATTAACTCATACCAATAATTTCCTACATTACATTAGGTTGATCTAGCCTAGATTAATAACTAAATATTATTAACCTATTTCTAATGTTATTTTTGGTTATAATATTCTAGCAATGCATCCATTAATTCCTTTGTTTAGTCTAAGTTTAATTCCTTTAGGCAATTAATATCCATATTCCACACTTATACATTTATGCTTGGTTCAATTAATCCCCTTAAGTCGTTAGCTTTAATGTCCATTCAAAATACCATTATTTAGCTACTATAATTTTAATTCCAGTTTATTCCTGTTTTAATTCCATTATTTAGCTACTATAGTTATAGTTCCATTCAAAATGCTAAGGCCCTTAAGTGGCCCCATTGACAAATTAAAACCTATATTCCCATAAAATACCATCACTTATAAGTTGTAGGATTGAATCCCTACCCTTATATTGATTCATTTTAGGCCCTTTGATCTTAGGTTTTTATTCTAACCCTAATCATCCTTATGAAATTCCTTTAAATGTTTTTCTTGACCTAGTTTCCTCAATTTTTCTCTTTTTTATTATTTTTTTTTACAGTTTTGAGAATAGGGAGCCATGAAAGTATGAGAAAACGCATGAAGGAATTCCCTCTAGGTTTTAGTATTGCAATGGAAGGAAATATCCTTTCCCATTTGGCTCACTTATTGGTATCCACAAATATGGTTGAAGTTGTTTAATGGTTCTCATTTTTTTGAGTTACATTTGGGGAAAACCTTTTTTAAGGATCTAAGTGCATACATATATATACATATATACATGATTGTATATATGTTTATACAGTTATATATGCTTGTAGATCAATAGATATATATTATGTTCAAGTTTCATTTCAGTAAATCCACTAGTTTGGCCATAATTACCTTTTTTGATGAAATGTTTCTATGCACAGGAAAGTTGTGGCAGTTCTGAAAGATCTGGCAAATCTAATAATTTTTAAATAATGAGGTATAAAAATGTATAAATCCTCAGATATGTACATCTTTATACCTCATACTATTTTAAGTCTATTGCATGGAAATTAAAAATTTCTAAGTTAAAACTTAAAAGTGTAGTTTGTATATAGATTCCAGTGATAGGTTCCCATCATAGGCATGTCGACGGTGGTACAGTAGTCGAAACTAGTTACTGTAGATTTAATATATTTAAAATAGTATAAGTGAAGTTGTAGATATTTTACATAATATTCATCTAGGTGAATCTAAAACATATAAGCAAGGTTTCTGTTATCCAAAATTCACCCCTCAAGGTAATTTTGATAACATGCATCAAATTCTTTAGTCCCAAGTAATTATATTGATTCAAGGCAAAAAATCATGTTTCTGGGGTCCCCTCGGGTTCTTTCTAACTCTTCTGTCCAAGAAGAAAACCCAACAAGTTTTAAAAATGTAAATTTTTTTTTTTGAGAAAACAAGCTCGGGCCAGGAAAAATCATGAAAAATGGCTAAGTCCTAGTCCTCACAACAGTCGGGACATAAGGGACATCTGGGTGCAAACTGGCCGAAAGGCCGCCAGGTGGTCTGCGCAGCATTTCGGACATCCGGGCCAAAGGGACGCGCAGGACGCGGAAATCCGAACTAACCGAAAAGTGGAAAAAATTGACTAACTATTGAAACAAGCAGTTTGGGACATCTGGGCAATTAGTACGCGGAGGACGCAAGTCGGCCAAAAAAACTTAAGGAAGCCCGGAATAGTTGGGCCGAAGGTACGTGAAGTACGCGAACCAGCCGGATCGGCCGAAATGATAACTTTCGCACTGGGACAGTTGGGACAAAAGTACGCGAACCGGGCGAATCGGGAAAATTTGTCCCAAATAGTCTGGGACAAGCGGGACAAGAGTACGTGGCGGACGCGAACCAGCCGGTTTGGCCGAAACAGGGCACTTTCATACTGGGACATCAGGGCCAAAGGGATGCATGGGACGCGAAAAGCCGAAGCAGCCGACAGCAAGGAAGAAAAGTCAACGTTTGGTCCGGAAACTTCAAACGGCCATAACTTTTGACTCCGAGCTCCGATTTTCATAAAATTGGACTTTCTGGAACGAGAACGACATCATCTACGAAAAAAAAACTAGATTTATTATTTTTAATGAGGTTATATATATTTAAATAAAATAAACATATTCGGCTCCAGTCAGTTAATGCTCATTCCCGTCAAATGACAGAAAACGCCTGCCAGGCCCAAAACAGCTGCCCGCACTCAGAAGGCAATAACTTTTGTCATTTCTCAACGAAATCGCACAAAATTGGTACCGTTGGAATCGTGGTTCCGAGACCAATGCACAAAAAAATCAAGAAATTCCAGATTTGATCATAAATTGATTGATATTTTTAAGAAAACGCGGCCGGGTTCAGAACAGTGTTTTATTTGGTAGCTGGGAGTGCAATTAAGAGGCATGGTCATCATTCATTCTCTGCTGCAGCACATGGGACAGTATGGGGAGCCTTTTTCAAGTAATTTATACCCATTCCACTCAATTTAATGCCTCTTATAGGTGGTTGAAGGACAGATTTCGGGATTTCCATTTTCCCTTCTCTTTTCCTTCTCATTTTTCTATAAATTGAAGTGTTGGGCTCATTGTGGGGGAGAAATATTTTGGGTAACAAAGCTCTGTCAAAATTTCTTTGTGAAGCCAGTGTGTTGCAGGCCCTTGTAGTGGACTCCTTGCATGGTGATCTAGGCCCTTATCTTGTAATAGATTGAACTGTGCATATCATGAAGCAATAAAATATCAGTTTGTGGATATATCTTCCCCTGCTGTGTTTCCTTGCATTCTTCTTGCCCCTTTAATCTTTCTACAAGTATATTGTGTCTATTTATTATGTTCTTGTAGGAATTCATTATTATTGTGTGTGCTTGGAATATTGCTGTGAATGCATTTTGCTAGCATTATGGTGAACTGTCATCACCTCTTCTAGTGTGCACTTTGCCTCTGTATTTCACACATTTGGAGATTACTGTCACACCCTCTTTTTCTGGTGTATCACCGCTTTAGTGTACGCTTTCATTTTATGCATTCTCTCTCTCTGGTCCCTTGGAATTTTAGGTTAGAATAGCTAGTTTCTCCTGCATTAGAGTAGCTTGTGGCAGGTAGTTTAGGAGCAAGAACCAGCTTTCTCTGGAGGTCTATCTCAAGTAGCAAGTCCCACAACTTGGAGATAGTACCCATGTTATCCAATCACAACGTGGATCGCTTAGATTATATGCAAAGGGGTGCTTTGAAATGGTGATCAACAGTTTCCAGGGGTGCTGTGCCAGTCGGTGACTAAGCACTAAATCATGATACCATAAGTTTAAGGTCAAATTTTATAAACAGGTCATACGAAGCCATACCACGAACTCATATCGCTATAGGGTTAATTACCACACTCAATTAAGCCTGACTAGGAATGGTCACTATGAAAGGTAGACTGTTACAAAAATGGACTTGCATAACAATATATGAATCAAGTCATATATATATATATATATATATGGATATATATATATATATATATATACTATATATATATATAAAATTTCAATGAACTGTATTAATATAGAAAGGGCATTCCTTATGATAGAGAAAGGAAGATCAATTCTTCAATTAAACTATTACAAGGTAGTAGCACTCAAACCATAATAAAGGAAATGTAACTAATTTTGAGTATAACATCAGAGTCTAGGAAAGATTACTATTCATCATATAGATCTAGTGGAATACCAATAGGATGCAAGGACACTTAGAATTATACCCTAATAAATAGATAATATCTATAGCTAATATCTACAATAAGAACTCAACAATAAATATCTTTACAATAACATCATTCCTGAGCTATAGGATAAATATTACAACTTGAAGGTAAAATAAAGTACCTAGAGTGTTTCATGAGATAACCATAAATACAACTTAGGCTCTAATATTTTAAACTACAGCATTGTAAGATTGAACAAATGCTACATTTACATAGATTTCATCTTGAGGAATGCACATAACTTACATAGCCTTCCACTCTAAGTTGAAACAACATTGAAATATTTCAAAAATGTAGAATACCCTTTTGTCTTAAACCAAAGGAACATATGGTACTTTATAGTTATAAATATCAACTTACTTAGATCCAACTATGTTTCTTCTATTCACCCATTGAATTATAATAGACCACCTTGATTTAGGCAACATTGTACACATCCTAATATGCACAAGATATCACTTCATGAGATTAACCTACTTCTCATCTGATTGTCACATTCTGAGACTCAACCATAGTGAAATAAGATACATGAGATAAAACATTATACTGAAAAATTTCAAAGCTTCTCCCAAATTGCAACATACATGCCAACAATCTTTGACTACATAGATGAACTAGAAAAATAACTCAACCAAAAGACTTCAGGACTATTCTATGATAATGTTATAAACATATCTAAGCTAATGGAGCTAAAAACTTTGGGGAAATCACTTATGCCTCTTGATGGGATGTCAAGTGCTTCACACTTCATACCTACTAATCATTGATGACAATTCCAAATACAAGACTCTGATCTTGAGCCTAAGCAAATTCAAAAATGCCATCTACTCACATAAAACATATACGATAAGTAAGAATAGTTATTATCTTGAAGGATGGGGCACCCAATGCAATTTTCTATAGCATCAAAATTTTCTACAATAATCTTATGCCTCCCTCAAAAAATATCCCCATAAACATGACATCTTTGCATGATACATTCAAGGTCATGTACTTTCCAGGATTAGGAATTGATGTCACACACAATATTCATTTATTTATATACACACATATATAAAAATAAATTGACACCTTGATCAAGTTCCTACCTTTTGAATTACAATGATCCAAATTTGATTACAACTAGAAGATCCTTCGAAGCTGGAATACCAGATCCTTGCAATCTCCAATACATCCCAATGATAAGCAACTCAAGCTAATTTTTTGAAAAGGACGATACACAACACACTCAAGTATACCCTACAACCATCAAATTAACTTGAATATATAGAAATAACATGAGATGAGATTGAGTTGGCTCCATAGCTGGGATAACACCTGGAATGCTCCAAAACTCCATATCAAAAAGTCAAACATATAACTTGACATGTTACATGAGAATTGGATGGTTGAGGAAATGATTAAAATGATCTTATTGACACACTTTGACTGTTCCACCTATTATCATCTTAGAAGTGCACCCTTATTGAGGGTTAGTAAATCATGTAAGAATTTTTCAATAAATCTCCTCGCTTTTACAGATACAATTGAGACACCTCATTGGGTCTGTGGATCTACCCTATTAACCCATGTGGTGATAGTCTGGTAGATGAATACAAGAGCTCATGTGAATAACTTAACTTTGGCGTATCCCTAAAAGCCTCCAAAACTGTGTGGTTTGAGGGTAAAGGAGATGGATAAAATTGTATTAAATGCAAGGTGATAGTACACAATATTTATGAGGGATTAGATGAGAAATCTCTTTCAAATCCAATATAGAATCGAGGACAACATAAAAAATTGAATAACACACGTTGGTCACATCTCAGTTTTAGCTTTAATCTAACAAGATGAAATCAATGTTATGTTAAGGGTACATTATCTCAACAATAACACAAAAAATTATTGCACATTAAAAATCTAGCACAAACACCTATTTACTGCAAGGAAAATAGGATAATGGGAATACACAGTTAATTCATGGAATAAAATTAACAAGAATGAATACCCCTAATGGGAGCACATCACTGAAAATTAATACCAACAGGTAATTAACTGATTCTCATTTACATGAAAATGTTTTCCAATGGCTTCAACACTTCATTGTATCCATCAAATAGTCCTCCTCTGGTTGTGTCTGCAAATGCACACAATAAATAAAAAAATTATTCACTCAACTCACCTAAAACTAGACTACAGTACCTAACTATACATAGATGGTAATTTTATCCTTTTAAATTGAGTAAATAATAAACTAGGCTTACATTTAAATGGTGATACACATCATGATATCACAAAGTAATCCTCTTTTCTCAACAATGTTATCACTCCTAGTAAAACTAATTCTAAAGCTATCCTCTAATTCTGCAATTTCATGGGTATCGGTGCAGGTTTGAAGATTAGGATCAAACACCAAGGTAACTTTGGGTGAATAGGACACAAAATGTTATTTTAATCTTTGTCTATCATGTATCATATATATATCTTTATAAAGAGCATGCTAATTTTTCCTATAGCTATGCATTATGATGTGATCACCTTTCTTCTATTTCTTCATGTTGAATTATTAAAATAATCAATCTTTTATGCTTTTAAGAGTTGATGTGACACCATAATATGCATGGCCAAAGGTGATTAATACTCAAATTATCTCTACCATGTTCATCATCATGCTATAACTGAAATAATGATAGTAAAATCCATGTCAATAGGGTCCTTTGTAATGAAAATCAACATATCATAAGTGTCAAAGAGGAGTGGGCACTACATGCTCCCTCCCCTTACAAACATCTTCCTCCTCGAAGTCACTGAAATAGGTGTGGAAATTGATCCCATAAAAAAGTAGCGTCCTCTCATGTAGCTTTAGTCTCATCATACCTGTCCCACTTGTACTCGACACTTGGTCAATTGTCTCTGGCCTCACAAGGTGCTAGCCATCCTGATGCACTCTAAATATGAATCAAATGCTCCACCAGTCACCTACTCCTTGCCTCATTCACAAGAAAATTGTAGGTCCAATCTAAAACATGAGAATTTGATATAGAATATATGCTCCTATTTTGCAACGTAAGTAAACCTGGAATACACATTGTTACGATGCAAGAAAGGATAGGTTTCGCAAGGACCAGAACAATAGGCCAAAGGATTTGATATGCAAGGTAGCCATCTCAAAGGGACCCTAAAATCTAAGACCAAATCTTATAAATATTTTCCATAATGGATAGGGCTATTATGTAGGTCTGACAGAAAGAAAAACCTTCGTGCCTACCTCAGTAACTACGGTCTTTCCTATGTTGATCTGCATACTTCTTATTTCTCATCCTAGTGCCTCATACAATCTCTATTATCATAACAATCCTGCTGCTCCATATCCTGTAACATAGTTGGCCCAAGAGAAACCTTTTCCTCCAACTCCCAACTAAGGTGTCCTGCACTCCCTACCATACAATGCCTAAAAAGGAGGCATGCCAATCGAAACTCTGAAAATTATTTGTTGTACTCAAACTCCACCAAGTACAAATACTCCTCCCATCTCGACTCATGATCCATTACATACATCCTAAGCATGTCCTCCAAGATCTGATTCACCAGCTCAATCTTTCCATCTGTCTCAGGGTGATAAGCTATGCTGAAGTTGATCTTCGTTTCGAGAGCTCCTACTGCATGGTAGTCCAAAAGTGAGAAGTGTATAAAGGGATCGCAGGTCACAAATGAGCTCCCAAAAAATCCTATGTAATATGAAAATCTTATCAAAATCCACTCTAGCCACTATACTAGATTTATATGTTGTCTTTACTAGAGAAAAATGAGTTTCTTTTGTCAATCTATCCACCATGACCATGATGGTATCGTGGTGGAATTTTGACATAGGTATCCCTACTATAAAATCCATGGACATTATGTCCTAGTTCCACTCTGGTATGGCCTGAGGGTAAAGAAGGCCATCTGTATGTCGATCCTAGGCATTCATCCTCTAGAACTCAAAACAAAAATACACAAAACGAGCTACATCTCTCAAAAATCCTCTCCAGTGGTATAAATTTCTCAAAGTGGCATGCATCTTCTTCACCCCTGGATGGGTTTAATAAGGTGCACTATGCTCCTTTGTTAATATGTCATATCTCAAACCTACATCCCTGGGTACATATATGTTGTCTGTATGTCTAAGAAGTTCATCGAACTCTAATGTAAATCTAGCAAAATTCCACTCAAGGGGTCTCTAAGACTCCATATCCTCTCTAACAGAAAGATAGAAGTTTTCATGTGGAAGGTGTTGCAATATCCTGCTCTATAAATTATTGTCCACTGAAGTAGGCATAAAAAAATTCCTTTGATGACTCAAAGTGTCTACAACCACAATCTCCTTCCACTTCACATGCTCAATATCCATGTCATTCTCACAAAGAAGCTCCATCAAATGTCGTTGACGGACATTGACATTCAGTTGTGTGAAGAGATGTCATAGGATCAAATGATCAATCCTAAGAATGAATCTCCTACCTAATAAGAAATATTTCCAACGCACCAAAACGTGTACCACTACTGCAAACTCAAGCTCAGGAGTCAGAAAATTAATCTCATAATCTGTGAGTTTTTGGGACTCAAAGGAAACTATACGGACATCCTGCATAAAGAAACCTTCTAATCCTTCCAAAGAATCATTTGTACATACGAAGAAATCCCTCTATGGATCTGGAACTACTAGAATAGGTGTTGTCGTAAGGCATTACTTCAGTATTCTGAAGGCCTTATCACATCTATCTGACCAAAAAAAATTCTTCCCTTTCCTCAAAAGGGAAGTGATGGGATGCTTAATATGCAAGAAATTCTTAACAAATCTCCTGTAATAGCCTACAAATTCCATAAACTTACACACCTTGGTCACACTAGTTGATACTGACCAATCCATAATAGCTCTATTCTTGGAAGGATCAATTGTTATACCTTCCCTAGAAATAATGTGTCTAAGAAAATGAGCCTCATAATTAAATAATGGACACTTCTCAAGGATCCCATAAAGTTGTTTCTCATGAAGACACTACAAAACCTATTGAAGGAGCTCCTTGTGCTCCTCATGTGTGCATGAGTATATCAATATGTCATCAAGTAATATGAGCACTAAGAAATCTAAAAAATTCTTAAATACCTTATTAATCAGAATCATGAACACTACGAGGGCATTCGTTAAATCAAATGGTACAATGGTGAACTAATAGTTTCCATATCGAGTACAGAAGGCTATCTTAAGAATATCTTCCTCTGTGATACTCAACTGATGTTAACTAGATTTAAGATCTATATTGGATAATATTTTGGCCCCCTTTATCGGATCAAACAAATAATCAATGCATGGACGGGGGTAGCGATTCTTGATCATTAATTTTTTCAGTTGGCGGTAATGAATACGAAATCTCAAGGATCTTTCCTCCTTCTTCACAAAAATCACTAGTGCACCTCAAGGAGATACACTAGGACAAATTAGGAATTTCTCAAGAAGGCCCTCCACCTACAATTTGAGCTTAAAAATCTCAAGGGTAGTCATCCTATATGGCACATGTGAGATAGGCTCCACCAAAAGAACCAAATTAATATGAAAGTTTATATCAGGTGGGGGAGGTAAACTTGAAAACTCCCTCAAAATAGGGTGATCATAAATTAATGGCCCACTAGACTCATCCTCTTACCTTTCACTAACAATGATAGCATACAAGTGGAAACCTTCTCGTGCACACCACTTAAGCTACATAACGGATATGGTGTGAATGGATATAGGTCTCCTAACTCCAGGAATCATTGAATCAACTCCTAGATTGTCAACACAAGATATAACCTTGTTGTAACATTATAATCTATATCTATGGGAACATAACCAGTCCATGCCCAAGATAACTCCATGCAAACCCATGGGAATGATATGAAGATCCAAAGGCGTGGTCAAGGGTCCTAGGTCAACTACACACTCCTTAATTAAGGATTCCACTGAGAGATTTTCTCTAGAAGTAATCTCAACTTCCTAACTAAGGCCCTACATAACTTCCATGAGCCTACATTACTCTACTAATGAAGGAGAAATAAAATAATCTGAGGAGCCTGAATCAAATAAGATAGAGGTAGAAATACCACAAATTCTACCTAAAGTCTCAATCACCATGCCCTAATGCTCATCCTAGCGGTTCTTGACCATAGCATAAATCAAGTCATTCCAAACAATATTACCCATTCTAGGCTCCGAAATAGGTCCCTTCCCCTTGTTATTAGGGTTCTTTGGACACTCTCTCTAATGATGCCCCTATACACTGTATTCATAACTACCTGGTCGACTCTAATGATATGCGGCTACTGTAGGTACTCTGTTGGTCTGTGTCATGGATCTCGATGATCCTGTCATGGACTATTATAGTTGTTGCTACTAAGCTCTATCACACTAACCTCTCAGTGGTGCCTGAGTCCTTACGGGTCCCCTAGGAGGAGGCTCCTTACCCCTTCCCCTCTGTGCATCAAATATTTTTGGAGGTATATATGGTGGAGGAGTGTACTGTTGTTGTTTTTGTGGTTGATGTGGTGGTCTAAAAGAAGAATATGTTGAAACGTGTCTACCACAAGGATGAGGAGTTTACCCCATCAATCAGTTGTACTTCATCTACTTAATACAACTCCTTACTCTACCTCTAGCTTGTTTTTTCTTCTCCTTAGTCTCCGTTGCAATGTTGGCCTTCTCTACGGCCTTAACTAAAGACTGCGGACAATGAATGCACACTGCCCCTCCAAAATCTAGTTTTAGGCCCTTGATGAACCTATGGATCCTGATGTGCTCATCCTGCATGTAGTTGACATACCGAAGAAAATCCAAAAAACAAATTTCATACTCTGCTAATGTCATGTTATCTTGTTGCAGATCATGAAACTTTTCGATCCTCTACTATATAAAACATCTAGACAAGTATCAAATCCTGAAATTCTCCTCAAAGATCTCCCATGTAACTATATTTGGATCCACATAGATCTTATACTCCTCATCCCTTAAGCAAACCTCAGCTCCATCTCTGAGAATATGGTTGGCAACATGATCCTTAGTGTTGCTGGTACACGAACATATCTTGAAGCATTCACTCAAGCTAACCAAGCATGCCTTTTCCTGAAATCTCCCAGTGTCTCCCAAAAAATGAGATAGGCATAGCTTCACAATCTCCATAATATGATCTACCAATTTATACTCTCTTCCTCTAGGTCTCTCATCATGGTAGTCTCTCTTTCAAGGGCTCCTAGATCACTCTCTATATATTGTAGCCCTATCTCCATGTCCTCTCAATGGTGAATCTGGTCTCGTTGACTCCACATGGAATTTCTCTTCTCTATGCTCAATATTTTGTAGTTAAGGGTGTTGAGCCTCATGTTATAGCTCCCAACCATGTTTTTTAGGTTGTGCCCCTACTGCTCCACCTCATATAGCTCCATTGACCTCTTGTAACATCTGTAAAATTTGTGGTAGTATAGAAGCAACAACCTACTCTAGAGGTGGTACATCTCACTCCATGTGAAAGAAATCATCATCTAGTCTATGCCTCTTTAACAAACTATGATGAGAGTTACTTCATCATCATCTAGGTTTTGTTTCAGTTTTCTAAATTCCCATGTTGTAAGTTATCACAATGTCACGTGTTCTAAGTTTTAGAGTTATTCTAAGTTTATTGTTTGTTTCCAGTTGTTCCCAAGGTCCAAGCGTTGAACCCATGGCTCTGATACCAAGTGAACACCAACATTTTTGACACTACAAACCACATTAAATATTAAATAAATACTTAGTAAATTGTGGATTTTTTTTTTGTTGAAAGGGTTGCAAGTGTGTTACACCCTAGAGTACATTTAATTAACTCCTACCAAAAATTTCCTACATTACATTAGGTTGATCCAGCCTAGATTAATAATTAAATATTATAAATATATTTCTAAATTTATTTCTAGTTATAATCTTCTAGCGCTGGATCCATTAATTCCTTTGTTTAATCTAAGTTTAATTCCTTCAGGAAATTAATATCCATATTCCACACTTATGCATTTTCCCTTCATTAAATTAATCCCCTTAAGTCATTAGCTTTAATGTCATTTCACAATATCATTAGTTAGTTACTATATTTTTAATTCTATTTAACTATTTACTAAACCATACTAAGAGGGATATATTTTAACTTAAAACAATAAGGCCATAAGTGGACCCATTCACAAATTACACATAGATTTAATGAAAACATATATTTCCAGGGCCGAATTAAAGGTTGGGAGCACCCTAGGCAATAGTTTAAGTGGGTGCCCTAAAAAAATTATTTAATATTTTTTCCCCATAAAGTAGATAAATAAAAATTGTTTATATTTTTGTATTTTTAAATTTACATCATGGTCATGATAAAATAAAAAAATATATATATTATTAAATTATCACGGAAGGATGAAAAATATTTTGTGGATGGAAAAAATTAATCACAGGAGATGTTCAGAATGCAAAAAATATAATATTTTATACAAGGCTTCTTATAAGTCTGATTTAGTCGTATTAAGTAGGTGGCAAGAACTCTATCCTGAAATAAAGCACCATATTTTTGCAAAGAAACAAAAAATTTTATGTAGCTCCCATGGTTTTGTTAAGAGTCGTATTTGGACTAGGCCTACAAATTCTTCCATAACAAAATAATAGAAAATTTCCCCAAAAATTAAGAATAGAAAATTAAATAATTTTTTTCCCCTTTAATTATACTCATCTCTACAAAATACACCAACAACAATATAAAACATACATTAACCTTTTTCTAGAAAAAATTACACACCTACATAATCTGGAGCTATATTAGAGAATGAGTAATAATACCAAAAAAAATCACGTGCTTATAAATATGTGATATTTTCTTTTACTTGCAAAAATATTACAAAACTTTTTTATGTGTATGCATGAAATTTATGTTACTATACAATAAAATCTATAAATTGGTTGATCAATATTAATTCTTCAGATAAATTATTTTAAAGTTAAGTTCTAAAATTAACCGGAAAAAAAGAAATTTTTAGATTCAGGTGCCCCCTGACTATTGGCGCCCTAGGCAACTGCCTAGTTTGCCTAGGGCTTAATCCCCCTTTGTATATTTCCATAAAATACGCTTATGTAAAATTTGTAGGATTGATTTCCTACCTTTAGATTGATTCATTTTAGGCCCTTAGATCTTAGGTTTCAATTCTTACCCTAATCATCCTTATGAAATTAATTTTAACATTTTTCATTCCCTAGTTTCCTCATTTGTTCTCTTTTCTTTTCATTTTTTTGTAGGTTAGAGGAGAGGGAGCCATGAAAGTATGAAAAAAACCATGGAGGAATTTTCTCTAAGTTTTATTATTACAATGGAAGGAAATTTCCTTCCCCATTTGGATCACTTCTTTGTTTCCATAGATCTGATAGAGTGTAGTTATTTTATTTCATTTTATTGGAAGGATTCATCCACAAATATGGATGACGTTGTTTAATGGTTCTCATTTTCTTGAGTTGCATTTGGGGAAAACCCATTTCAAGAATCTAAGTTCATACACATTTATATAAATATATACGCATATATATGGTTGTAGATAATTAGATCTACATTCTCGACAAGTTTCATTTCTTTAAAACCACTAGTTTTTCCAAAAATCCTATTTTTTGAAAAACTATTTATATTCACAGGCGATCAGTGGTGATCGCTTGGTCGCTCACAGTACGCATTGGCTACTGACATTGGTTCTGAAAAATATGATAATTTTTAAATAATGAGGTATAAAAATGCATACATTCTCATATACATTCATTTCTATACCTCATACAATTTTAGTTCTATTACAAGCTTTACATTCATTGGTTTACACGGAAATTAAATATTTTTTACATTTAAAGTTAAAAGGGTAGTTTTTTTATAGGTTCCAATGACTGGTGTTGGTCATAGGCATGCTGACGTCGGTAGATTTGATATATTAAAAATATCATAAGTGAATTTATAGATATGTTCCTTTATATTCATCTAGGTGAATCTAACACAAATTAGAAAAGTTCCCACAGAAGTTATGGCATGTTTTCTAAGAAATAAATCATTAAACATCATTTGAAGGTGGAATTTTATAAAAATAGAATACTATACAGTGAATGATATCGGTACAAGGTCTACCAATGTCAATTAAACCTACCAATATCGGTCACTGTGGAAGGAAGAATTCTATAAAAGGGGATATATAACAATATATGTATGAAGTGAAATATATATCTTTATATATATCAAGAACAAAGTTCAATGAACTTTTTAAAGATAGAAAATAACTATGAAGAGCATTTAATTCATTTCTTTGATTAAAAAATTAAATTTGTGGCATTGTTTTCTTTGAAATAAAATGTAAAATTTTGAGTATAACATAAACTCTAAATCATTCTTTTTCACATATAAATTTTGGAGAGAAGAATAATATGCAACAAACTTAAATAAACTCCTTTTTCATTTCAAGTTTACAAAAATACAACAAAAGAACACAAAAATACTTTCTTTACAACAACATCATTCCTTTCCAAAGAATACCTATTACAACTTGACTAAAATCTATGATTTGGAGAGTTTCATTTCCAACCATAAATACAACTTAAGCTTATTCGTTTCAACTACTACATTTTAACTTGATAAATAGAGTTTACAAGGCTTTATTTTAGAGTGCAAGAATTACAAGCCTTTCACTATAAGTGTAAACAACATGGAAAAATTTCACAAATGTAGGATTCCTTTTTGTCTTGTACTAAATACTCTAAGCGAAATATTCAACTTGAGCTCCACCATTCTCTTTTCTACAAGCACAACAACAAGGAAGGGGGAGTAGGCAATGCTCTCTGACCAACTAGTAATCCAATGAGGAGAAGAATTTACAATCCTCATTGGCCCTCGAGCCCAAACCATAGAGAAATAATAAATGGATAAAACCAATGGAAAATTTCACAAATGCTTCCACATTACAACACACACATATACACAAATATAACAATGCCAAAGAATGTAACACTTCCAAACAAGGCTTGAAATATTCAAGCCAATGGAGCAAAGAACTATGGGGAAATCACTTATTCCTCCAAATGGGATTAAGTGCCCACCTTGAAGCCTCCAAACAAAAAACAAACCCAAAATAAGAATCTTATGCCCCCCTCAAATTCTCTTATACCTCCCTCAATATCTTATGCCTCCAAAAAACTCTTATGCCTCCCTCAAATAAAACGTATAATATAAGTAAGGATTTTTATTATCTAAAAGGTGGGCCACCCAATCCATATCCTTCCCAAAATGTGTAAGAATAATCTTATGCTCCCTCTAAAATATCCCCATAAACCTTCTCCTGCACCATACCTAAATCCATACTACCGAAGCCCAAAAATATGCACACACGACATTCATTTATTTACATACACACACATATATAAAAATAAATTGCATGGGTGGAGTTACTACATTTCCATTGCAAGACTTGGTCCAAAATCACAACTCTAAGCTCCTTCCAAGATCAAGCCCAAATATTTTCAAGCTCAAAGACTCCTAACAAAAAAATTCAAGCTAAAACTCCAAAGTAACCATACACAAAAAATGAAGTAACCCCAAAACCATAAAATTAACTTTCATATATAGAAAAGGAGGAGAGGAGGGTTAGGTGGCTCCATGTGGGATGCCACATCACTTATCCTCAACTCCACATCACCGAGTAAAACATCAAACCCAAGGCTAATAAATTGGTGGTTGAGGTAATGACAAACCCCTTATTAACATAAACTCTTACCCACACCTCTAAAGGACACAATTAAAAAATTATGCAAGAATGTGTAATAAATATCTTGTTTTACCTTAAAAATCACATAATGGGGTCTTTTTTTTAACCCTTAACCCATAGGTATAGTATGTAGATGAATTTAAGAGGTGTGGGATAAGATTAGATTGTCCCACAAGCCTCTGAAAATGGCGCTTGGGCCCAAATATGAATTTGGCAAGCAAGGTTGAGTAAAAAAAACTTAAACCAATACAAATCCTTTTCAATTCCAAATTAAAATCAAGGACAATCTACCAAAATTAAATACCCTTTTTGGACATCTAAAATTAATTTAATTAACAAGATGAATTAAATTAAATAAGACAACAATACTCAACAATAATGAAGTGAATTATATTACAAAATCAATCACATACTCCACAAATAATTAAAAGGAAAGGGGAAAACACACATATCCCATGGTCACAATTTGAGGTCATCCCCCCATGGGAGCCTCCTAACAATCTTACAACACACAATAATAAAACTGAACATAAATATTCTATGGTGACCTTCATTGTATCCATATAATTTTCCACTATGTTTTTTATCCTATCCCCCATTTTTTTGTGATACAATCACCTGCAAAAATCAATAATACCTCCTTTTTCCTCTTGGCCACATCAATAATAAAATACATGCACATCTATCAATAAACATCATCAAATCATGAATTCATCATCAAAGCTAAGAAATGTTATAATTTTTTTATCATTTCAAAAACATCTCAATCCTACCATTTCATCAATATCAATGAGGTTGCAATATTAGTTCAAACACCAAAACATATTAAATATGACAAAAATTTAGAATGTTAGTATCTATATATAAGCTAATCAACACATCATCATCATCAATGCAGAATGTTAATCCATGCCTCTAAGAATCCATGTAACCATAATATGAATCACAACTTATCAATAGTAAATTTCATGTCTATAGTCCATAGTAATAAAAATAGAAATATGATAAGTGTCGAAGAAGAGTGAGCACTACAAGGAAGGAGCATCAACACTTCCATAGCTAGTTCTACACAAATTTATGATCAACCAAATCTACAATTCTACTATTACAAAAAGTATGGACACTATGCAAGTGAATGTAGAAAGAAAGAATATGATATGAGAAATAATAATCATAATGCAAGCTTCTCTGATGTACAAGAATCTAAACTTGAAAATAATGAAAAGAGTGGAATTTTCTTTATAACGTAAATGTATCTTTGAAAGGAAACAAACAAATATGGTATTTGGATAGTGCATTCAGAATCCATGTGTGGAATTAAGGAGATGTTCAATAACACATATGGAGCAATCAAATCTTAAGTGAATATGGGAACAAATGATAAGGTTCCAATGATGGAGAAAGGAATTTAATCCATTCTCACCAAGCAAGGGGACAAGAAGCATACTTAGAATGTATTATATGTCCTAGGATTGAATTATAACATTCTAAGAATTGGACGTCTTGTCCAAAATGTATATAACATGATATTTTAAAATAGATAACACAATATATATGATATAAGTTGAAGTAACAAGTTTATTTCAACAATTAAGATGATACAAAATATAATGTTTCCCTTGAGGATGGAAAGTGTTACACCAAAATTTACATTCAAAACAATAGTTATTGATTAGTCCACTATTTTTCATCTCAGGTATAGATATTTGAGTTTTGGCTTTATTAAATGTTATTTATATAATGAAAAAGGTTTAAGGGATTCCTCCTATTGAAAAACCAGACAAAGTATGTGAAGTTTTCATATTAGGGAAGAAACATAGAAATGCTTTTCCCTTAGATAAATCATGAAGAGAAAGCTCACCTCTTGAGATGATACATTCATACTGGTGTGGTCCCATGAATACTCCCTCCTTATATAAAAGTGAGTATTTCCTTACTTTTATAGATGACTTCAGCAAAAGGACATGGGTTTATTTCTTCAAAAACAAATAAGAGACATTTAAATTATTCAAGAAATTTAAGGAATTGATTGAGAAGCACAGTGGTCATTATATAGAGACATTGAGAAATAATAGATCTAGAGAGTATATATCAAACCATTTTTAAAAATTATGTACAGATCATGGGATCAAGAAAGATTTTACAATAAGATATACACCACAAAAAAATGGTGTACCTAAAAGGAAGAGTATAACCATTATAGAAATGGAAAGAAGCATGATAAAAGCAAGAGGATTTCCTGATGAATACTGAGTTGAAGAAGTTAGAACAATAGTAATTTTTTTGAATAGATGTCCTACAAAAAGTGTGAGGAAAATGATATCTCAAGAAACATGGAAATAAATCCAAGTGTTGAGAAATTAAGAGTTTTTAGGTGTATAGTATATGCACATGTGCCCAAGTAAAGAATATCAAAATGGGATGACAGAGAAGAGAAGTGAATTTTTGTTTGATATAGTGAGAAATCAAAAGATTACAGATAGTATAGTCCAGTTAAAAAAGAAATGATAATCAGCTGAGATGTTCAATTCATTAAGGAAGCATCTTAGGGAGATGCACATAAAGAAGAGCCAAAAAAAGAAAAGGTAAATGCACCCATCATTGATGTTGGAAGATTTTATAGCAGAGTAAACAATGCACCATGTTGGACTCCCATTTCACAAAGGTTTGATTATTTAAATGGAAGCAACTAACTAAGCATGCAAGGACCAGAAAATGAAGCATCTTCATTATCATCTAACTTAAATCCACACTAAGGTTTAAAGAGGATTGTTCAAGAGATTTATGAATAGTCAAGTTATGATTAAATTGAAGATTAAATGATTAATTTTTCTCTTTTTTCAGAAGATAATTCAATTTATTTTAAAGAAGCAATTAAGGATAGTAAATGGTGTCAAGCAATGGATGAAGAAATTCATGCAATAGATAAGAAAGGAACATGAGATATTTTGTGCTCACTCCTCTTCGACACTTATTATATTTTGATTTCAGTTATTTTTTACTATAATCACGGATATTATTGTATCATTTTGGTTGATCATGATGTTAGATGATAGAGATATTCGGACTATTGATGGATTGTGATTCATAGTATGATTTGTATGGATTTCTTAGAGACATAGTGAGACATTTTATATTGATGATGATGATGTGTTTTTGGCATATATATTACTAACATTTGGCATTTTCTTCGTGTTTAGTAGGATTTAGCATTTGAACTAATCTTGAGATCTTGTGGATATTGATGAAAACATGGAATCGAGATGTTGTTAAAATTTTATACAAATGATAACATTTTTTAGTGGATATGATGATTTAGCTATATGTGGATGGTTATTGATTTATGTGTGAATATTTTATCTTTGATGTTTTGATGCTAGCCACGAGGCTGAAGGAAATATTTTGCACTTTTTTAGGTAATTATATCACAACAATCAAAAGGGGGATTGTATATAAACCGCATCAGAATACTAGATGGATACAAAGAAGGTCACCATGGTAACTTTTGTAATGTTTTGTATTTATTTTTATTTATCTAGGGGCTCCCCATGGGGGGATGACCTCCAATTGTGACCATGGGATATGTGTGTAATTCTTCACTTTTATTTTATTTATTGTAGAGTATGCGGTTTATTTTGTGATGGAATTTATTTAATAATATTTGATTAATGTGCTTTTAGTAATTGAATAAAATCATGTTGTGAAGTTATATGGAAATGTGACAAAATGCGTCATTTAATACAGTAGTTTCTCTTTTTGAGTTTGTGATTTTTCATTAAGTGTAAGTGACTTTGAGTGTTGTACACTCTACTTTACCTTGGGAATTTCTTATTTGGGCTTAAGGGCCATTTTTAGAGCCTTGTGGGACAAGATAAGATTTTCCCACACCTTTTAATTTCATTATAACAACCCTACCTATGAATTGGGGGCTGAAAAATATACCCCATGATGTGTTTTGTAAGAAAAAAAGTGACATTTATTACACTTTCATTATATGGGTTTTAAATTATGTCCTTAGGGGGTGTGGGTTGGGATTGTGTTTGTAAGAGACTTGTCATTTCTTCTCAACCCCCAATTTATTGTGCATTGGGGTTGAGGTTTGACTTGTGATGTAGAGTTGATGATAAGTGATGTGGCATATTATATGGAGCCACCTCACCCTCCTCTTTCCTTTTTCTATATTTATGCAAGTTTATTATTTTGTTTGGGGGTTACTTCATTTTCATTTTGTGTTACTGGTATTTTTGGAGTTAGAGAGTTTTGTAGTGTTTGTTGAGTTTTGAAAGCTTTTTGGAGTTGCATTGAGCTTTAAGGATCTTGGAGTGTGATTCGTGGATCAAGTTCTTACCATTGAAAGGTGGGTGCTATAGTGTTTTTACATGTTTGTTTTGATATGTGTGTTTTGCATGTATGTGAATGATTTATGTGCTTGTTGGGATCTTGGGTAGAATGCGTAAGTTTGTGTAGGAGAAGGCTATGGGGATATTATATGTAGGGAGGCATAAGAGTTTATTTCATGTTTTTTGAGGGAGTTGGGTTGAGTACCCCACCTTAGTTAAAAGAACGCTTACGTTTCTTACTTGGTTCTTTTGAGGGATACACAAGATATTTTAAGGACGCATAAGAGAATGTGGGAGGTATGAAACGATCTTGAGGGAGGTATATGAGTTGTGCAGGGTTTTTGAGATATATATTGGAGGGTGTTAAAGTGGTATCCTAATCCCAACGGGAGGCCATAAGAGTTGTGTAAGGGTTTTGAGATGTATATTGGAGGGTTTAAAGGTGAGCACATAATCCCATCAGGAAGCATAAGTGATCTCCCCATAGATCCTTGCTCCATTAGCTTTAAATTTTCAAGCCATGTGCATTTTGATAGTTTCATGTTCTGATTGTATCTTGTGTTGAATGTGTGTTATATGGTTGTAAAATTTTGTATTGTGATGTTGAAACATTGTGTAGTTTCCATGAGTTGGATCCATCCTTTATTGCATTTTGGTTGGGGCATGGGGCCCAATGAGGAGGATAGCTTCTTATCCTCATTGGATTATTGGTTGGGTGGAGAGTGTTTCCTATCCCTCATTTTCAATTTTGTGATTACAATGAATACATGCTGGAGATTTTTTTCAAGATTTGGGAGTTGGAGCATTTGTTGAAGTCAAAAAAATCCTTTATTATAGAAATTTTTATTGTAGTTCCTAGTTCAAGGTGGAAGACTAGTAGACTTGTATTTTAAAATAAATGTTACATTGTAAGTTTCATTTAACAAGTTGTATTATTATATTTGAAGGAAATTCATAAAATAATGTGTATTTTCTTTCCTCTTCAAATTATGTGTATGTAAAGGAATGATTTAAATGGATATCATGTTTAAATTTTTATCTTGTGTTAAAAGAAAAGAAAGTTGCAAATCTTAATATTTGATCAAAAATTTAATTCGGAAGTTTTCAAAGCTTTATTTTGGTTTGAAACAGTTGAACACTCTCTGGTTTTGATATATTTAAAATTAGAGTTGTCTCTTAATTCCTATATTGCTTCAAACATTCTTTTTTTGAGATCTCTGGGCTACACAGTGACTGATGACGGTCAGTCTCAACTGGCGTTGGTTTTCTCGAGTACCAACATCGGTCACTGTTTCATGTTTAAATTTGTGAAATTTTAAATCTTATCTTAGATTTAAATTTAAATGATATTGTGACTTTCTCAACAAACCCGAATTTAATATATGATTGTTGGAAATGTTATTTAGAAAAGTGTAAATAAATAATGTAAAAGATATGCTAAAATTTATAGAAATAGAGTCAATTGACATTAACCGATGTTAGTGACTAAACCACCATTGGCATTCCTATGACCGACATTGGTCACTGTATACTGCATAGATTTTAATTTTTCAAACTAGAAAGACATTTTTGGTGCTTTTGTTTGAATCAGTTATCCTTGAGACTATTATGCTTTCATTAAATTGAATAATAAGTTACTCCTGGTACAAAAACAATATATTTTGAATTTAAAATAATAATTTAAAATATACTAAAGCCACAAAAAAATGCCATCGGTAGTGGAATCAATGTTGGTAGCACATTGGTTAATGTGGTTCGGTCAAGAGACTATCGTCGATCACCTGTGTGTGGATTGTTTTTTTTTTGAAAACATATTTCTTGCCAAACCATTGGCTCTTATGGATCTAAACTTCATGTAAATGCAGATCTGGGCTATTTGGGCCGTGTATGCTTGTTTGGCCCCATACTCTAACCTGGGTAAAGGGATTTAAATACATTAAACTCTTGACCTACAGAATGAGTTTCTTCCCCATCAATGAAAACAAAAAAATTAGAGAACTAATCAACAATAGATCTCAAAATAGATCTAGGATACAAGTTTGCATTGAATTTAAATAACTAGGATGCTTTATCAAATCTAAGATTCGACTATTCTAAAGGCGGAGGCATTTGGATGGAATCCCCTTCTTCTTGCATATTGGATCCAAGAAGGACTCCTCCATGGGTTTCCCTTGATCCATGACATCCACTCCTTCAACCTCCAAACCAAAGAGAAACAAATGAATGAACTTAGACTAATAAATGCTTAAGAAAAGTCCCTTAAGGATGATTAGGGTTAATTTTGGGTAGATCTAATCTTGTGGTCCCTATTGATTTGATCCAAGCATTAAAAATCAAAACTATGAATTTTTGTGAGAATATCCATATCATGGTTATAAAATTTTAAATAAATCAAATGTATGTGTAATTGGATGAAGGCGGTCACTTAGGGCTCTAGTCTGTTTAGTTAAAAATGTAACCCTTCTAGTAGATTTTAGTGAATAATTCAATGGACTTTAAAGAAAATAATTTAAGGTAATTAAGGTAACTAGGAATAAGGGTTTATTAAATGTGGACTGAATGTTAGTTCCGAAGAAGGAAATTATTTAGACTAGTAAGATAAATTAATGGACACTTCTCTAGTGATGATAAATAAATTTACATTACGACTGGATTAAGAATAATTAATTAATAATATAGACTGGATCTATCCTATGAAATGCAACTTTTCTAGTATAAAATAATTAAACATATATTAGGCCCTAGGGTTTTGACACCTTTACAACCTGTAACTTTAAAAAACAAAATCGTTGCAACTTTTTCAGATAATTATTTAAGGATTAATGTGGTTTTAGAATTTTGATTTTGTGTGCATTACAATATCTTTTAAAATAACAATTTTCATCATTCCCTATGTTCATAGCCTATCACAAAGTTCACTTTCCAGGAATTATAAAATCCTAATATATCATATTTCTGTCAAGAATTCTACCAAATAATTCACATGACTTGAATATGCTTTTAACATTTTACACACATTTGTAGAAGTGTATTCTACCTTGCAATATATGATAAAAATACCATTTCAATTTTCTTTCGACATCTACTACCATTTTCTTGAATATTTTTAGAAAAATTAATCAAATTTCCTTTTCATTGGTTCATGTTTTGTCTAAGAATGTGGGATCCTCGAAAACTTTTCAGCACAAACTAGATTTATTGCTCGCAAAGGAAAATGAAAAATAAATACTTGAGCCAAGTTGTACGTTATGTGATTGAAATGGGCCATTTAACCACTCCTAGTCAGTTTTCCAAATGCATTGATTTTTTTATCATTGGGTTTTTAAATAATATCAAATTTGAAAGATTCAATTTGAAAGATTCATATAGATATTTATTCATTAGTACATTATAACGTAAACTATTTCTTCATTTGTATATTGTGTAAGATATTTATTCATTTAATGTATATTATGTAAGCTATTTATCGATTTGTATATTATGTTGTTTCCAACACATTTAACGAATTTAAAAAGTTACAAACATCACGCCTAGAATCTTCACTTTTTGGACAGTTAGTATTCTATTTTATCTTACATTTGTTAATCCATATAATTGTAATATGATATTGCTTGTTGTAGAATGGTTCATACAATGATTGCGAGTCTCTCAATCTTTAATGTTCAGGTTTTCGCAGCATTTAAATAATCATGTCAATGTGACTATTCCTTGACAGCCAATGTTCAAGAAAATGTTCATTGAAGAAGGTATGGGCACTCCTTCAAAGTTTCTCATCATCGTTCAGTATGTGGTGTCTTCCGTTGATGTGTTGTGCGCGATAAAATTATAGTTTTCGTTTTTACCTCTTCTCATGTACAATATGCACAATACTTTTTAGAATAGAATATAAGTGTTCAAATGCAGTATTAATCAGTCTAGTTTTACCTAATGCACCCAGTAGCTATCTTCCATTAATATGTTGTTTTTATTGTACTATGACAATACCTTTTAGAATAGATGGGTGTTCTCATGCAGTTTCAGTGCCTAATGCTAGCTATCTTCCTTATATGTTAATTGTGTATTCTAGCCTCTGTGGATAAGAAGAATGAACTATGGTCAAACACAAGTTTTTCCGTAAGAAGCACACTTGACAGGCTTAAGAAAAAAATGGAGCGAGAGGCTTGGTGGTTTTTGCAATCATGATCTTTGTCAGCTTTAAGATTGAAAAGCATAATATTTCTTTCATATTTTTACCCAAAAGTATTTCATATTCTTATTTTAATCTTCTCTTCCCAATTCATACACTACTATTGGTGGTTTACCATCATGTGCTTTTACAACGTTTGCATTCAAAGTTGCAGGACAACATCTTATTGGAATTTTCTATATTTATCAAAATATAATTTACTAGTTCACGCATGAAACAAATGGAATGAGTCATCTCTGAAGCAAGGAAAAGATGTTCCTTCGCAAAATTATCATCATTATCCAAACTGTGGTTGTGGGAATTGATGTGAACTGTGGATGTGTATCATTGCAAAAGGTTATAAAGGTGTTCCTTCCAAAATTATCATCATTATCCAGACTGTGGTTGTGGGAATTGATGTGATGTGGATGTATATCATTGACCGGTCCAAATCAAGAAATGACTTTTATCGGATCTTGTAGTTTTCCTCTTCCCTATCAATCCTTTTGTTGAAAGGTCATGGAAACTTCCAAGTGAATGTGCAGAGAATTTATTTATTAATTTTCAATTCAGTTTCTTTATAATGTAAACTCCGATCCTCTTCCAAATTTTTGAATTGAATATATCAAAATAAATCACAACTATTTATATAGACCCATCTTCAAAGTTTCGTTTTCATGTATTACTTTTCCTGATTTTTTATATCAGCCTATTGGAGTTACCTTTCGACCCTTGGATTCATTGATCGTATAATCAAAACAATAGTGATTCTTCATGTTAATAGTGATGTTGGCACATGAGTCTATGGATTTTTTTAAATGTCTCTCAAAGGATGTAATCCGTACATGTTGGAAAACTAGTTAGACCATGAGCTACAAATCCTCTGGCTAACATGTTCGGAGGAGGTGAGCAACGGTTTCCATTTTGTTTCACCCTTTAAACTAGTTAGAATGAGCTACAAATCTCTGGCGACATGTTCTGGAACGGTAATTTTGTTTCAATAAACTGGTGTACCACTCTAATTTTGTTTTAGTTTTGTTATATTCTCTTCTTCATATTAAAAAAAAATAAAAAATTGTCCCTTTTTTTGGTAGAAAATACAACCTTTTTTTTATATTTATAATACTAATCACTAGGCTTCTTGGGTTCCATTGATGATAATTAAAGATTGATTGCGCTACAAGAAAATTTATTTATATTATTCTTACTATTCACATTTTTAAATTCCTTACATTCAAATTGTCTCTAGAGAGATAATATTTGGGATTAAAGCTATATTGTCTTAGACAGACAAAAATTAGAGACTTTGAGATCCAAAAAATTAGTATTCTATATCATATCTAGAGAAACAAAAATGATAGTTGTATCTCACTTGGAGGAATTAACAAGCTATAGTCTATATATCTCAAGAGAGATGATTTTCATGAGACATACATGCTTAGAGATAGATGTCATTTAAGCAATTTTGAGACATTCTGCAACATCCAAATTGTATCAATTAGAGAGATGATTTGAGACAACAGTTAGAGATAGATGCTTTGAGACAATATTTGAGACAAAATCAACATTGTTTTTTGTAAATTTGAGACGATTTGGTCTAATATTTTTTCATTATTTCATCAAAACAACCCATTATATTATTGTGGGTCCTGGCCTTTTGAGCCCAAGATCATATCATGCTTTTGGATGGGAATTCTTTTGAAAAATAACCTATCATGCAAAATTGTTCAAGCCATTAACAAGTAGATTAAACTCCTCAACTTGTAATAAAATATAAGAGGTTGAATCATTACCTCATGGAAAACTTTTTCCTACAGACCTCCATGGTTTCTTCCCTAGAAGCACCATGATAATCCACCATAGTGTTAATAATTAGAAAATTTGAATAAGAGGCCATTATCAAATTTTTACTCTAAGGTGGGATTGCTTAAAAGATGTTGGAATAAATACAAGCCTTCAAGCGAAATAAACTTCCAAAGAGTTATAATGAGGGACAAACACTAAGTAATGAAATCTATCATTCCACAAGTATAATTTCAAAACATGGTATGACTAATTCCTATAATTATTCATTCTAAAAATTCTTACGTGATCGATTGTGATAAAGATATTTTTCATGGTAATCTCTTTCCCATTACCCTAGGGGTAGTATTGAGGGACAGAACTAAGTAGGCATGATTTATAACAACCAATGAATTATATTAAATAATTTTCATCCAAGAAAATGATAAGGCATTATTTATCGATTATAGTTTTAATAAATCGATGAAACATTATTGGTAATACTTGATTAGTGAATTGGAATAGTAGAATGTTTTCATCCAATAAATTCCTTATAATTTTCGATTCGATTTAGTGAAAGTAGTTTACGATTAGCTATCCACTTTTTGTAAATAGGATGAAACTTAGATATGATAATCTTGGGGAATAGTCATTTAAGCCCCTATTTTGAAATAAAGGTTTCATCAATCATTTTAAAATATCGATAATTTTGTTAAATTCTGGTTACCTATGATTAAGGCTATCACTTTTCTGTTTCAATAATTTTAGTAGCAATAATTGTAATACTGGGGATTATTTAATGTAGATAATAACCAGTTTCATCAATGATTCTAAAATAATAAATTTTTTCTTTTGGGTAAAATTAACCACGCTTCTGATTTCCAAGATCAAACTAGATATTAGTCTAGGCATGTTATGTAGATTTAAGTTCATTGATGCTAAAGTTATTGGAGGTATCTGTCATCGGTACAACCCGCTTGAGACAAGAACAACCTAGTTAGTTAGGAACAAAGTTATGGATTTTTTTTTTGTTTAAAAGAGTCTACAACCAAGTTACAAGACAACATTTGTTGCAAGCAAGTTTAAAAGCCAAATACTATTAATAGCTTATAGTTTTATTAATACCAAAATTATCAAAAATGACAAGTTCAAAACTTAGGGTTAGATTAATCAATTGGATTAAGAGGGTAATTTCTCACTATACCACTCGCTAACAGGATTAAAAAGATTCAACTTTATTTTTCTCAAAATTAATGTACTTAAACTTCCAAAAAACATTCCCATTAGATAAGAAATTTCCTCACCTTTGTGGGTGATATAAAGAAGTCCTGCTAACTCCTTATATTTCTCAAGTTATGGGCCTGTGGACCTTGGGAGGATAATCTTTTACACCGTAGCATGTGAAACTAATAGATGAATGTTGGGACACTAGATGGAAGAAATTTTTTAAACTTATCCGCGGGTCATTAAGGAAATGCTTCTCAAGAGCGGGTCTACGAAGAAATTTTATCCGCGGGTCAAAGGAGCTGGGAGAGTTTTATTGCATTTTGGCCAAAAGGTTTTATGGAATCAAACGATCTACACCTTCGTCAACACCCAAGGTTCCATGTGTCTAGCACTGATTGGTCACATCCCGTTGGGGCTGTCGAAGCAATTTAGAAAAATTTGACCTTCGCAAGAAAATTGTTTAATGACTTAAAAAGCTCCACACCATTGCGGAAGCATCATGAAGCCATGTGTCAGCCATCCATTGGATGCAGATCGGAGGGCCTGCGGGAGAATTTAAGAAAATTTTCCCCAAAAAGATTTGGAGAGCCTTCTTATGACTTGGAAATGGCAATTCTTGAATAACTTCTACCCTTTTTGGATAAATTTTCACCCCTCCTTTAGACACAATGTGGCATAAGATTTTTCCTTCAAGGGCTAGGAATATGCACTTCTTCAAAATCAAAGACACTCTGAAACTCCTACATCTTTGAAACAATTGCCTAAGGTGAAAAAGGTGATTTGTTGCATCCTTAGAGAATACATTAATGTCATCTAGATACACAGGAACTATCTTATTGATCAGCTATTTAAATTCCATATCCATTTCCCTTTGGAAAGTGTCTCTGACATTTGATAGTCCAAATGGCATCTTCCTATAAGCATATGTTCCCCACTTCATAGTGAAATATTTCTTGAAGTGTTCACCTTCTTTCACCATGATTGGATTATATCCTGAGTAGCCATCGAACAATGAGAACCTTTCGGAACCAGCTATAACCTGTAGGATTTTCTCCATGGAAGGAGGTGGATAATGTTCCTTGAGAGAGGCCCTTTTCAAGTCTCAAAAATCCACACATAACCTGATTTCCCCATTCATTTTCCTAACCGGAACTAGATTTTCTACCCATGAAGAGTGCTTGATTGGAAAGATGATGCTTTCTTCAATGAATTTGTTCAATTTTCTTTTCATGAGAGGCTCGATATGAGGATTGACTAGCATTTCCTCTTGCGTGATGTGTTTATCTCCTGAATCTAGCTCAATGTTGTGTTGTGTTAATTTTGAATTAAACCCTATCATATCCTCATAGTTCCAAGAAAACACATCTTGAAATTCTTGGCCAAGTTGTATAAATTAAGATTTTTTTTGTTCAGTGCTTACCTTTCCAATTTGAAGTGTTTTTTTTCTCCAATTGAAATTGGCTCTAAATCCTCGCATTTGACCTGAATTTTTTCTCTTTCTCTATGGAACTGATCATTAGGATTGAGTATTGACTCTAGAGTCACTTAACCCTTTTGTAGTTTATTTGTCCTTAGTTGAACCACTTGATCACCATATTTTTTCTCCAATTTATCCTAATTTCTAACCAAGAACTCATCCGCCTCCTATAAGAAATTAATGATCTGTTGATCATTCTCAAATGCATTCCAGCTTGTGTTATTGTTCGACACAGCTGGCCTCACAATTACATCAATACGTGGCTGCAATTTATCTCTTTTAACATTTTCAACAAAATTAAATCGTTCTCTAATTTCTACAAGCCTATCTGTAGCCTCATTCTTATTCATTGGTATGTATTGAATATTGAATGCTTTAGAATCATCAATTTGATCCCATAACCAATTTTTATAGGCTTTCTACAGATCATTCTTAACAGCATGTTTTCCCCTAACCTGGTTGACAATTAACTCACTATCCCCAAACAATTACAAATTTTTTATACCCATCTTTGTTTCCCAATTCAATCCATGTATCAAATCTTCATATTCAGTGGTAATTTTTGAAAAAGTAAACTAAAAAATGGAAAGCTGAGTAGTACTTCATACCTTTTGGTGACAAAAACATTGCTTCTCCTCCAGCGCCTTGCCTACTCCTTGAACCATGAAAAAAAAGGTGTCATACTTCATTATCACCCTTATCATCCAGGTTGGTGAGGCTAGTAAGGGTTGAGTTTTCCTCATACAAATAATAAAATCCAAACTCAGCCTTGTCTATTTCATGAATTTTTTTTTCCCATTCATAAAGATTCAAATTTGGGATACCCCTAGCTTTGGTATCTGCTTCCTAAGTGTTTGGGCACTCCTCTTGATCAAAGGCTAAGAAATTTACATTGATTGGGCTTGGTATAAGAGGCTCAATATGGAAATTTACAATAGGTTCATACTGGATTGTATCCTTAGCTCCATACCTTGTTCTGAAGAGCATATGTGACCAATCAGCTCATAAGTAGCCTCCAATTTTGGTGGTGAAGTCTCTTGACAAGGACACTACAAAGAGTGGTGGCAAGTCAATCAATGATATATCTTGTTGAACTGTGACATTATGACATGTAAGAAATGAAATTTTTAAACCTTTAATGATCCCAACAGTCCCCATTGTTGTCCCATCTAATTGTACCACTCCTTTTGAAACCAGACCGTATTTCAGGACAAATTGATCTGCAATCTGTTTCAAAATTACTGAATTGCTAGCCCCCGAGTCAATCATGAAGTTGTGTAAAATTTTGTTCCTAATAACCAAAGATATATATAATGGATTAGGCTTCATGATTTTACCTTGTTGACCTCCATGAACTCCCTCTTTTTTAGATGCATTAGTGATCACCTTCTCTTGATTCCTAGATAACTCATTTGATGCTGACAAATTCTCTATGTCTGCTTGTAAAAAATCCCATTGGACAAGAATTTTCAATGATTCCCACATAGAAATTTTTACATTGCACTTCTTCATTTGATCAATAATGTTAAAAGGAGATTGATTCTCCTTCTATTGCCCTTTACTTGGCATGACTTTATCTTGAACATGGGCTGCTATAACCAACACTTGCGTTGGCTTAGAAGGTAGTTTGGACTGATCTTGAACATTTGGGGTTGTACTTGGATTGATAATACCTGAAGTGTGATAAAATAATGAGAAGTACTTGGATTAGATGACATCCCTTCTGTTAGTGCTCAATTTAATCTCGCCCTATTTTTTCAAAACATCTTAGTCCACATGGTTTGAAGTTTTCTGTCTCCCTATATTGATGCGTGAAAGATTTCTCCTTCATTTGGTTGCCATGGTCATTCCTTTCCTTTGGTGGAGGATCACTTTAATTCCAAGTATTGTTTTCCATTTCTCTATCCATGTGAAATAATTTGTAATTTGGACGTGAATTAGGGGTTACCCCTTCCTTCTATTTTTCCATAGTCATGTTTTCCCTGTCATGTTTTTATCCCAACATCTGTGAAGACATGGTCCATTCTAGTTGGATGCGGCCCGACGGTTATTTTTGGTGAAATATGTCACTTTTTTCACATTTTTAAATAATACCAAATTGGCCCCGCGGCCTTGATAGTCTCTGACTGGCTATTCAGCAAATATGAAGCGGTAGGGAAAAAGTCTTACTTTGACCCTAAAGAAGGACACGTGACATTTTTTCAAGTTACAAATGGGGAGGTGGGTCATCAGATCATTTTGAAATTTTTTTCCTTTTTGTACGAGGGAGAAAAGTTATGAAATAATCCACAACTCTGCTGGGACCCACATCAAAAGCTAGAAATGGAGAGGCAAGTCACCCGGGAATTTTGAAATTCTAAGGCCCACTTTAGCTCAAAGCTTGTCCAAATGGAGGGCCTGTGCTCATTTGAGGATTCGCCTCTAGGTCCTACCTTAGCAATTACGCCAAGGAGACACATAGAGGCTTCAACTGGCTCCTCTCTATACTTAAACTTCTCAAGCAACTTTTTAAGTCCTGGGACACATGGAGGACCTGCGCCTGTTTGGGACCTACCCCTGTACTTTACTTTTGAAAGATTTCTAAAGGGACATGTGGAGGTTTCTGCTGGATCTTCCAATACTTAGAATTTTCAATGGTCGAGCAAGCTTTCTTGGACCCTAGGCACGTGGCGCCTTTCACTGGTCCTTAAACTCTTTCAACAAATTTTTGAGGCTGAGACACGTGGTGAGCCTGTGCTTGTTTACGGTCTCCATATTTGGTGGCCCCGGGCACATGGAGAGACTACGCTCATTTGAGGTCCCGCTTCTAAAATGTCATCTTTGTAGTTGCACAGAGGAAACATGTAGAGGCTTCTGCTGACTCCTCTTTGCACCTGGCTGACTAAGACTCATAGTGCGGGAATATGGTATAATCTGTGTGCAGACACTCATTTTTGAGAGGGCACAAATAGAGGAATCCATGCGAGGGCACTCATTTCTCAAGGTGTATTCTCAAGGGTGAAAAGGATTGCTTGTCAGATCCAACTATACAAAGCCACCTAAAAATGATTAAAAGGGGGATTTCTCACATGAAAGAATAAGAATGATTAGAAGGAATGTCAAAAATTTATGGCATGGCATACTTATCGTGGTTGAGAGCCTGAGAAATGTGACCATTTCATGATTTTTTCATCTGGAACCTTCAGGTGTAAATTTGTTAAATATCACTTTCTGAGACAAATTGGTAACAAGTAAAGGATCCCTTGAATATTATTCTTTTTGGGGGGAAAATTTGGGATGAATGAGTGAGTGAATTGTATAAATACAATGAGGATACTCTTGGAAAAGGTCAGGGATTTAATTCTTACAAGAAAAATTTGAGAAAGCCCATCTTCCTGAGAGACCATCTAAGAAACATGTTAATCTCTTATGTTTTAGACTTGATAACGTCAAGGTGGTTGCGAGCATAAATCCATTGACAAGCTGTGATAATGTTCAAGAAACTTTCCCCTGCTGATAAATCTAATAAATCTCAAATTAATCTATGTTGATATTAGGAAAAATTGTGTCTTCTTTTATTTCAGACTGTATTCAAATGGTTTTGATGTTCCTGTTGCAATCTTATGTTAACATCCCTCCAAATCAGACAGTATCTTGTCCCTATGATAATTTAGCGGCATTTGTAATTTCATTATGAGACGAGCCTTTATCCTGTAATGAGATAAACAATTTAAAATCACTTTATTGTCATTTTGTTGATAAAGATTGTCTACAAGCCTTTGAGTGTATCTTAGGAATGACGAACTAAGGATTGTAAATTTTTATTGAGTATTTAGTTCGAGGCTTCATGTTGTATTATTGAAGATTGTGTGGAAACCGTGCAGATCTAGGGCTCCATTGATGCACACCTTCTAGGTGAAGGAATATTTTGGCTATTCTAAAACTTTTTGTTGTTTATTGTTCTAATTGTTGTAAATTTTCTCAAAGATCTGGTGAAATCAACTTCATATTTCTTAATCTCCCACCAAAAATTTCAAATAACCATGAATCCTACCCAATGTATTCCAGTTTTAAGTGTCTTTATTAACCTGAACCTTGTTCAGAAATAATCTCCACTCTCTAGATGTGAAAACTCATGAGAGTTAAATTGTGGTGCATTGATCATATTTTCTCAAGCTTCCCCTACAAAATTGTGTAAAGAAGGATCTCTTCATGTCCTTCACCAACTGAGGTTACAAAACGGATCCTCTCACCCTGGTTGAAAGGCACGACCTAAAGTAGTAAGGATAGATCAAATCCTTTTATGTGGTGTTATCCATTTCTCTGACGCCCAAGTGATAAAGGGTCAAATGAATCCCTTCCCCGGCTACAAAATGACTTATGATTTGTCTATCTCTGAGTATCTTGTTAAATCTATGATGTTGCTTGGATTCCAAGGGGGAATCAATTTGGATACCAACACTATTTTGGTGTCGTTTCTAGGGAGTATTTAAACTCTAGAACCTATTTGTGTGGCAACAAAACCATTTTGGTTCCATTTCCAGGGATGATATTTGTGTTTCTGGGGATTATTTGAGCTACATGACCTATTTTTGTGGAAAAAACACCATTTTGGCGTCATTATCGGGGATTATTTGAACACCGAGACCTATTTGTGTTGCAACAACACCATTTTGGCACCATTGCCAGGGATATTCAAAGGAATTCTTATATTTTTCCCTAGTAATGTTTCTTACATGATATAAGTACAGATATGTTATTTAAATGTCATCCTTTATTAAGATCTATAAGATTTTTGCAAGTTACAAGTTTTGTGTGCAATATTTCTAGTTTATAGTTGTTATTGCCCTAGATTTATATCACCAGTGATAAATACTGGTAAACGGATGTCAGATTTGCTAAGATTTATAAGAATTAGGTGTTGATAAATATTTGACAAGTCATTTATAGTGAATTTGCACAATTAAGATGAAAATTCTTAGTGGCGACTCCGTGTTGATTTAAATTTTGATAAATACCAGTGCCTTAACCTGTACTAAGTGAAATATGTCACTAATCTTTACAAATATAGAAGGAAGTATATATTTCTTCACTAAAGACCCTACCATAAAGTTGTTTCCAGAATTGGGAAAGACATATTCAAAAGGAAAAAGAGTATGGAAAATAGTTAAAGATCAAGAATCAAGAAAAGATTTATCCATTGTGGAAAGTGATCAACCTGTGGTTAAGTATTACCATTCCTCTTCAAGTGATTCCGAATTAGGTGATTTTCATATAGATCTAAATTCTCCAACTAGAGAGGGTTCTTCATTTGTCTTCGATAAGTGTGATTCTCAGTCTATCCCTATATTTTCCAAATTTGATAGGGTTTTCCATGAAATACAGTCTTTAGAGGGCATTCATTTTGAAAATTATATTCATGTGTTCCAAATACCCGTTGTCCCTCATAATTTTGTATCTCCTATAATATCACCTCCTCAAAGCAATATGGCCCAGCCCCCACCCAGACCTCCATTTGTTGTCAACAATTTTGGACCTATAAGTTTTAGAGGTATGGTTGGATATCCAAATGTAGTGCACAAGATGTTAGAAATAGATTGCCTAAATTTCAAGGGGATAATTATATCATTGGTGATCAACATTTAAAACTTTTTGTCAATATGATCGAAGAATTTGAGGTTGAATTCGAGGATGTGTATATAAAATTATTTATTCATACTCTTGAGGAGGATGCATGTGACTGGTATAAGTATTTGTGAGATAACTCAATAGATTCATGGAAAGAAATGAAAAATGATTTTAGATTACAATATGGGGATAAGACAGATCCCAAGTTTCTTTTGTCTGAATTTGAAAATATTAAGAAGAATCCTAATGAGTCTTTTCATGACTTCAATACTTAGTTCAATAAGACCTTAACTAAGCCACATATAATCCTAATGCCAAGTAATGTTTCATTTTTGATAAAATATTCTAATGCTTTTGACAAATAGGATTCCTATTATTTAAGGGACAAGAACCCAGGAACATTGAGGCAGGCCTTCACCATGGGTTTGCAGATTGAAAACAATATCAAAGCAGTTGGTAAGCCTCCTAAGATTAAAGGTATCAAGATGATCAATCCAAATAAGCCTCAGTCAAGTAAGTCTGTGGATCTAGAAGAGGTTGTAAAAACATTGGCCGAAACTGTTAAGGAAATATCCCATAAACTGGCCAGAGTAGATAAGGGGATTGGACAAGTTTCCAAGGTAAGCACAAGCCACAAGGTCAAGAAATATTTGCAAATAATCCTAGAGGTGATCATAGATCAGATGACAAGGGTAAAGGGCCTGTGGGATCAAGAAATAGACAACCCCAACCCTCAGAAAACAAATTGGTTGCCTGATCCTTTAGCTGTCAAAGTTACTACTATGGAAGAGGTCCATGATATGGAGTGGTGTGATATATGTTTCTTTCCCCATTCCCCATGCGATGAAGTGAAGGGAGTTAAGGAAGAAGTTGATGATGATGCGACAAATGATGATGCATGCATGGTGGATAGCTCTACAAGTTCACGATAGGGAGAAACCTCAACTGAGTTGATAAGTGCTAGAACTACTACTGATTTCTTAGATTCCATTCACCAGGTATTACCTCTTCCTCCCACTCATACTTTTGAAATTGATATGGTACAATATTTTGAGTTGCCTAATAAGGATTTTGAGTACTTAAGGTAATTAATGATTAAAACGTATGATGGAGGAATTCCTTCAGAAGAGGATGAGGAGTTGTTAATGAATGTAATAGTTGCCAAAGAAAAGGAATACAGTACCAGGAGTAAGGTTTCCAAAGGGGTAGGGCCTCAGGATAAACCAAATATTCCAATTATTACTAGTATCCCTAAGGAAACCCCTAAAAAATCTACATCTGGAAAAGGATTTTTCATCCCAAATAAAACTTTTGCTCCTCCCCATGCTCAGTCTATGAAAAAACCCGTGTCATCAGATGAATTTGTAAACCTTCCTCCTAACATTGCGTTACCTGAATATGTTCCTTATGACATAGCCCAAATCTTGAGTCAGATCAAGATTACAGTTCCTATTGTTGAATTGTTAGAATCCTTGAGCATAAGAAGAGGGTGTTTGAGTATTTGGGGATTAAGGAAAAAAAGGGTCACCTAGGGTAAAAATTAAAACAATGTAGAGGTTCCTCCTACCATTGCAGAATTAGAAAAACCAAAAGCATTGGATGAATTGGGTGAACCTACTGATGTTTATTAGGGAAATTCTCTAGTTGAGTCTCAATTGAATGTGGATCCATTTCTCAATACTCTGATGATTAAAGATAGGTTGTTGCATAATTACATGTTTGATTTAGAAGCCTCATCTAATGTAATGCCTCTTGAGGTCATGAATGAGTTAAATATCAAAGTAACATCAGCTTATGGGAAATGTACTGCCATGGATTCAAGAGAAGTGCCAATAGTTAGATGTGTCAAAGGATTAGTAGTGTAATTCACAGCTTATCCAGGAAAGTACTTAACCTTAAATGTGGTAATTGTGGATTTTCCTACTAAATGGGGTATGTTATTATCCAGAAAGTGGGAAGCTAGTGTGGGTGGAAGTGTGCAAATGGACATGTCTTATGCCACCATACCAATTGAGGGCAGCCTTGTTAAGTTATATGGTGAAAATAAAATGTTGTATCTCATTGAGGACCCGAACAATGCTTATTATGAAGTATTGCATGCAGACATTGATGTTGATAACTCTATGAGCTATGTTGTTTTCAAGGAGTATTTGTTAGTGAAAAATCATAGCACCCCTGAATGTCTACAACTAGATGGGTTGAGAATCTCTATGTGATAGCTTAACATGGACCATCTCTCAAAGTGTATGAACTTTGAAATTGAGAGAGATATCTAGAAGAAGGTACCGGTTCTTATTGCTCTATTTAGGTGCACGCAAATAAATTGTAGAGGATCTACTCTAGACATTACTCTATCTTGCCAATTGGACAGGGTTGAGAAGATGTGAAAGAAATAAACCCAAGCTAACAAGGTGACACACCAAAGGAATGATAAACACCTGTTTTGTGCAATTTATCACAGACAATAAAAATGTAATACAGGACCACCATGCACAGATAACAAAATTGCAATGAGAGATCAGAAGATAAAAATGAACACATGAGATGGTTTGAGAATAATCCATAGACATATATTATTGCTCCATAGTTGATACAGTAGATTAGAGTTAGCCAAGAGGAAAATAAATGTGTATTACAACTTTGAATGGGAGGTTTGGACTCCATGAACACGTCTTTAGGCTAGAGGAAAAGAGAGGGTGCGAACCAGAAATGTAAAACCCTTTATAACGAGCCCAACTACTTCTTTTATAGATGTCCAATGAAGAGGGAATAAGAAAATAGGTGGGAAAATTTAATTGAAGATCAACTACCGGCCATCAATTGCCACTAAAAATCCACCCACAATCTGTCGAGCATGCCGACTCTATGTCTATTTGGCAATGTGTTGAAGAAGGGAGAACGGTGGATCAAATAAAAAATCTGATCTGGTTGTTGGGGACAAGTCAGAATTGCATGTAAATGGGATGAAGACATTTTCCCTATTTTTTACCCATTAAACCTCCTAAAAATTAAAGTTTCGGTATTTCCATGGTGAATACAGAGGTCGATACCTTTCTAATGGTGCCAAATTTGTCGTGGATTTCGGGAATTTGATCCAAAGATATGTCCATTTGAATGTTTGAGTCGGGTTCATACCAAAATGGAAAAAAATGAGTTACCAGAACTAGTCTGCGGGCCCGAAATTTAATTTTTTCACCCTTTGGCACCAAGAAATACAAAAATTTCAAAAATACCTCGTAGTACCGCAATTCATTTTTGTCACAAAACCATCTTCAGGCCTGCTGGTCCGCAATTTTCCATTTGGGAAAAATGTCACTCCCTAGGCCTACCTTAGCCCACATGACAATTGAGGTTTGACATGTGGCTCTTTGGGCATTAGCAGAGTTGCATGACTCATTTCCATCACTTTATGTCTTCTTCAGGGAGAAAAATTTCTAAACTGCCTCCGATGACCCGCCTTCCCACTTTGACTTTTCATCATGGCCACGTGGCGAGATGGTGACTAGTTTGAGGAACCACTTTTTTATTAAATCCTTTTCAGAGTTATGCCAAAAAGAAACGTGGCACCTTCCACATATTGCTTACTTTCATTTCCTTACATTTATGGCTAAGTCCTTTTGTTTGGTACAGGGCCATATGTGTGACCCAGGACATGTGGAGACTTGGCGCTTGTTTAGAAACCCCACCCAAGGATTTTACTTTTGAAGTAGCGTCATGCGTTGACCCTTGACACCTTCTGTGCAAGTCTGTGATATTTAGCCAATTTGAGCCGATGCCTTTTTTGAACCCTATACATGTGGAAGCCATCACACTCATTTGAGTCTCCTACTAAGGGTCCCACTTTCTTTGAATGTGCATCGTTGAGGCACTTGGCACCCTCCACTAAATTTTAAAATATTCAATGGTCGATGCAACTTTTGGGGCTTTGAAAACATGTAGAGGCTTAGTGCACTTGTTTGAATCCCTACTTCAAATGATTTAACCTTTTGGGATATGCACCGATTGAGACACTTGGTAGCTTCCACTGATTCTTCCATACTTAGCCATTTTTGGCTCACTCTGAATCATTTGTGAAGCCTGAAACCATTGAGTCTTTCTTTGTTTCTCTCCTTTGAGCCTCTGGTTTTCTTTGACACTGTTTTCTCCTTCCCCGAACCTTCTCCTCCAGTTCCATATCCCGTGTGACAACCTGTTTGTTGGATTTAAAATGTGGGGATCATACGATGGACTATCCCTTGGATTTCTTCCTGCATAGGGTTGTGTTTGATCAATATTTCCAGGGGAAAATTTGAGATAACAATTTGGTGACTCATGGGGATGTCTGCCTTCTAGATGTAGAGTTCAACTTCCTTAAAGCATCTATTGGGAACGGGGTCATAATTAATAGCCTGATATGATCTAAACTTATAAAATATGATCCCTAAGCCGCTTGGACATTGTTGTAACCAGTAGTGTGACCCTAAAACCTAACCCGTTGTTCTATGGAAATGGACTGTTTGAGACCTAATTTTAGTTTACTCTATATCCTTATGTTTTATTGTAAAATAAGTAACTGTTACGGACAACTACGGGTCTCCCTGTTGCAAATAATAAAGATCTTGGCACATTCACTTGGAGGTGCACATCAAACTGTATAATGATGTAAACCTGGAGCAACAAAAACATGTGCCACAACACTTAGGGAAATAAAACCTACGCTATAACAACACAATGTGCATAAGAACTTAAGAAAATTAAAAAACTAAGCTAATATTTTACAAGGGCGAGGAATTTTTTCCTTTCTAGTAGAAGTGTTTGAGAAAGATCCCATTGATTGGGATATACAATTCTTCGCCATATAACTTAGCCAGCCAGAAGGCATTGCTACTCGTACATCTTTTGACCATGTAGGGACCACTCCAAATGGAATCAAACTTGGAATGCTGTCATGGTTTTTCCCAATATGCATCCCACTTCAGAACTAAGTCCCCCTCTTGAAAGGTCCTTTTTGTTGCTTTCTTATCAAAGAGATTCTTGATTGATGCTTTATCTTTCTCCATAATCTGCATTGCATGCTCTCTTGCCTATCTTACTTCCATCATCTCTACATACCTGATTGCCATAGGTTTAAACTCGACTAGCTCCAACTGATTCGTGAGCTCCAAAGCTGGAAACACTAATGATATGGGAAATACTGCCGCTTTTCCATATATAATCTTGTATGGGGAGCTTCCAGTGGACCTTTTGGATGTGATCCTATCATCCCATAGGGCTTATTTGAGATTTGTATGCCAAGTTCTCTAATTTTCATCAAGGGTCCTCATGATAATCCTTAGTATGTTCTTATTTTTTGACTCTTCTTGGCCATTGTACCTTGGGGGTAATACTTTAATGAAGTGCTGAGGTATACACCATATTTTATAGCCCATTCAGTGATGCTTGTCCCAACGAATGCTAATGCATTATCTTATATTATAGTGGAAGGGAATCCAAACATGGTGGTTAGTCCTTCATAGAAATCCAAGATATTAGATTCATTTTCCTCTTTAAGTACCACTACTTTAGTCCACTTGGTGAAATAGTCTGTTGCTATAAGTATCCACTTGTGGACCTAGCTTGAATTTGGGTTAATCACACCAATGAAGTGTAGTCCCCACTGAATGAATGGCTGATCCACTGAGATTAGACGAAGGGGTAGGGCTACTAACTATAACTTCCCTATGAATAATATACACTTCTAGCACTTCTTGACCCATGAGTAGTATTCCCTAAACACTATAGGCCAATGATAACTAGCTTTCATGATTTTGAGAGCTATTACTTGGGGAGAAAAGTGGTCTCCTGCTTCTGTGTCATAGAACTCAAGCAATACCCTTTCAATTTGGCCTGTCCCAATGCACCTCAATAGGACACTATTGATAACCTTCTTGAACAAAACACCATCGATAAGTACATATGGGATGGCTTGTAGCCTGAAGTATCTCCGTTATTCTTTATTCCATTCTAGAGGGCACAAACTTGTTTGAAGATAGTGCAGCAAGGCTTAAGGTAAACATGGAATAGGTGCATCATTAGCTGGCTTCTCTTGATCATCCTGTAGTAACAGGACAACCTCTTCTTCATTCACTGACTCAGCTTATTGTTGGGAAGTAAGCTGCTAACACAGACCCTTGCCACAAACTAGTTTGGTCACTTTGATTTAAATGTCATATTCCATTACCCGAGTCATCCATCCCTCTCTCTTCTCATTCAATTCCTTGATCAAGAGAAAATCCTTAACACCAACACGTTATACTAGCAGTTAAATCTTATTATTTGAGACTAAGTGTCTGAACTTCTTCAAACTCTAAATGATATCCAGGACCTGCTTCTCAATGAAAGAGTACTTTACTTTGTAATCCTCCAAGCTTTGGCTAAATAATTCTATGGGATTTTCTGACCCTTCTTTGTTGGGCTGAACCAAGATAACTAAGATTGTGTCTGATCCTCCAAAAGCATACAACATGAAGTCTTTGGAAAATTATAGGTTAACAAGAGTTGGGGCCTATGATATTACAAGATTGATGGCCTCAAAACTCTCTTTTCCTTTTGTTGTTCATTTAAATGTAGGACTCTTCTTTAACATCATTGTTAAAGGCTTCACAAGAGTGGAAAAATCAGGTACAAACCTGCGAACAAAGTTTATTCTCCCCAAGAAGCTTTAGAGAGACTTTTTGTGTTGTGGCAATGGAAGTGTCTGGATGGCTTCCAACCTTTCAGGATCAAATGTTAACCCTTCTCTTGAGACAATGTGGCCCAAAAATTTCCCCTCATGTGCCAAGAATATACACTTCTTTGGGTTTAATGACACTTTGAACCTTCTATACCTCTGAAATACCTATCTGAGGTGGAAGAGATGGTCTATAGCATTCTTTGAGAAGACAATGATGTCATCTAGATACACCATAACCATATTGTTGATCAAGCCTTTGAATTCCATGGCATCTTCTTATAAGCATATGTACCCCTTTTTGTGGTGAAGGATGTCTTGAATTGATCTTATTATTTCACCATTATCTAATTGTAGCCTGAGTATCCATATAGCAATGAAAACCTTTCAGAGCCAGCTATAACTTGTAAGATTTGTTCCATTGATGGGAGTGGATAATGGTCTTTGAGTGATGCTCTGTTCAGATCATGAAAGTCCAAACATAGTCTGATTTCTCTACTTATTTTCCTTACAGGCACCAAGTTTACAACCCAACTTGAATGATTCATAGGGAATATGATGTTGGACTCAATTAGCCTGTTTAAATCTTTTCTCATAAGAGGCTTAGTGTGAGGATTTACCAGCCTTTGCTTCTTTCTGAAAGGCTTAGATCTTAGATCCAGCATGATAGTGTGTTGTGCCAGCTTTGGGTTGAAACCCATTAAGTCTTCATAATTCTAGGTAAATATGTCTGGGAATTCTTGGAAAAGTTTAATAAACTCATAGTTTTCTTGTTGAGTGCTTACCTTGCCAATCTGCAATGTCTTTCCTTCTTCTATGAAAATGGGCTCTGAATCCTCACCCTTTACCTGAATATTCACCTTATCATTCCAGAATTGGTCATTTGGGTTGAATATTGATTCCAAAGTGACAAGATTCTTTGGTAGTGTGTTGGTCCTCATCTGTACCACCTGGTTACCATAATGCTGCTCTAGTTTGTCTTAGTTCCTGGAGGATAACTTAGCTTCTTCTTGTAGAAAGTTGAGAATTTTTTGATTACTGTCGAAGACTTGACAACCTGTGTTAGTATCTGGGACAACAAGCCTCATAACCAACTTGATATGGGGTTGAGATTTATCACTCATGATACTCTCTGCAACGTCAAAGGTTGCCTTAATTGTTGCCAATCTGTCTATTGCTTCATTCTTCTTCCGTGGGATGGAATTGATGATAAAAGCTTCAAAACACTCGATGAGGTCCCATACCCAGTTCTTTTAATTCTTTAACAGACATTCTTAAAAACATTTTGTCCTCGGACTTGATTCATAATTAGCTTACTATCGCCAAACACTTGGAGATTCTTGATCCCTCTTTTTCTTACCCAATGCAGTCCATGGATCAACGCCTCATACTCTGATGTGTTTTTTGAAAAATAAAATTGGAAATGGAAAGATAAATAGTATTTCATACCTTGAAGTGAAACTATCATAGCCCCTCCTCCGTCTCCTTGTCTACTTCTTGAGCCGTCAAAGAACAACTGCCATACTTTATTATCATCTTTGTGTACTAGCTTAATGTTGTCAAGAAGATGATCATTCTCCTCATGCAAAAAGTAGACTCCCAACTAAGATTCGTCCATTTCCTTATAAGGGTCAAAATCATGCCTCTTGTTTGACCATTCGTCGAGAGTCAAGACTGGGATACACCCAACCTTGGTATCTACTTCAAAAGTGCTTGGGAGGTCCTCCTGATCAAAGGAAGAACAATTGGCATTGATCAAGCTGGGTACATAAGACTCAATATGGTAATCTACAATGGGCTTGGATGTAATTATGGCCTTACTCCATACCTTGTTATAAAAATCACGTGTGACCAATCAGTAAACAAATAGCCCCCAATTTTAGCAGTGAAGTCTCTGGACAAACACAATGCAAAATGTGGTGGTAAGTCTATGACTAATATGTTTTGCAATACTGTCACTTTGGGGCATGTGTGTAGTGTGAGGCTGAAATCCTTTATGACTCCAAATATTGTTACCATTGTCCCATCCAGTTGCACTACACCTTTGGAGATGACTTCATATTGAAAACCCAACTAATCGTCTATTTGCTTTGGCATTACGGAGCTACATGCTCCCGAATCAATCATGTAATTATATACCAATTTGTCCCCAATGATCAATGAAACCTAGAATGGAGGAGGCTTCATATTCTTACCTTATTTTCCTCCATGGTTCCTTTCATGCTGAACTACATTGGTAAGCACTTTCTCCTATTGATTGAAAGGTTGATTTGAGGACTACCAACTGGAAATGGCATCCTACAACAAGTCCCTTTGTCTTGGGATAGCTAATGACTCCCACATTGAAATATTCACATTTGTTTTCTTCATTTGTTCAATGATGTTAAATGGGGATAAGCTATTTTTTTGCTGCCCCTTCCCTAGTACATTTTTCTCTTACACATGGAACGTTACAACCGGTGTCTGAGTAGGTCTTGAAGGTGGCTTGGGCTGATTCTACACATTGGGAGTTACACTTTGAGTGCCAATACCTTATGGAACAATAGAGGGCTGAGGACTACCTAATTTTGGTGATTGTCCCTCTCCAATATTCCTTTTCTTATATCGAGTATTGGCAGCTACACTTTGTGAAGTTGTTTGATTCATCCCATAGAAGTCTTAAGCCTACCAATTGAAAAGCATAGTCTCACTTTGAGGCACCTCTTGCTAAGCTCCTTCGTCGTGATTCTCCTCTTGGTTAGACTCTTGTGGCACACCAATGATTTGTACCATCAAGGCCTAGTTTAGTGCACCATTAAAACACATTGATTGGTTATAGGACTGATTTCAAGGGAAACACCAATCATATTCTTTTGTCATACTATTTTGTGTTGGAACCAAGGCCCTTGATGTTACAGCTACGTTTAGATCATATGACCAGAAAGGCCTAGCAGCTTGAGGTTGTCCTTGGTTTTTGTTCTGGCTTGCAGCCTGAGCTGGTGGCCTATTTTTATGATACGAGGGTCTAGCCTGATACCTTACCTTTTGATAGTCACTAGCTCATTCCCTTGGTTCTACAATTGTTTCATAACTTCTTGAAGCTCTTTTGAGGTGCTAGAGGATGAGGTTGAGGCTTCAGTTGAACTCTGATTCGTAGGAGTAGGTATAGGAGCTAATGTGGGTGTCTGAATAGTACTTGGATCTCCTAGTTCCTAGTATAGAGCCATGGGTGGCCTAGGGCAAGTTTTCCAGCCTAAATTAAACAATTTTAAGCTCTTATGGAAATGTTATAGGCTACAGGTAAGGTGGTGCCTCTTATTGATTGAATCATTAAAGCAATATCAGAATTTAGATCTCTAAGAAAGTATAAGAAATCACCTTCATATGTGGGCCTTACAACCAATGGAATCATGTCCCATGTCCTTTGAAATATGAGGTTAAAATCTGTCAACTGCTCGTTAGGGGCCCTCTTGATTGTTTTCAGTTGCTCCAACAATGATATATTATCTCCCTTCTCTTTAAATTGATTAGGAAGAGCTCTGCATAGATGGTCTCAAGTTTGAATAGACCCTGTTGTTAGACTCTGGAACCATTGTGAGGCTTTACCCTTGAGTGAAGAGGCTAACAATTTGACTGCAATGTCCATCTCAGTGACCTCATGAATTACACAGACATTTACAATGTCTTGAATGTGATCACTAAGAGAAGTCTGATTCTCTCCAGTGAAATATGGGATGTTCTTTAATGCTACAACTAGGACTGGATTTTGTGCATTGAGGGCAAGTGGGCTAGTGCTAGTGAAATTGACATAAGGATTTGGCTTTGCCATCCTGATTGTTCTAAGAACTCTTGTTCATAGACTGAATGGCCTACCAGGAGGAGGTGTTGACAAGGTTCTGTTTGGTCGAGATGGAGACCTCTAGGTTCTTCTCCCTCTGTCTAGGGATAAGTGTAGATAGAAAAATAATCCTCCTTCTCTAGTTCTTGATCTAGTCTAGTTCTTCTAATGAATTTTCCAAGCTTGGGTTGTTGAAACAAGTGGACTCTAACCTTTTGGATTTGCCAGATGTATAATTTCAAAGCTTCTTAAAAGATGAAAAATAACAACAACTACACATCAATCTTGCTATTGTGTGCAAGTATTTCATCAATTTAGCTAATTTGAAAGTAAGAAACTACCACCTAGAAATAGCTTCCTAACCTAGCTAGAAATGAGAAATGTGCACCATCATGATGAATAAATAAGCAAGTCCTACCCTCAACATTATAACTTTGAAATGATCAAAACATAATGCAAACTAATGAACTCTATTCTTCTAATTACCTAATTAAATCAAGTGTACCTATGTAGTCCAATGGCAATCAACAATATTGCTTTCTTTGATCCTTCAATGGATGTTTGGGTGTGAGGCTTAGCTCTTCAAGAATGGAGGATGGAGGGCTCAAGAATGACAAAAGGCTGTTAGTATGAAACTATGTGATTTCTTTTGTCTCTTGAGAGATTTAGGTGTAGGTGTAGAAGTAGAGGGAGGGTTGTTTATATAGCCCAAACGATAAAGGATTCAACACATTCTCATGAATGTGGGACTAATGGAAATGTAGATTTAGTTATGGATAAGGGGGGTTTAGATGGGGTTGAGTTAACTTTAGGAGGGTTTAGTTTGTTCTTTACTGGCTCATGTGGATAAAGGGGGTGTATTAATTAATCAAGATGATTAATTAATACATGTGCAAGCTTTTATAAGATTTTAGATGGATATTAGTGTGATTTGGACCATTAGGAGGGAATTAAACCAATTAAATAGTGATGTATTGATTTAATGAGAAGGGAGGCTAATTAATTAATAATAATTAATTAGACTAGATAGAAGGTGTTGATTAACGAAGGGTCATTAATTAGGGTATGTGTTGGATAGGAGATTTAATTAATTAGTGTAATTTAGTCAATTAATGACAATGGAAGAGAAGATGAGCTTTATTGACAATACGTCGTCCATTTGTGGGAAAGGAGATAATTAGCACAATTTAAGTATTTAAATTTCTCAGGTGTAATTATAGTTGTATACATTTGTCCCTCTTTGGGGTGGCGTAAGTGATGCCACTTCAAAGATAGTAGATGGAAGAAAATTTTGAAGGGATAGAAGAAAAATTATTAGGAGAGAGAGATGCCCCCTCAAGTGTTGATGGGTTGGTGAAAGAAGTCGATCAATGATCGAAAAAGATGTGAGAGAGGCAAAAGAATGGGAAAGGGGTAGGATGGCCCGGTGAGAGAGAAAATTAGGGGCGAAAGGGAAGTGATGGAGAAGAAATATGGAGGAGGGGAGGGAAGAGCTTAGCCTCTAGCCACTGTTTATTGGAATAATTTGGATGTCATCATCTTGCCACAAGAGCTACGTCATCGATCCTTATGAAAAATATAAGCATACAACAATGGTAGAATGACATGAAAAGCCATACTATGAAAAATTGTCCCTTGCTTAAAATACCAACTCCACGCAACATACAATAATGTAATGCAATTCAAGAATGAAACAAGCTCATTTAACAGGGAAAACAAGTACGAACGCACATCTCTAACCCAACAATGGTCAAAACAGTTGTACAAAAGTTTTGTTATCAGTGCTGAAGAGATATACAAGTTCGTGATTAACGACAAGGGTTAAAAATGATGCCTCGAGCAAGGATACATGTAAGGGGAAATGAAAATGGACATGGGGTCCATGAAAAGTGTTTGTACACAACGAAAGAGAAGTAGGCAACAAAATTGCCCCAGAGTACAGATGAAGCAAGCAGCTAGCTTTGTGAATGGTTGTGAATCCGGTGATCCATGAGTCGTATTAATTAGGGAAGATGTGAGATAAACCAACAAGATATGGAGAAAATACCATGCGCAAGACACAAGTTTCAGCCATAATAAGCAAGTTACCATTTTTGTAGGGTTTTTTACTTTTAGGATTTTTTTGAAAAAAATTTGCCCTGTTTTTGGATTTTTAACATATATACCGTTTTTATTGTATATGATTTCCAAATTGTAGTGAACAATAGAAGAAAATAGAAGAAGAAATAGATGGGCCTAGGGGCAACAGGAAATATCCTAGGTGGAAGAAAGAAGAAACAAATGACAAGTAATGTCCTTGTTGAGTGGAAAAATTAAGAAAAATTAATAATTATTTGAAAAATAATTATTTATGAGAGTGTGGAGAAGAATAAAAATCACCATAGAGAAATAAAATTCTCTAAGGGAGAAGAAAGGGGTATCACAGAGGAAAAAAATGCCCCAATACGGTGAAAAATAAGAGAAAAATAATTATTTAATAAAAATAATTATTCCACAGTGAACAGAGGAGAAAACGGCGATCGAAACGAGCCTACCGGCCCTCCTGACGGTGAAAAACAGGTTAATATACCCCACCAGAGGGGGGTTAAAACATCACAACCAATTCATTTTAACCGAGCTATTTTAGAAAATTTACCATGAGGCTCTGATACTGAGGAGAACCATGGTTATCGCATGAGACCGAATGAGGCACGCAGATGTAGTCCGGGGGAACTAGCAACACGCAGACAATGGCCCCTTTGTGAGCATCAAACCCTAGCATAGTGATTTTAGTCATTAGTACATTAAAATATTCCTTTAGCAATAGGAAATCATATTGGTATGTCTACGTGTAGGTGCAAGCGTCAGATAGGGGGCACAGGTGCCTTTTTGGGGGCGCAAGTGTCCTTCTGGGGGCGCATGTGCCAAAAGATATACACACACATGCACAGGCATAGAAAACACACACTCATGTACACGCGCACACACAAACACATGTTTTCATAGGTGCAGACACGAGAAATAGGGTGCACATACGAAAAGCATGGCACATGCATGAAAAGGCGGGAACACACACAGAGGAGAAAACACGTGCAAATGGAAGCACCAAATGTGTGGAACACACGCCAAAAGGGGCGTGCAAGTGCCGAAAAGGGAGAACAGGCACCAAAAGTCACATGTGCACAAGTGCAGGAACCAGAAACGTGGCGTACATGCCCAAAAGGGCACACAGGTGCCCTAGATAGGTGGAGAAAAGATGGGAAAGTGTCAAAACATGACACTTAGAAGAATTTTTAGGATTTTTGGGTTAACCCTAAAAGGGGAGATAGATTTTTAGAAGAAATGTTTGGAACTGACTAGCATCATGTTATTTTACACAGACGTGGGAGTGACATACCTGGATATCTGAGCTAGAGGGTAGTATGCACTGACACGACCGACGAGCCATGGTGATACTTCTCGAGGCGATCGGGCTAGGCCCCATGTCTCATATTCCTTCCATCATATTGGATCACGGCCTACTGACTACACTAGCCAAGTGATGGCATAGCGAGATTCAGTGCTTCAGACTGCCGACAGGAGAGATGACTCTCACCATTGAAGATGTATGGTAGATTCTTCATGTGCTGATGATGGGCACCTTGATTGAGTACAGTTTTGATGCAGGGCTGATTAGAGCAGCTTGCAGTGCCATTTTTGGTGTTGATGATATACCGCATGATGGGATGACCATAGCATTACATGAGTGCATCTCCAACCCCACACTGCATCGGGGGCCTCTCTACATCATGTCTCTTATCAGTGGGTTCTTACTCACTGATAAGATAGGGACCTCATTCCCAAGAGGACTATTGCCTTTGGTTCATGACATCTATAGCGGTGAGAGATATTGCTGGGGGCAATGCATATTGGCCCACCTATACTGGGATTTACACTTGATCCCATATCATGGTATGAAGACCGTGTGTCCAACCTCCTTGTTACAGATATGGTCATGGGATCATATTGCAATCGGATTCCCCGTGGGCCCTTTTCATGTCCGAGATCCTGAGGAGCCATCATATATGGCATGGGTAGTAGATGGTGGGGATGTACGTGGCCATATTAGCAATCTATTCAGATATAGGCAAGTGTTTGACGAGATGGTAGAGATAGATGTCATCTGGTGGCCATACAGGCATTTCCAAGTGGCCAGAGGATGCCACATATCTTGACATGTGCCTGGTGGAGCACTTTATTATAGGCAGCCGTAGTTATATTATGGAGATGTATCGAGTACACAGGTGCCAGCGGTAGCTTGGCAGGGTACAAGGGGTCCCCCAGCTAGATATCCCACATGCATGCAGGGATTCAGAGAGGTATACCATGGGGCCTTACATACTAGTGGCTTGAGCTAGGGAAAGTTTCATGCAGGTGGTCCCACAGATATGGGACCCAGTATGATAGTTGAGAAATCCAGGGACCACAACTGACTATGCAGCTTGGCATGCTACAGTTTTACCCTGACATCTCACCATTTCAGATAAGGCTTGGGAAGTAGGCATTCGCCTACCTATAGAGATATGGCACGATGTAGAGCACAGGGTGAGAGCAGTGGCACAGGGGCCAGACCCAGAGGATCCTTTTGATGGTATTCCACATGATGGGCAGGGTGCCTCACAGGCACAGGGACCAAGGCTGCAGGGCCTACTATACGCACCAATGCAGCTATCTAGAGGCAGGGTCCTAGAGTAGGGATAGTCATCCAGAGCAACCTCAGGGACCATTCCCTAAGGCACACACAACCTCCCATCTAGTGGCACAGATAGCCATAGTACAACTATAGTTATAGCAGGTCAAAGTTGAGAGAGACGCGGCTAGAGCAGAGAGAGATGAGGCTCAAGGATTATGTGTGACTACCATTGCAGAGCGTGGTGAGACCTGAGCTCACATTGTTACTTTAATTTCAGATTGGGATCAGGATCGGGCCCAGACTGGCCCAAGAGATGATAGAGTGGCATGGCGGAGCCAAATTCGGGAGACAACGGCACAGGGGGCTCAGATATTGAGCCTTTTTCATCAGTCCCAGTCACTGGTGTGGATGGTTATCATGCAGAGAGATCATGTATATGAACGATCATAGGCACTCCTTGCACAGAGGGACCAGGGCCACGCTGAGCTACAAACTATTACTATAGAGAGAGACCAAGAGGCTACTTCCTCTAGACAGGCTGAGGCAGACTTACACCGAGTGATAGATGAGTGAGATACTACCCTTCAGGTAATGCTCACCTCTGGAGATGCCGACCTGATACGTGATGCCACTAAGCTTGGCGGTGAGGCCTTATTTTATAGGACTACCTATTATAGGGTAGTTCCTCCAGAGCAGTAAGTAGCACTGCCACGATAGTCACGGTCAAGTGCATCAGGCTCTCGATCACGGAGATCAGGCAAGTCCACGAGATCAGTGATACAGCCCATGCCCGAGCATCCGGTTGGACCAGCGCCATTCCAGCCTCTAGTATTCCTTCGACTAGATGATAGGTCTGGGAGCCCTAGCGAGGGCGAGAGTTGTGGTTGATATGTACATATTTGTTGTACATATTATTTGTATGTATGCCTCTTATGAAGGCTGATTTTGATGTATATTCTAGTATACTTGTGTTTGGATGATGCCTCATGATGAAGGCTTGATTCTTTCTGATACATGCCCCCTTTTTATGGAATTATGTATCAATGATGTATTATATTGAGTACCGATCTAGACATTGTATATTTGTATAGACATTTGTGATGTAGCATCTTTGTATGTCTCAGCTGAAGGCATTTTTGATACAGAGCACTGATTTGTATCCAGTTTTTTTGATACAGATGTATATGACACACATTTATATATATGAGGATTACTTTTTGGGCTCAGATACACATGTTTATCAGATAATGTACTTTATTGTTTTTGTGTCCTGATGCATGTGACACGAGTGGGATAATTTTATGATGTAAAATACCCTTTTTAGAAATTACTCTATGTTGATTCTCATTGCATGTTGTGTATTTTGATTCAGCACTTATGGATGATGTTATCTGATTTTGTACTTTGTATGTATCTGATTTCGATGTTTGATGTATAAATGTGTTGTGGATGTTAGATCATATATCCTTAGATGATATCAAACACATTTCTCATGTGTTTTTGTAGATGTATATGGACGGGATGATATGATGATATTGGTGTGGGGTGGATAGATTTTTTATCATGCACAACCCCTCTTGCCCCCATTGATGATACAATATGTGATGATTAGCTTAGCCTACATGCATGATGTAAAACTTAGCATTTTGTTTATATATGATGTAAAGATGATGTTATATGTGATGATAATGATGGTAATGTGATGTGAATGATAACAAAATAGTGTACATGTAATAAATACAACCAAATACTAACAAATAACACCAAGAAATAATACAATACACCACGATTCACCATGCTTTTATTAACCTGTAACAAACACAACCAAAGGCTTAAGAAAGAACATAATGAATTAACACATTACATCATGATTTCCTAAGACACTAGCATGCAAAAACATACCACAATATGCACAAGAAAGAATAAATCTAATCTAAGGAAGAAAATATGAATCCCAACAAAGTATTCCCAAGCAACAAACAACCCAAAAAGTAGAAACACAAAATAACTATACTAGCAACAAGAAAATCCAGGAACAAGACAATGCAAGTAAATGATTTTTGTTGTATGATTTACTGTCATGCACCAATTTTCTATTGTTTATGGTTTTGGTGAAACAATTTTCTATTGCTTTTGGTGTTTTGAGAAACAATTTTATATTGTTTTTTTCTGTGTTTTCTAATGGTTTTCCAGAGCTATGTTTAGGTAACCAAGAAAGTGTGGATGCCCCCAGCGTTAGATGGGGAATATACAAGGGAAAAATCCACACACTTATGAACAAGAAGGTGAAGTCATTGAGTTTCCCCTAGCGTAAGATGGGAAATGCCAAAAGACCATACCCCTCATAGATGAATAAAAGAGGGAAAAGCTGGATCAATGCTTGACAAGATGGGGCACACAGGAAATCTTGAAGGCAGAACCAGGTCTAGGACAAAGAAAAATAACCTCTAGATGTAGGATGCTTATGAACAATGAATCCTCCTGAGGCACCGAAAATTGTTTTTTACCCAAGGAATTGTCCAAAGTGCCATAATTTCTTGGTTTTCACTAGTGGATGACATTTTTTCTCTTTTTCTTTTTCTTATTTTTTGATTTTTTTGATTTTTTTTTTATTTTTTTAATTTCTTTTGTGCCATTTTTAAGCATAGAACTCACTTAAGATGCATGGCATTCATGGGATCCCAAAGCTCATCACCATTTGGTTGAGCTAGTTTGTATGCCCCTATGTCGTACTTGGTGACTATAACATAGGGTCCCAACCAATGTGGTTTCAACTTCCCTTTTTTTCTCGTTCTGCTATGGTGTTGAATTGGTTCTCCTTCATGAATAAATTACCAACCTCAAACTAGCGAGGGATGATTCTCTTGTTGTAGTTTCTAGAGACTCTGTTTTGACACACTTTCAGGTGATTAAGAGCATGCAATGTGCAACGCTCATCAAGGAGCTCTAACTTAGCCAGTCTTTCCACTTGATAATCCTCATCCTTATCTAGATAGTCCCCAAGAGAAATACTCAGGGACATAATTTCGATCTCTAAAAGGATGATAGATTTTGTCTTGAACACTAGGGAATACGGTGTTGCACCCATAGGAGTGTGAATGGATGTTCGGTAAGCCCAAAGGGCTAGGATGGATTTGTAGGTTCTAGTTTCGACCTATTTTGCTGACCATCATCTCCATTATCCTTACCAAAGTCTTTTTTGTTGCCTCAGCCTGTCCATTACCCTAAGGGTAGTATGGCATGTGGACCATTTTAACCTGGATTTGGAACTATTGGAAAAAACATTTCATAGTTTTTGTTCTTAAATGACTTCCCATTATCTGTAACAATGGCTTGCAGGAATACCATATCGACAAATAATGTGATTCATGATAAATTTAGAAATTTAGGCTCCTGTGACATAGGTTAATGGGACAACCTCCACCCATTTTATAAAGTACTCTATAGCTATGATTATATGTGTATGACCATCAGATGAGGTAGGATTAAGTTTTCCTATTAAATCAAGTCCCCACTTGGAGAATGGCCATGGGGTAGTGATAGGTTGCAATGGTTGTGACGGAGCATGAATGAAATTTCCATACTTTTGGCAAAGTACACATTTTCTGACATAATTGCAACAATCAGTTTCCATGGTAGGCCAATAGTAACCTACTCTCAAAAATTTCTTATCCAATACCATTCCGTTGGTTTATGTACTCCGCACACCCCTTCGTGCACTTCTTTGATTGTCCTAGATTGACTCCGTCACATCTAGAAAACATAATAGATTCCCATCATAGCCATGACGATAAAGTGTACCTCCTAAAAGGGTGTAACAGGCTATTTAGCGAATCAGGATTTTCTTTTAAAAACCAGAGATATCGGGGGGGAATTTGTTTTCCTTAAGATAGGTAAAAATGGGTTCGTACCATGGGGAATTGGAACCAATAACCTCATAAGCCAGGTAAGATTTTGGCATGTCATACGTAGGCTAGCGTAGATTTTCTACAAAGAACGACATGTCATTACTCCTCACCAGCATACGAAGCATAGAATCCACCATTTCCATGGCATCCGCTGATTTTTTCTATGCTCTTGGGATTTGTTCAAAGGTAATGTGCACAAATTACTCCTTTAGAGTTTTTACTAACTTTTTGTAAGGCATGAGCTTGTCATCCTTAACATTGTATTCATCATTAAATTTTTTGATAACTAATGTGAATCACCCACAACCTTGACATGATGAACATTCAACTTGATGGCTAGCTTCATTCCTGCAATAAGTGTCTCATATTTTGTGATGTTTTTTGTGTAAGGGAAGATGAGGCAAAAAGCATGTGGTATAGGATCGCCAGAAGGAGTAATAAGGACCACTCCTACACTTGAACCATGAAATGTAAAGGATCCATCAAAATGTATCTGCCATACAATAGATTCTTCAATGTAGAGTAAGTAGGCATCTGGCCGATCTAGATTCAAAGGTTTTGTGCTTTGCAAAGGTGCTTCCACTAGCTGGTCCGCAAGTACTTGTCCTTTAACCGATTTTTGATGGACAAATTCTATGTAAAACTAACTGAGTAAAATGATCCAATTAGCCATTCTACCTGTGAGAGTAGGTTTGGAAAATAAATACTTGAGTGGGCCAACCTTGGATATTAGCTTGGTCTTAGAATTCAATAGGTAATGGAGAAGGTTTTGAAAAGTAAAAACAATGGCCAAGAAAGACTTTTTAAGTTGAAGATAATTGAGCTCATAGGTGATGAGGGTGCGACTCAAATAGTACACCAATTTCTCCTTATGACCAAGTTCATATTGGGTGAGCAGTGCACCAATAGAAAATTACATAGCTGAAATATATAGCATGAGTGGTTCTCGAGGAGTGGGAGGCATGAGGACAGGTGGATTAGCCAAGTACTTTTTAAGCAAAGAAAAGGCTTGTTGTTGCTCAGGTCCCCAGATGAAGGTGATGTCCTTTTTAAGAAAATGGGTGAATGAGTAAAATTTATCTACAAGTTGGGAGATGAAGTGGCGAATGGCTTGAAATTTCCCCTGTAAGCTACGCAGTTGCTTGCTATTCTCAAGTGGAGGCATTTCAGTAATAGCAGACATTTTATTAGGGTCTACCTCAATACCTCATCTTGACACAATGAAGTCCAATAGTTTCCCTGATACCACACCAAAGACACACTTCTTTGGATTCAGCCTGCCTTTGTACTCACGCAAGCATTCAAAGATATGCCTCAAAATGAAAGGGTGATCCTCTCTAGTTTTAGACTTTCCCAGGATTTCATCCACGTAGTCATCCATAATATAATGAATCATATCATGAGAAATTACTGTCATTGCCCACTGATAGGTATCTCCTACATTTTAAAGGCCATATGGCATTACCTGATAGCAGAAGGTGCCCCAAGGAGTCATAAAAGATGTTTTGTGTTAGTCTTCTTCAGCTATCTTGATTTGATTATATCCTGAAAAGCCATCTATGAGTGATAGCATCTTGTACCTTGTTGTTGAGTCCACATTCATGTGAATTTTGGGCAGAGGAAAATCATCTTTAGGGAAAGATTTATTGATGTCCCTAAAATCCGTGCAGATTCGGATACCGATAGGTTTTTTTAGATAGGAACAATGTTCGATATCCATTCAGAATAATCAATTTCCCTGATGAATCCCACTGCAAGCAATCTTTCCAACTCTTCTTTAACCAACAGGGCCACTCTTGGGTGCATCTTTCGAAGATTTTGTTTGATAGGCTTAGCGTTTGTGTGCACGACTAGGTTGTGCATGACCAAAGTTAGATCTAAGCTAGGCATTTCTTTGTAAGACCATGCGAACACATCAATAAACTCTCACAGCAGCATAGTTAATGTCTTTTGTTCTCTAGCTGAGAGTGATGCTCCTAATTTTACTATCTTGGGATCCTCTTCTATACCAATATTGACATCAATGGTTTCTTTGACTAGTAATTTTGATAAGTCCTCCATACGTGTAGGATCAGGAGGTAGGTTGAGATCTTCATCCAAGGATGTCTCCCCGAGATTTTCATCCTTGGCGTGGTCACTTTGTTTGTCCTTTGATTTTCTTATTTTTTTGTCAGCTAGTGCCTCAAAGAGGTTTTCACTGTGTGACTTGGAATTTGATTTTTTTCAAGGCTTTACTTTAGAACTTTTGACCTCACTTTTCTTTAAGTTCTGTTGAGCATGAAGTTCAGCCTCCTTGTTGAAGTAGGAACAGGTATCTAATTTGATAAAGAAACCTTTCTTGTGATCTCTAATGGGAATTGTATCCCTTATTCCCATGAAATTTGCGATAGCTTCATCATTCTTGAATAAATCTAGCGGCATGTGATGTTGTTGGTCCCATTCAACAAGGGAAGGGTATATAAGGTCAAGGGTTGGTTCCATGGGGGTTATGGTTAGGACAACATTGTTCATGAAAAGGTTTGTGGAGGCCAGATCCTCATATTGGCTACAATGGGAATTCGTATCACTGTCTAGATAGTCAGAGCTATCCTAACACTCAGAACAAGTAGTATCTTGATCGTTGGGGTGTGCTCCATAAGGGCGAATCTCAATGCCGTATCTTTCTTTTTTGAAATGTGGAAGAGGGAGTGGTTATCTTTATCCTTATTCATTTATTCCACATCCTAGACCTTTGTAGCCCATGGAGTACATCATTTTAATATATTTTTCATATTCCAGAGTTCAATAACAGGATGGCTGAGTATCCTCAGGAACCCAAGTTATAGGTGGATCAAGCAATTTTTCCTCAACTAAGAAGCCTCCAGGTAGGAATGACCTAATAGTGTGTTCTCTCTAGGTCTTTTGAAGTGGTAGTTGGGTTGACCTCTAGTCTTGGGTGAAAATGAGAGGTCTGAAACCAAGAGCACTTATTGTACATTATACTCTCTCTAGCCATATTCAAGGATTTTCATCTCCCATGAATCAAATGGGGATGTTGAAGAAGACACACCATGAGCACAAGAACTAAGAGAATCTGAATCCACTCGAGATTCCATGGCCTCACACTGGAGAGGGACAACTATATCTGCGAAGAGACATGCATATGTACCATTTCGTGCAAAGCTATTAAGAGCTCTAAAATGAGCAAAGGGCTCAAAATCTCCTTGTATTATAACTATATGTCCCTCATGCTTCAACTTAATGCATTGATGAAATCTTGATGGCATGGCCTACATGGCATGAATTCATGGTCAACCTAGAAGCATGTTATATGGAAGTTGCAAGTCTAGGACATGAAACTTTGTTTGATGGAAAGTGGGACCCACCTCCATAGGCAGCATGATAGTGCCTGTTGATTCCCTTTCTGCATTGTTGTATGCAGTGATAGTGATAATATGGGACTCAAGATCTTCCTCCATATGTCCTAACTATTTGACCAACTTGAGTGTGCAAATGTTCAACCCAGATCCGTTATCCATAAGCACCCATTTTATCTTCCTACGGGTGACAACTACCTCGATGTATAAGGGAAGATTATGTGTTGGATTCTCAGTAGGGATCTCCCTATGGTTGAAAGCAAGATGGTCACTTGTTACAATATTTGACACCGTGGCTTGAAGGTGTGCAGGATATAATTCTAAAGGCACTTCTGACCCCTGAAGAGTTTGGTACAGAATGTCTTTATGTACATTGGATATCTTGAGAAGATCTAAGATCGAAATCTTAGCAGATGTATTTTCAAGTTTTTCTAAAAGGTTATATTTACCGGTTTATGGGGTTGATGGAGAAGGTTTTGGAATCATGAGGCGGGCATGCCTTGTTACCATAGTGTAGTCCTTTCCCTTGATCCAGATGGTATTGACATGGTCAGCATCAGAGTGAATACATCCAATAAGTGAATCATGATGATTGTCGTCTCTTTTGGTGTACATGTTATTCATGGCTTTATAAGTTTGGGATGACTCTCCCGAATCTGGTTTTGACTTTTCTAACTTATCATGGTTGGGGAATGGTTCCTCATATATCCCCATTTCTCCTTAGGTTTTCATTTTTTTCCTGGGTTATCCACCTCTATCTCCCCGTTATCAGTGCGATCCTGAATATAATGATAAAGCCGCAGACATTTGTATGTCTTATGTCTTTTGACATGATGCATTTCACAATATTCATGCTCCTTGTAACATGAAGATTTTGGAGCATTGTCTTCAAATAGTTACATTGTAGGATAGGTCATCATGTGGGCTGCATCTAATTTGTTTAGTATAACTGACAACATTTCATTAAGAGAGGTGAACGTTCTTTGCTTTGGTGGTGGTTGAAATGGTCCCTTGGTCAATTTAAAAGGTTGACCAGCTTAGACTATTTGAACACATTTGAAATAAGTGATTCTGTCTCCCACCACATTTTTGTTTTTGTTAAATATCTTCATATTTTCTGTGGGTTTGACATTTTGGTTGTTTCTAGATTGGGTTTTGAGGGTACCTTTGGCAATGAGAGATTTTTCTATCTAAATCCCTTTCTCGATAACCTCCTTATTAGTGTGAACACAATTCATTTGGAGGTGGAAAGATATATCTGAGTTGAGATAGGGAATGAAAATACTAACCAGCTATTTATCAGGGAAAGTGCAAGGGAAGGGACTAGTCATCTCTCTCCACTATTAGAGGAAGCTGGAAAAAGTCTCATTCGAGCGTTGCTTGGTGCCACATAAGTCTACCATGGTGACATCACTTTGTATGTTATACAAGAAGTGATGCACAAACCTCTCTGCCAATTCTGGCCAGGTGAAAATTGATCCCAGTGGTAAGCGTGTAAACCACTCCAAGGCTTGACCTCCGAGACTCTTGGGAAAAAGTCTTATGAGGTAATTGTCACTATAAGAAACCTTTTGACATGCCATGTATAAATATTTAACATGATCCCGTGGATCTCCTTTCCCTTTATATTTGTCAAAATTTAGCATATCAAATTTCTTTGGAAAGGGTTGAAGCGTCATCATCTTGTCAAAAGGATAGGGGCACAATTCTTCATATTGATATTTCCTAATGCTCCCTATATTTCTCTCTTGTAATCTCGTGAGCGTCGCTTTCATAGACTGCACTTCTTGTGCGAGTAATTGTTCTCTAGTGGGAGAAGCAGGGATGTATACACGAGGATACCCTATGTCTTCTACCCCTTGGTTTTCTCGATGGATTTCATTCATCTTAACCTCAGGCCTCAACTTTTGAATGTTCTTGTTTGCATCCTTCTGTACATGGGAGATAAGAAAAGCTAATTGTCGGCTTAGGTTACTGATTTGTTGTTGGATTGTGGCTTCTTCTTCTAAAGGTTCCTCCTCCTCATATTATCGAGGTTCGTTCCCCATCTCATGTTATATCTTGTTTCTTCGTGGTACTTTGATAAAGCGTATTCTATGCCCTACCACTTTATCATTCGCTTCATAAGAAGTGGAAGCATGTCCGTGTGTTAAAATATCTTCCATATTGATAAGGGGACGTTCTTCCTCAGTAGCGTGATTCACAGGTGGTATTGTTATCATTTTTGGTGGGAAATTTGGTCCCTAATTCTATGACCCGTGCCGACACTCTATCATTGTATTTATGATAAGAAACTCATCTAGTAAAGTGGGGTCAAAATCGAATTCTGCATGTGGTGATTCTAATTCATTTCCACTATGATCGACCATCTCTTCAGTTTCTTTTTCTACAGAAAACAACGGTCCTAGATCATGTCCAATGAAGGGGTTTGACCCTTGTCTATTAGAGGTTTCCCAAGCTTGTGCTTTTTGTTCCTCGTATTGTTTGTTTCTTTAATCCTAGATGTATTTTAGGAGCCATATTTTCATGATAATTTCACTAGGGTAAGTTGTAAATGTGTTCAAAGCTTAGTGACCACCCCTAAGTGAGATGCAAGATGTATTTGTTAAGAGTATGAATAAATAAACAATGTGTGAATACCAATGTGATAGAGTGAGAAATCACCAGTGACACAAGCGCTTTGGTATTGAAACCTGTTTAAAATGAAGTACCTCCTAGAATACAGTTTCAAAAAGTAGTTTCACGTCGTAAGATGATTAACAGAGATGTTTTCACTTATGCCAAGTTCAAGGGAATGAACAAAACGTAAGTAAAGTATAAGATAGTCAATGCGACCTCCCAATCAAGATATACAATGAACGAGATCAAACTTGATTAATACCTATATCTCAAAAAGTGCCAATTACAATTTGTGAATGACACAACAATATCACCAAGATATGTTAACCCACTTTAAGAGAAAGTAAGGTATTGATAACAAGGTGCTATTGATATAACAGGCACAAATGGTAACTCTTAGCACTCTTCAAAATCGAGGTAATAATAGAATCAAACTAAAAATCTCAAAGTATAGCTAGGAATAGTTAAAAATGTGTGCAGCGTAACCCTACAATATAGATATTTATGTCAAGTTTACAAGAAACAAGACGTAAATATCAAAATTGTAGCGATACGATACAAACAAGCTAACTCTTCTAAGGAAGTCTGCAGTGATGAACCATGCCTAACTACAATGATGATCTTGACATGGGTATCAAGATCACAATGGCTACCAATGACGTGAATACACCTCTGCACACACTTTAGACATTTAACTTATCCTAGCCGCAAACATGGATGGGCATAAACGGACATAAAAGTGACAAAAACAGTTAATTGGTAACACAAATGTAGTCACCCTTCTTCTGATCAACAAAGTGTCAAAAGAATGTGAAGGAAGCAAATAAAACAAAAGGATGAAAAATGTTGGCTTCACTTCGGCAGATTTTTGCCTCACCCTAAGGTAAGTAAAAATTAGACGAAAGTAACGTGTCACACGTTTCACAATGAAAATATGGTTCATAACTCAACATTGTTTTAGAATGGTCAAAGTGGGCTCCTTGCCAAAATATATCTTCCTAGGTGGATCTCTCATCCTAGGTGTTACAAAATTATCCACGAGTGGGATGATTTACCCAAATAGTCCCGACTATCTTGGGAGTATCTTGACTTTTCCCCCTTCAAGCACAGTGGGCAGTAAATGCATCCATTGTGTACTTAAAATTGTCGCGTAGGGAAAACTTGTAACTCTATCTCACAAAGGAATTACTAGTCAAATAGGTAGTGCAGAGAACTTCCCATTTCGTCCACAAGGTTCCCTCTTGCGTGGACTACTTTGGGGTTCCTAGAAACACCCCCATTGTTGTAGCTTAAGGTGTTATGCCAAAGGAGTTATGTTCCAGTTGAGCAGAGATGGACATACCCTTTTCCGAAACCTGCAATACAGTGTTTTGAATATGTTGTTCATTTTATCTTTTTTAATTAGATGTGATTTGCTCGAACACCGTTTGGCAACCTATATAACAACTGTATTAGTAGTTTTCTGACTTTTGTTTCGATTTCTCCATTATTTGAAAAGTGATGGCATTTTGGTCCTGTATGACAATTTTTATTAGTTTTCCATCAAAAGAGGAGGCATCAATTATGATTCTCCAGATCATTCAAGGATGCAAGAGAAGAGCATACATGATTGTCTTCAAAAATCCAAAAAGATATCAAATGGAAAAACACTTTAATTCAACTATGCCAAATTAACCAATTCCAACCCAAATACTCCTAACAAGCTCAAAGCATCAAAAGGAGTTAAGAATCATTTTTGATTCCCAAGATCGCCCCAAGGGACGTGCAAGGGAAGAGCATACATGATCTTATTCCTACAAGTAAGCAACTCAAAATATTACCTAATCAGATACAAACATGGAAAAATAGCCTGCAAAGACAAATATATGATTAAATAAACCTGTAAGAATGTTAGCACATCAACACCTTAATTTCAAAAAAAACAAAAGGACACCTACACCCCTTTTTTAGTGCATGTACGCATGGGTTAGGGTGTATGCGCCACTTAGATGTTGTTTCAGCTCACAGTGCACCTGCGCACCCGAGAGATGTGTGTGCCACTGAAAGTAATATACGCGCCAAAAAAAGAGTGCATATGCCACTCTACAAATTTTTTTGACTTATCAAGCGCTTGCACCACTAGAGAGGCATGTGTGCTACAAAAAAAAACGTATATGTCACTCACTCTTGAGAAAAATAGATAGAAAAATAGAAAAAACAACTATGTTACCGGAAAAAATGTCTGTGCCACTAAAACAACATGTGCGCTCTGGTTAGGGATTGTGTGCCGATTTGATAGGTTTTAAAATGTAGTGAAGTTATATTACTAAATGACGTCTGCACCTGGTTAGTGCACTTGCACGCTGGTTAGGGTGTGTGCACTAGGGTTAGCGTGCATGTGCTAGAGGTTGAAAAATAGAGTAACAGGTTTTACCAGTGTGCCTGTACCACCATAGAGATGTGTGCACCACAAAAACTACGCCTGTGCCCCTAAAAATGTGCCTGCGCCAGACCTACAACCAAAATACGGTAGCAAACATAAGAAAACTCACAATAACTCAGATTTTGACAAGTTATCTTAAGAATGGCAATAACCCATTAAAATTATGGCTATAAACATGAAGTTACACATATCAAATGAGCCAAAATTCCAAGAAAATGGACATTAAATACTACATGTGTATATCAAAATTTAGCCAAAACAATGAAACTTAAACTAAAATGCCATGGGACTAAGGATCCCATCGGGCGTGCCAAATGTGTACAAGTATTTCATCAATTTAGCTAAATTGAAAGTAAGAAACTACCACCTAGCAATAGCCTCCTAACCTAGCTAGAAATGAGAAATGTGCACCATCATGATGAAGAAATAAGCAAGTTCTACCCTCAACATTATAACTTTGAAATGATCAAAACATAATGTAAATTAATGAACTCTATTCTTCTAATTTCCTAATTGAATCAAGTGGGCCTATGTAGGCCAATGACAATCAACAATATTGCTTGTTTTGATCCTTCAATGGATGCTCAGGTGTGAGGCTTAGCTCTTCAAGAATGGAGGATGGAGGGCTCAAGAATGACAAAAGGCTATTAGTATGAAACTATGTGCTTTCTTTTGTCTCTTGAGAGATTTAGGTGTAGGTTTAGAAGTAGAGGGAGGGTTGTTTTATATAGCCCAATGGATAAAGGATTCAACACATTCTCATGAATGTGAGACTAATGGAGATGTAGAGTTAGTTATGGATAAGGGGGGTTTAGATGGGGTTGAGTTAACTTTAGGAGGGTTTAGTTTGTCCTTTAGTGGCTCATGTGGATAAAAGGGCTGTATTAATTAATCAAGATGATTAATTAATACATGTGCAAGCTTTTATAAGATTTTAGATGGATATTAGTGTGATTTGGACCATTAGGAGGGAATTAAACAAATTAAATAGTGATTTATTGATTTAATGAGAAGGGAGGCTAATTAACTAATAATAATTAGTTAGACTAGATAGAAGGTGTTGATTAACGAAGGGTCATTAATTAGGGTATGTGTTGGATAGGTGACTTAATTAATTAGCATAATGCAATCAATTAACGACAATGGAAGAAAAGATGAGTGTTACTGAAAATATGTCATCAATTTGCAAGAAAGGAGATAATTAGCACAATTTAAGTATTTAAATTTCTTGGGCGTAATTATAGGTGTCTACATCTACAATAAATATGGAGACTTCTTGGTCCCACCAGGTGTGCCAAAACTGTTAGTGCAAAATCAAAACACCCCTAAATGTATCCAACCTATTGGGTTGAGACTCTAAGTGTGATAGCATAACATGGAGCATCTCTCAAAGTGTGGAACTTTTAAATTGAGAGAGCCTTCCGAATGAAGGCCAGTTCATATTCCTCTATCCATGTGCACAGAAATAAATTGCAGAGGATCTACTCTAAACCTACTCTATCTTACCAAGGGGATAGGGTTGAGAAGATGTGAAAGAAATAAATCTAAGCTAACAAGGTGATGCACCAAAGGAATGTTAAACATTTGTTTCCAATCTAACACAGACAATAGAATTGTAATACAATCACCATGCACAGATAACTAAACTGCAATGAGAGATCAGAAGATAACAATGAACACATGAGAGGGTTGAGAATAATCCACATACATATATTACTGCTCCATAGTTGATATAGTACATTACAGTTAGCTAGGAGGAAAAAATTTGTATTACAACTTTGAATGGGAGGTTTGGACTCCAAAAACTCATCTGCAGACTAGAGGAGAAGGGAGGGTGCAAAATAGAAATGTCCAACCCTTTACAATGAGCCCAACTCCTTCTTTTATAGATGTATTGAGGAGGGAAGAAGACAAGAGGTTGAAAACTTGATTTGAAGCTCAGCTATCATCCATCAATGTCGTTGTAAATCTACCCAGAATTTGTCGATTCCACCACTCGATGTTTGTTAGGCATGTTGAAGAAGGGAGAATGATGGATTGAAACAAATCTAATCTAGTTTTTGGGGATAGTCAAATTGCATATTGATGGCATCAAGAATTTTTCCCATTTTTCATCAACCAAACCTCCTCGAAATTAAATTTTCAAGTTTCTATGATGTAGACGAGGTCGAAAAATTTCCACTGGTGGAAAATTTGTTGAGTTTCGGGCAATGTGTCGAAAGATATGTCCATTTAAATGTTTGAGTCAGGCTTGTAAAAAAAGGGTGAAAACTAGTTAGCAGAATGGGTCCGTGGGCCCAAAATTCACTTTGTGCCCTTTTTCACAAAAAAACAAAAATGTAAAATTTGCCCCATAGCCCCGCAATACCTTTCTGTCAAAAAACCATCTTCGGGCCCACTGGTCTGCATTTTTCACTTGGGAAAAAATTCACTCCAACGCCCATCGGCCCACATGTAATTTAGGCCTAACATGTGGCTCCTTGGGCATTAGGGTAGGTATGGCTCGTTTTTTCACTTTATGCCTTCTCGAGGAAAAAATTTCAAATTGCCTCCGATAACCCGCCTTCTCGATTTGACTTTTCTACATAGCCACATGTCGAGCTGGTGCTATTTTGGGGACATCTTTTGGATTAAATCTTTGGAGGTTGGCTAAAGAGGCACATGTCACCTTCCGAAACTTGCTCAATTTGCTTGTGTTTTTTGGCTAAGTTATTTTGCTTGACAAGGCCATAAGTTTGACCCTAGACACGAGGAAGCTTCATGCTTGTTTAAAAAAACCAGTCAGGATTTTACCTTTGAAGTAGCACCGTGATGACACTTGGAGCTTTCCACGAGTCTATGATACTTAGCTGATTCGAGGCGATGCCTTTTTTAACTCAAGACATGTGGAAGCCCTGTGCTCATTTGAGTCTCTGCTTTGGGCCCCGCCTTTGAATGTGTGTCATTGACACACTTAGAACCCTCTGCTGGCTCTTAGACTTTTCAATGGCTAGTGCAACTTTTGGGGCTCTGGAAAAGTGGAGGCTTAGCGCTTGTTTGAGTCTCCTCGTTTGGATTTATTCTTTAGAGAAGCTCCGATGAGGCACGTGAAATATTTCTCTGATTCCTCCATACTTAGCGAATTTGGTCCTGTTCTAAATCATTTGTAAATCCCGAAGCATTTGAATCTTTCTTCGTTTCTTTCCTTTGAGCCTCTAGTTTTCTTTGACACTGTTTGATCCTTCCCCAACCCTACTCCTCCATTTTATAGCATGCTTGTAACCTTTTTGTTGGATTTGAAATGGGGGCTCGTACGATGGAACCGTCCCTTGGATTTCTTTTTACACAGGGTTGTGTTTGATCAATTTTTCCAGGAGCAAAATTTAGATAATAGTATGAAATTGATCAATGTAGATATCTTGAGAAAGTTGATTTTCCTCAGACTTTGATGTTTGATGCAGCCTCAAGAGATGTTGAAAAACTTGACCTAGGCACAAAGGATAAGCCTAAACAAATGTGGTCAGATAACAACTTTGATGGAAAAGAGAAACAATCATATGACTAATGGTTAAAAAAATATCAGAACTACTTAGCATGGTCATATCCAGAATCGAAGGCACTTGAAAATTTTCCCTGATTGTTTTCTCTGAATAAGGGTGCACATTATTGTATAGTGTATAGTCTTTTGGTATCGTTCTACTTTTGTTTTTTTCTATTTTGGTTTGTCCTGATCCCTAGTGACCAGTATTTCTTGGTTTCTCAGTTCATCTAGGGGGATTTGGTTATTATCTTTCTGCTCTGCAAGCTTGTTCTTGACTCTATTTCCCAATGAATTTTTGGCACATGGTCTAGTCTATTGTTCTTGTGGTACTCGCAAGGAGTTCCCATCCCCGAGTCGGAGTTGATTTCGGTGCTGAATTTAATCTCGGCCTGTTTGTTCAAAATGTCTCAGTCCACATGGTTTGTAGTTTTTTCTGTCTTCCTGTATTGATGCATGAAATATTTCTCCTTCATTTGGTTGCCATGGTCAGTCCTTTCCTTTTGTTGAGGTTCACTTTCAGTCTAAGTATTGTTTTCTATTTCTCTATCCATGCGAAAGAATTTGTAATTTGGCCATCAATTTGAGGTTACCCCTTCCTTCTATTTTTCCATATTCATGTTTTTCCTGTCATTTTTTTTTTCCAACATCCATGGAGACATGGTCCATTCTGGTTGGATGTGGCCTGGCGGGTCTTTTTGGTGAATTTTTTCACTTTTTTCACATCTATAAATAATACCAAATTGGCCCCGTGGCCTCGATAGTCTCTGATTGGCTATTCAGCAAATATGAAGTGGCAGGGAAAAATTCTTACTTTTACCCCAAAGAAGGACACACAATAGTTTTTCAAGTTACAAATAGGGAGGTGGGTCGCCAGAGAATTTTGTAGTTTTTTGTCTTTTTGAACGAGGGAACAAAGTTATGAAATAATCTGTAACTCTGTTGGGGCCCACATCAAAAGTTAGAATCATAGAGGCGGGTCACCGGGGGAATTTTGAAACTCTAAGGCCCGCTTCAACTCAAATATTATCCACATGGAGGGCCTGCACTCATTTGAGGATCTACCTCTAGGTCCTACCTTAGAAATTGTGTCAAGGAGACATGTGGAGGCTTCTGTTGGCTCCTCTCTATACTTAAACTTCTCAAGCAACTTTCTAAACGTGGAGGGCACGTGCCTATTTGGGATCTGCCCATGTACTTTACTTTTGAAATGGCACCAAAGGGACATGTGGATGTTTCCACTGGATCTTCCCATACTTAGGATTTTCAACAGTTAAGGAAGCTTTCTCACACCCTAGGCATGTGGCACCTTCCGCTAGTCCTTAAACTCTTTCAACAAATTTGTCGGGATCATACATGTGGTGAGCTGGCGCTTGTTTAGGGTCTCCATTTTTGGGCACCATATCAAAAGAGTGCTGAGGAGACACATGGAGGATTTCGTTGGCTCCTCTTTGTACCAAGAATTTTTCAAAGGCCAAGGAAATTTTCTTAGGCCCAGGGCACATGGAGAGCCTGCGCTCATTTGAGGTCCCGCTTCTACAACTTCATCTTTATAGTTGCATCAAGGAAACACGTGAAGGCTTCCACTAACTTCTCTTTACAAGTTTTGGTGACTTGTACTCACAACACATGAATATGGTATAATTTATGCGTGAAAACTCATTTCTGAGAGGCATGAATGTAGGCATCCATGCGAGGGAACTCATTTCTCAAGGTGTATTCTCGAGGGTGAAAGGATTGCTTGTTAGATCCAGCTATACAAAGCCATCTGAAAATGATTAAAAAGGGGATTTATCACATGATAGAATAAGAATGATTAGAAGGAATGTCAAAAATTTATGGCATGGCATCCCAGTCATGGTTGAGGGTTTGAGAAACATGATTAGTTCATGATTCGTCCACTGGCAGCTTCGAGTGTAAATTTATTAAATATCACTTTCTGAGACAAATTGGTAACAAGTAAAAGATCCCTCAAATAGGGAAATTAGGAATGAATGAGTGATTGAATTGTATAAATGAAATGAGGATACTCTTGCCAAGGTCGGGGATTAAATTCTTATGAGAAAATTTGAGAAGGCCCATCTTCCTAAGAGACCATTAGAGAAACCTGATAATCTCTTGTGTTTTATATTTGATCATGTGAAGGTGGTTGTGAGTGTACATTCATTGACAAGCTCTGAGACTGTTCAAGAAACTTTCCCCTGCTGATAAATCTAATAGATCTTGAATTAATTTATGTCGAACTTGGGAAACTTTGTGTTTTCTTTTATTTCACAATGTATTCAAATGGTTTTGATGTTCCTATTGCAATATTATGTTAAAATCCCTCCAAATCATGTAGGATATCATCCCTATGATAGTTTAGTGGCATTTGCAATTTCATTATGAGAAGAGGCTTCATCCTATAATGAGATAAACAATTTAAAATCACTTTACTGTCATTTTGTTGATAAAGATTGTTTGTAAGCCTTTGAGTATATCTTAGGCATGAGGAACTAGGGGTTGTTAATGTTTAATTGATTCTTTAGCTCAAGGCTTTCTGTTAAATTCTTGAAGAATGAGTGAAACCGTGTAGATATAGGGCTCCATTGATGCACACCTTCTGGTTGAAGGAATATTTTGGCTATTCTGAAGCTTTCTGTTAGGTCTTCTAATTTTTGTAAAGATCTTGTGAAATCAATTTCATCTTGCTTAATCCCCACAAAAAATTTCAAATAACCATGAATCCTACCCGAAGTACCCATGTTTGTGTTGTGTATCCACAAATGAACAAATTATACTACCAAAATATACATAAGCAAGCAGATTTTACGTGTCTTTAGTAACCTGAACCCTGTTCATAAAATATCTCCACTCTCTAGATGTGACAACTCGTGATAGTTAAATTGTGGTGGATTGATCATATTTTCTCAAGGTTCTCCTAAAAATTGTGTAAAGAAGGATATCTTCATGTCCTTCACCAACAGAGGTTACAAAACGGGTCCTCTCACCCTGGTCGAAAGGTACAACCTAAAGTAGTGAGGATATATCAAATCCTTTTATATGGTGCTATCCATTTCTCCGATGCTCGAGTGACAAAGAGTCATCTGAATCCATTCCTCTGATACAAAATGAATTATGATTTTCTTGTCTCTAAGTATCTTGTTAAATCTATGATGTTACTTAGCTTCCAAGGGAGAATCAATTTGGATACCAACACATTCCCCTATATTTATTTTCTTAGACCTTGTATTGGCTGCCACACTTTGAGAAGGGGACTAATTTATTCCATAGAAATCCTCATCTTTCCAGTTCACAAGTGTTGTCTTGTTTGGAGGTGCTTCCTAATTGGCTACTTTTTTCTCACTTTCTTCTTCGTTTGGATGTTGAGGAACACCCATAGTAGTCACCATAAATGTCTGATTTAAAGCACCAATGAAGCATGTTGCTTGATTATGTCATTGGCTACATGGGAAACATCATTCGTATTATTTTTCAATTTTATTTTGAGTTGGAACCAAGGCCCCAGATGTTGAAACTACATTATGGTTATATGCTTGGAACGGCCTAGCAGCTTGGGGTTGTCCTTGGTTCTAGTTAGTAGCTTGAACAGGTGGTATTTTTTGCTGATATGGAGGTTTACTAGGTTAGAAATAAGGCTGATAAGGTCTAGAATATTGAGCTTGTTGCCTCTTAAGAGTTACCAGCTTATTTCCTAAGTTTACCAATTATTTCATAACCTCTTGGAGTTAATTTTAAGGACTAGAAGAAGAAGTCAAAGCTTCATTTGAAATCTGATTTCTAGGATCATGGATAGGAGCTATTGCATACATTTGATTAGGGTTAGGACTCCCCATATCTGAATAAAGAGGCATAGGTTGCCTAGGTGTGAATTTACTAGCTTGAATTAGGCAATTCTCAGGTCTTATAGCTATGGCATAAGTGTCTGGTAGGGTTATTCCCCCCATAGATTATATCATTACAGATATATATATATATATATATATATATATATATATATTTATATATATATATATGAATTTAGATATTTAAGAAAATAGAGAAATGCATCTTCAGTTATTGGTCTGACCGCAATTGGGATCCTTTCTGATGTTCTTTGGAATCTAGAATTGATGTATATCATCTTCTTAGTTGGTGCCCTTTTGATTGTAGTCATCTACTCCAAAAGGGATAAGTTATCATCCCTCTCACCAAAATAGCCATAGAGATTTGTGCACAAGTGATCCCAATTCTGAATTGATCCTGCTCCAAAGCCTCTGAACCACTTTAATACTTTTCCTTTGAAATAAGTAGCCAACAACTTGACCGCAACATCCATCTCGGAAATATCATGTATGGCACAAACATTTGCAATGTATTGAATGTGGTCAATGGGAGTTGTGTGATTTTCTCCAGTGAAGTATAGGATATTTTTTAATTTTGTTATCGTGACCGTATTTTGTGCATTAAGGGTAAGTGGAGTGCTGCCCTTGAAATTAACATAGGGTTTTGGAGGTGGCTGATTTGGTGGTTGTAGATTAGCCATCCTGAGTGGCCTAAGAACCATAGTCAATTAAAGAAAGGGTCTACCTAGTGGAGGTGTGGATAATGTTATGTTTAGTGGAGATGGAGACCTTTGAGTTCTTCTCCCCCTTCTTGTTCTATCTAGGGATAAGTGTAGATAGAAAAATATCCCCTCTTGTCTAGTTGTTGACCTTGTTTTAATTCTTCTCATGAACTTGATAAATTTGGGCTGTGGAAACCACTGGATTTGAGTGACGGAGTTACCAGATGTGTTATTGCAATGCATCAAAAGGCTATAATTTCACCAAGACACACACCTAATCTTGATAAAAAAAATATTGACTTCGTCCCACCGGCCGTCTCAGAACTGTTGTGTTGGAAAAGTAGCACCCTAGGATTTGCACAGTAAAAAACCCTAATTTTGACTAACATGGGATTGTCTAGAGGTGTGGGACCCTTTCGATTGAGATAGACCTCTAGATAAGGCTAGTTCCTAACCTATTATAATGCTAACCTGCTCCTAAACTATCAATTCCAAGGGACCAGAGGAAGAGAAATACATAAAAATATAAATCCTAAACTAAGGGTGGCGATGACACCAAAACAAGGCTAGAGGCTAGAGGCTAGAGAGATTTATAGTGAGTGAAAGTGGAGGGAAATGAGGAAAAATAGGGCATGTAAAATACCACAGTCCTAAAACACATTCAAACCTCTAATTTCGTGGAGCACAACAAATTTAAACCCTATAAAGGAATACAATATGCACAATATAACTACAAAACATAATAGAAGGAAAAAAATGGAATATAAATCAAGCCAAGGTAAGAAAAGCCACAAAACATTAATTTTATTTCTTAAAATGATGCACAATCCATTACAGTAAAGGCACAAGGCAAGAATCCTTTACAAAATGTATAAATTTGAGGCCTGCAGCTCACAAAAGTGTTGGAACAAATTTGGCAAAGTTCCTTTACAATTTCAAAATCTCTCCCTCTCAAATAAGGTGAATTTACATATATAGAGAGAAAAGGAGCTACCAAAAAACATCCTTCATTAAATTCATGTGCATAGGTATGGGAAGCCAGGATGGTTCACTTTCCAATAGTACTTTTTTCACATGGGGAACATGGATGCCATTCCTCGTTAAACTAGTTGTTGAGCTACCTTATAAATTTGCATTAACGTCTAGGCATATCTGAAAATCCTTGTTGTCACCCGATGGAAACCACTAGCTGAAGTACAATAAGAATGGAAGAGTCGTCGCTAACGAAGGAAATACTTGCATGATAAGAAGAAATGTTTTCGTGCAACAGTGAGGGGTGGTTGACACGACAAAACAAAAGGTGGTTGATGCACTACATGGAGCGACACTGACACTCGTCAATAAGGTGTGGTAAATGTGTGATAGGAGGAAGCGGGTGACATGCATCAACAAGGTGTGCTTGACGCGTGAAAGGAGGAAGCAGTTATACCACGTCAATAAGGTGTGGTTGACGCGCGACAACAAGGTGTGGTTGACGCGCTACAGGAGGAAGTAGTTGACATGTATCAGGAGGAAACGGTTGACATGCGTCAACAAGGTGTGGTTGATGCGTGACAATAAGGCATGGTTGAAGTGTGTTAGGAGGAAGTAGTTAATGCACGTCAACAAGGTGACAATCCATACATTTTCATAGGGTGACCATTAATGCAAATATTGTTCTAAACCTTCATCAGGGTGAGATAGCTCTCTACTAGACACCTTGCAAACTCCTCCCATTAACTATCAATGCCCAGACCTGTAGGTTGATCCATTTTGCAAGAGGGCTCCAAAAAAAGGATAAAAAAAGGATTGTGATATTTTGATTGTTTTTTAATATGTAAACGATTTAATCTTTACTGGAAATGCAAATAAGGCTATAGATAAATTTAACTAAACCATGAAGAAGGAGTTTGAGATGAATTATTTGGGACTGTTGAAGTATTTTCTTGGCATTATGATCACGAATAGAGAGAAAGGCATATTTGTTTCTAAAGAAAAGTATGTAAAATAAATATTGTAAAGATTCAGAATGTTGGATAGCAAACCAACATCTACACTAGCTAAAATAAGTCTAAAATTGACAAAAGATGATTCCAGGAACAATGTGGAACCTATAAGGTAGAAAATCATGGTAGGAAGCTTGATATATTTAACAACAACTAGAATTGAGATAATGTATGTAGTTATTCTAATTTATAGATTCATGGAGGCACCAAAAGAGACATATTGGAAACCAAGAAAGCATATTTTAATGTATGTGAATGGCATAAGAAAGTATGTAATTTTATATGCTGCTAATGATGATTTACAATTAGTTGGTTACACAGATAGTGATTGGGTAGGAAGCCTTGTTGATAGAAAGAGAATGGCTGGATATGTGTTTAATGTTACTTCAGAAACCATTTCAAGGGCTTCAAAGAAACAAACCGTTTTTTTCTTATCTAAAACTCAAGAAGAGTATATTGCATTAAAATCAATCATTTTTCAAATGATATGGTTAAGGAGAATCCTCTCAGAAGGTTCTACATTTTTCTATGATAATATGTCTTCCATTGCATTTTCATAGAATCTAGTCTTCCATCGGAGAAGAAAGAATATTGTAATCAGGTATCACTTTATTCATGAGTTAGTTGAAAAAGGTGAAATTGAGCTTAAAATTTGAAGGTCTAAGATGCAACTAGATGATATTTTTACCTAACATTTGTCAAAAGAAAGGTTTGAGTATTTAAGATGAATTCTTGGCATCGTAGATGTTCAAGACTTGAAAATCAATCCTTGAATTGATTTTTGTTTGGCACAATATTAAGGGGGAGTATCAAAATTAATGCAGTTTGTAATCTTGAGCCACAAATAGGTTTTCAAACCTATTTTTTCCCTCTCTCTCAACCTCTCCGCTGACAGGCATATATTCATAGTCTTTACTATTGAAATTTATTTATTTTTTCCCTCCAAATCCATAGGCTACGTGGCATGTTTCTGGTGCTTTCTTTTGTTCATGTTTCGAGTGGACGCAAAGGTCATGAAATTAACTGTAGTTAATCATTTTTCTATTCTAGGCGGCAACATAGCGAGGATCAGATGGTCAAGGAAAAAACATGTGTCTGCTTTCTAGCACCTCCCCTCGAATATCTCCCTAGCAGACATGAAGTCCATGGAATAATCAACAACTTATATTTTTTCGGGTCCAATTTGAGTTAGAGTAGTCAACAGTCATAAAATATCCCAACTAAGGTAGAGACATGTGACTGCATTTCAATGGAGCCAGAAGTTTTAGTCACCCCCAACTAAGAGTTGTGATGTGAACCCATAGCTAACAAATGACAAGCAAGAAGCTAAGAAGGTTGACAAGTGTGAAGTGCGTGGAGATTTCCCATTAGATGCGGCTTCATGTACTGAAAGGGTCTATAAGAAAAAACTAAAAGTTGTGAGAAGCATGAAGCTTCCTCATTGGTTTGGGATTCACAAGTCTTACAAAGGAAACTTACATTTGCAACGACGGTGGAACTTTCAAAATGGTCTAAGCTTTGTGTTGTAGAAAAAAGGATACATAAAGCCCGACACTGAAACTAATATAAGACCGAAACATGGAGACATTTCAATCTAACTAATGGCAATGGATTTTATTGGATTTAAAAGACGTGAAGAGATGGAGCTAATATATCTTTCGGGTCCGTGTCGAAAGTCAACATCTTTTGAAAGACACGAGGAGAAATATAATTGGCCTGATAAAAATAGTAGAGTGACAAATATATAGATATATGCAGTAGCATAATATAGAGAAGGATGATAAGGGAATATGCAGAGCAATAGCTCGAGGTCTTATATAGAAGAGAAAAACATGTGGACCAACACACAAAGCAAAAGAAGAAATACAAATAATATTAAGAGAAGAATATAGAGTAGTAGCTCGAATAATATTGTAAAAAGAAGCAAAAATAATATGCAAAGCCATAGATCTGAGTTTATAAGAAATTTTAAAATTGATTATAATAAATGTTTTGTGTTATTTTTGTATTCTAGTTGTGTTCCTTCAATTACTGGTTGCAATTGACACCATATTTTTCCAACACTCTACAATGAATAACACCAAACTACAAATGGACAATGTTAAATGTAGACATAGTGTGATAAACAAAGCGAAGGATGACAAGTAGATGAGCATGGTACAAAAACCCAACTGCAAAGAGTGTATGCAAAGAGGGTGAGTGCATCCAATGAAAGCAGGCTACATCCATATTAATCACAGAAAATACATTACAAATGGCCATAAACTCACTAGGACAAACGAACATCCCCTAATGCCTCTTTTAAATGCAGACTGAGGAAATTTACATATACGGTTAAATGCTACAAAATCTTTTGAATTTCTTGACAAGAGTGGAATGGGGCTTTCCAAAGTTTTTGCGAATACAAGCCCATCATGTGAAAAGAGGACACATCACACAAGAACATTTTCGAATAATAGACTATCTAGAGAGTTTCGTATCAGACGGAGCCATCGATCTACATCGGATGGGGGAGATGGTGGTCTGTATGGACAGTGTACAAGAGGACAAGAAGCACAATAAAGAAAAAATGGCAAGCATGAATGAAAAGACCGCAAAAAAAGATAGTCCTCGATGTCAGGGAAAGAAGCATAATCTATAACCCGGTATCCAGGGGTCTCCCATGGTCGTCTGTGCATACAGACTAAATGAAAACCACTGACCTGTGTAGTATAGGTCGATGCATCCGGCTGTGTAAACACCCCCATAGATGAGCAAATGCTATATATATATATATATATATATATATGTTTCAACCGTTTCTGTCATCTAATCTACTTAGACGTTACCTCAATCTGTAAAAACAATTTGCAAAAATTAATCTGCACTAGGTTAGAAAGTAATCTTCCCGTTACACCAAGTGCTCGTTTGGATTTTTCCTCCTCTTGCTACAACTAGAATTCTTAAAATATACAGTAATGATGCCTACAAAGGTTTAATTTTTGTCCTCTCATCCTAATCGCATGTTGTCAAGTGTCAATTTATAGACGTGTAAAGTTTCTTGAATGTCCTCGTCGCAATTTTCTAGACTCTTCACACATTCCACGTGATCCACATTCACATACCTAGCACCTTATTTTTAACCAATATGAGGTGTTAATAATTGATTTTTGATTATGTTGAAAATTGAGTTTAGCCCCATTAGAATTCCATAGTTAAACTTTTTCTATAGTTTTTATAATTTCTCACTGTAATTTTAATGATCCAAAATTATTTATTTATTACAAAATCGAATCAATAGTTATACAAAATTTAAAATAATTTTAATTGCATCGACCATATAGTCATTAATTGGATTTTAGATGATATTTTTACACTGTAAAAATTATTTAATAAATTTAGTAAACATTAAAACAAAAATATTAAAATATTTTGGATCATTTTAAATTTAAGCTTTTTTATAATAGTGTGGTTGTGTAAGGATCGCCTAAAATTTATAAGGAATTGGAAGATAAGTCCATAGTATATTATAGTTTTCTCATCATAATTGTATATATATCAAAGAATGTAACATATAAAAGATTAGAACAAAAATGATATATGTCACAGCGAAAGTTCCTACAACACAAAGTTAGGAAAGGATCAATTCACATGTATTAGCTTTTATCCCCCATTTTTCTACCTTTGTACACATATCACCTACATACTTGGTGTATATATTTGGATGTTTACTCATTATAATAATATACTTTACATAGTCTAAAATAAGAAAAGAATTTCCTCAAAACAAAACATAGTCTCAGTGCACATGAAGCTGAAATCTCACTCTTCTTCTTTGGACTGAGTTTTTGTAACACTTTGATTTTTTTTCTCTATGTTTGTTGATTGAGTCAAGTCTCCTTGAGTTTTTGTTGATTGTTTGTTTATCTCTTGTGAGCTTTATTAATATATCTTTCTTCTAATTTTCCTTGGAGCCTTTCAATATATATATATATATATATATATATATATATATTTTACATAATAACCTACAATTTTATCTTCTCCATGTAAAGGGTTTAGTTATGGATGTCATGTACTAAAGATTCGAAGAATGTCCCATTGTAATTTTAATTTTACGTGATTTTTACTTTGATGCAATACTATAATACATAGGCTTCACCATGGTTAGCTAGAGAAGTGTGTTGTTTTATTGTTGTCTATCCAAGCGAAGTAGAGTTCTATTTCATATCCCTCATGAAAAAAATTAATGGAATAAAATTGTTTTAAAATGGAAACTCTACATAAATAATAATGAATGGAAAAATGCCAATATTTTAAACTATTTTTTATGTCCCACAATCTAACTTATTGTATGGCACTAAGCTGGAAGCAAGACACAATGCTTCCTTAATAGGGTCATTTTTAGATGACTTAATAGTATAGTAAAAAAAATCCCATAAAATTTGATGATTTATACGTGTTAAATCTCTTATATTTGGTTGTTCCATTGAAGATGAAATTTTTGAATAATAAACCTATTTAAATTCATTCTTAAATCCTAACGCTACATCTTGATATCAAATTACAGCCAAAAGAGGACAATTTTACATTATAAATTATCGATTTTGCTTTATTTATAATGTATATTTGATACCAATGTGTGTGTGTGTGTGTGTGTGTGTGTGTGTGTGTGTGTGTGTGTGTGTGTGTGTGTGTGTGTGTGTGTGCGTGCGTGCGTGCGTGCGTGCGTGCGTGCGTGCGTGCGTGCGTGCGTGCGTGCGTGCGTGTGTGTGTGTGTGTGTCATAGGTAAATGAGGGTTAAGGGGACTGTACCCCATAGAATAAGTGGAGAAAATGGTGTATCAATGAGGAACATGTTGGTACCCAAATTGATTCTCCCTTAGAAGTTGAGAAACATCACTGGTTTAGAAGGAAGCTTAGAAACAAGAAAAGCATGTAGTGTGTCGTTTTTTAGCTGGGGATGAAATGCAGCTTGCTCTTTTTCACTCATATGTGGAGAAATGGGTATAAGCACCCTCAATAGGAATTGACCTATCCTCACTACTTTATTGTTATGCCTTTCAACTAGGGTGAGAGGACCCTTTTTGTAGCCTATTTTTTATGGAGGAGATGGATAGTTCCTTCCTTGTGAAATTATTAAGAATACCTTGAAGAAAATATGATCAATGCAACAAAATCTAACTCTCACTAGTTGTCACTCTAGATAATGGAGATATTTTCTAAGCAAGGTTCAAGCCACTAAAGACAATGAAAACCTGATTATTTCTGCATTTTTTAGTAGTAAAAATTATGCATTTGCATACACACATGATAAACATGGGTAGTATGGGTACGATTGGTTGTTTTTAAGTGAATTTTTGGTGGGAGGTGAAGCAGGATAAAGTTGATTATACCAGATATTTGGAGGGACTTTACAATAATGAGCAACTTTAGAACAAAAAGCTTTAGAATAGTCAAGATGTTCCTTCAACCAGAAGTTGTGCTTTAATGGAGCCTAAATCAACATATTTTCACATAATATTTAAGACTCCAATACGAAGGCTCGAATTAGAACACTCAATTAAACACTATAGTTTCTGATTAACCATGCTGAAGGTACACCTGAAGACTTACAGACAATCTTTATCAACAAATTACATTGAATTGACTTCAAATTTGTTTATCTCATCCAAGATGAAGGCTCTTATTGAAATGAAATTGAAAATACCATTAAAATATCACAAGGAAGAGATCATGTGTGATTTCACAAAAATTTTTGTGTAAGATTGCAATAGGAATGAATAAAACAATTTGCAGACATTCTAAAACAAAACAGACACTAATTTCTCAGAGTCAACATATAATAACTAAATTTTGATTAAACTTATAAGTAGGGGAAATTTTATAGAACGTTCTCAGAGCTTGTCAATGGCTGTACACTCGCAACCACCTTGACACGATCGAGTTTAACACAAAAGATACATAAACGTTTCTCAAAAAGTCCCTCAGAAAGACGGGCTCTATCAAGCCTTTTAGAAAATCAGTTCTGACCTCTAACACTCCGACATTCCAACCTCGAACCCCTTGCATAAAAAATTCATGCAATTTATAATATTTCACTTACAAAAAAGTTTTTTCCCCCCAAAAATCCAAACATTGAATGCATTAGTGCTCGTCATGATTCTGATCGCAATTCCCAGAATCATATCTATTAAAATTTGACAGATGCTCAAGGGGTGGATCTCTTTGATTATCATGCACATTGAACTCCTTCTTTTGGTAGATAAATTTTCCCTCTACTCATCAAACACTTCCACCCTTAATCTACCAAATCTGGTTCTTTGCGTGCTAAGGAAAAAATGTAAAATCAGATCGAGCCCAGATGTCAGATCTCATTTTAATGTCAAAAGACCTCCCCAAATATTCCTCACCAAACTAAGATATGAAATTAACTCCCCTCCTATTTCGCGTGCAAGAAATATCAAGAAATCATGAAGACTCGCACTTCAAGGAGCTCTGGAGTTAAAATGGCAGAAAAATCAGATATAGATGCACAACTACCGTTGATTTCTATTTTGAATTTGGACCTTACACATGGGAGATCCACTTTAAAATGGGCCTGTGGGTTCCTTTTTTCCTTTTACACCTTTTTGGAAAAATGTAAAATTTTCACATTTTTCTCCGTAGCTCCGACCTTGATAAATGGGCCTGACACATGTCCTAAGGTGGATCCAAAAGGAACCATGGCCAAATTCTTCTATCTCACCTTCTTTTTATAAAAGGGGAAATTTTCAAAGTTTTCCCTGTAGCTCTGCCCTTGAAAAATGGCCATGACACGTGTCCCAATGTGGGTCCCATCGGAACCACACTTTCCTTTTCACTTTAAAATCCTTTTTCCACAAAAGGAAAAATTTTCAATATTCCTCCAAACATCCACACCTCTGCTATTGACTGGAGAAATTTTTGATTTTTCTCTATCGGGCCCGCAGGTCATTTTGTTGATTTCAGTCATTTGAATATCAAGGGAAAAAATATCCAAGTTTCCCCTGATGGCCCGCCTCCCCGCCTCTTGACATTTTCAATGCCAACTTTGACCTATTTCTTTGTTGGCCTACAGGCCAGTTTGAGATTTTAATCCTTTTAATGACAAAAGGAAAATGTCCAAGTTACCTCTGATGGTCCGCTACCCCGACCCTTTGACTTTTCGAACTGCTACGTGTCACAATGGTGCATCTTGAGTTGTTCCCCAAAAGTTGAGACCTTGGATGAGCGTGGGCTCGCCACATGTCATTATGGCATAACTTCAAAAAACCTTAAGGCTTCAAAAATGATTTGGCAGGGGTGCGCTTCGATTTTAGAATTTTACTCCATTTTGCCAAAAGGGAAAAATGTCCAACTTACCTTCAAAGGTCCACATCTCAACCTTTAACTTTGCCACGTGTCCTTCTGCAGGGTCAAGGCAAGAATTTTTCCCTGCCACTTAAAATTTTCATTAATCGAAGCCTAGCAAGGCCACGGGATGAGTTCAATTTTTTTTCCAAAGTAGCCAAAAATAACAACTTGAGAAAACCAACCTGTAATGCCACATCCAATTAGAAGAAGCCACATAAGCACCAAAATAACCAATCAAATTTGACTAGAGCAATGGGACCAAATTTACCTTTTTTCCAAAAAAGCAAATAGCGATAAGCTAAAGCCACCATCCCTTGACCAACCAATAGAAGCCACGTGACAGCCAAAGGCTGAGGAATAACTTTGACAGGAAAAATACACTGATCATACCATCAACATACAGAAAATCACTATTCACGCCCAAAACCTAATTTTTCGCTAAGGATGAAAAAAAAAATTAAAACAAAAACAAGTGAATCATGGTTCCAAACATCTTTTCAACTATGGATTTGGACTTTCAAAGGCATACAAATATAAATTAACCATTCATGAGCTTCCATGGTTGAGGAAAAATAGGAAAAATGGCAGAGCCCGCAGATTTTGAAGAAATTAGGGAAAAAATAGGGAAAAAGTGTAGACTTCTTCAAGGAGGGACATGACAATGGATTCTACAAACAATTCGAGGCATTCAAATGGAGGTAAGAGCTTTCAGAAAATCCACATTGAGAGATAAAACGTTTCACAACATGCAGATCAGAGGAAAATAATGGAAAATGGGGCGAGACAAATCTGAGCACCAACACACCATATGAGGCAGTCTATACCAACAACACAAACAAATAAAACACACAACATATAAAATCCGGCAACATAAACAAACCAATAACTCAAGAAGATAAAAACACTCATAAAACTCATCTTTGATAACCCTTCCCATTAGATCTTAATTGGATCTTAAGCAAAGAGTTTGTCCCATTATTTTTCCTACTCACAACCATCCAATCCTTTTTAGTATTCAAATTTTCATTTTCCAATATTATGGAATAGAATCATAACTTCAATTTTCTCCTTTTAATTTTGTATCCCTGATGAAGCAAGAGGAAGGAAACAAGTTCCCTTATCTAAATCTATTAAATCCATACTACTCTGACTATCATGCTGCAGTGGATCATTCTAAAAAGGAGGAAGCACTTACTCCTTTCCAAAGTCTAAATCAACGGATTTCCTAGATTCATTATTTGAATCACAATCTAACGGGTTATTTACAAGCAGATGGCTACGATTTGATCTGTGGGTGAGACTGTTGATGTGGTCTAAAAGATGAGTGTGTTGAAATGTGTCCACCATGAGGAGGAGGTACTGAGCCCCTCGATCTATTGTCCTGCATCTATTTTATATGTCTTCAGACTTTGTCTATAGCCTGCTATGTCTTTCCCCGAGTCTCCTCTGCTATATAGGCCTTCTCAACGATCTCAACCAATGTCTGTGGACAATGTATCTACACTGCACCTCCAATGTCCAGATTCAGGTGCCGGATGAACTTGTGGATCCACACCCGCTCATCTTGCATTTAATCAACATACTGGAGTAGATCTAGAAATCTACTTTAATAATTATCCACTGTAAGAGATGTCTGTCGGAGGTCATGAAACTCGTCAATCCTTTGTTGTATGAACCTCTGAGATAAATATCTGCTTGTGAACCACTCCTCAAAGAGCTCCCAGGTAACTATCTCATAATCAACATGGAACTTCTACTCCTCTGTCCTCCACCAGACACCTACTCCATCCATCAGCAGATGGATTGCAACATGTGCTTTCATGTTGCTAGGACAAGGGAAGAGCTTGAAGCATCCACTCAAGTTCACCAACCAAGCCTCTGCCAGAAATCCACCTATGTCACCAGAATAATGAGCTGGTCATAGCTTCAGGATCTCACTGATATGATCAGTTTTTGTAGTCGGGTGGTCCCTAGGCCTCTCTGCATGTTCATCTCTAAGCCTAGGGATCTGAGACCTATCTCTTTGTCTTGAAACCCGGTCTCCCTGTCCCTTCTGCAGTGACTCTGCTTTGGTTAGCTCCTCATGGGAGTTTTCTCCTCTATGCTCCTTGTTATGCCAAGGAGAGGAATGAGCCTCAATGGATTTCACCCTATCATGTCTGAGTGAATGTGATCCTATGGTCCCTCCTCGTAGAGTGGCATTAACATCCTGAAGTGTGTGTAAAATCTATGGTAGGATTGCTTCTACATCATGATCTAGTGGTGGTAAGCCTAGGTCTATGTGAAAAGACAGCTCGTCTTGTCCGCACCTCCTGAACAGACCAAGGCAAGAGTTAGTTCATCTTTCTAAGTTTTATTCAGTCTTCATGTTTACTAAAATATTCACTTTTTCAAACAGGGTTTTTTTCTAATTTTAAAAGTGTGCTAGGTTTACATTTCATGTCTCAAGTTTTCTAGTGTGCCCAAGGGTCCAAGATTTTGAACCCACACTCTGATACCAAGTGTAACGCCCACTAAAGCAACCCACTTGAGACCCAAGAACATCCTAGGATTAGTAAGAAAAAATTTATGGGATATATTTTTTTGTTTAAAAGTGTCTGCTACCAGGTTATAAAACAATAGTTGCCATACGCAAGGTTTAGAGGCCAAATAAAAAAAATTAGCTCATAGTTTTCCCATTACAACAATTATTAAATTGACAGGGTCAAAACTTAGGTTTAGAACAATCATTAAGATTAAGAGGGCAATTTCACACTCTCTCACCCCCTGACAGGATTAAGAGATTCAACCTATTTTTTATCAAAATTAACGCACTTGAAATCCTCTGAAAACATTCCCATTAGATAGGAAGTTTTCTCACATTTCCAGTGATTCAAAGAAGTCTTCCTAGCTCCCTGTATTTCAAAAGTTATGGGTCGGTGGACCTTGTGAGGAAACTTTTCCCAAGGAGGTTTGGCGGGCCTAGGGTAGAAAATTTTCCCCAGGGGTGGGTCTACGGGCCGCGGGGAGAAATTATTCCTGGAGGAGGAGGAGTCGGGTTGGCGGGGCTCGGGAGGAAATATCTCCCTAGACGTGGGCCAATAGAGTGGGGGAGAAGTTTTGGAAATTATTCCACATGGGGCGAAAATGCACCTTTGCACCCATGCACTGGCAAGTCTACAAGACCGCAAGGGAAACAATATGGTGAGTCCTAAGCCAATGTGGAGAAAATAGGGTGGCTAGGATAAAATAAATTTCTCGCCCTCAAGGGTGAAAAGGGTAAAATTCACCCGCGCCTCTACTGACACGAGAAGATGCCATGTGTTAGCCAACCATTGGTTACGGGTGGGCAGGCCGATGGGGATATTTTTGAAATTTTTCCCAATTTTGTTTTGAAGCGTTAGTGCTTAAAAAGATCCGCTCCTTCGTCAATGCCTCATGAACCCACGTGGTAGCACCTGATTGGCTGCAGGTTGATGAGGCTGTGGAGGAAACTTACAAAATTTTCCAAATTTATTTTTGAAAGCGTGAAAGGTTAAAATCGATCTGAGCATCCACCGGTGCCCAACAAAGCCATGTGTCGATCAAGGATTAGCTGCAGGGCGGTAAGGCCATGGAGGAAAAATTACCAAATAATCTTTTTGGACTTAGATCATTTTTTTGACAAGATGAAGGCTTGCGGGTTAGCGGAGCAGTGGGAAACTTCATGACTTTTCACTTTTTTGGCAAGAAACAAGAAAAGAAATTTTAAGCCCACGGGTCCACCCAAGTATATTTTATTCATTTAAATTTGAATGTTAGATTATTTTTGAATCCGAATGAAGTAAAAACTTCAGAAGACCATAAATTTTGATAGGGAACTCCATTTTTGGAAAACAAGGACTTTTTGGAAATATTTCAAGTCCTCTTTGCACATGAAGCTCAAGATTAAAATTTTGAAGAATTTTGAATGGTCAGTTTTAAGAATACATCTTTCTGTCACCTAAAATGTGAACTGGACTATTCAACTTATAAAATTTGTTCAAATTTTCCATAATTCCTGTAGTGCCTCGTTGCATTATACTTTTCTGAGCTGGCTGATGGGTGACATATCATGTCACTTCTTAAATGTTTGTAATCTCCTTTGGTTGGTGTGGGGTTGAAGGTTTCTTTTTTTTATTTGTTTCCTGGCAAGTGGGGGGTGCATGGAGGAGTGTATGGCATCCTGCCATATCTTAATTGCTTGACCAAATGAAAGATTGGGGTGGTTTTTCTAAGTGATTTGAAGGCGGGTCGGTGAGAGTCGGTTCAAGTTGGCAGGGGGCGCTTCAGTGGCTGTCACCGTCTCACCGAATGCATTAAAAAATCTTCTCAAACCACGCAATGCTGGACCAACACGCCTCTAGCCTATGCCTGTACCTCGTGGAGCGTAGAACTAAAATCTTGCTATGAGAGTGCCGTAAGGAAGTATCTGTCTTTTTGTAGCAGCTACAGGGCAGAGAAGTCAAAACATATCCCAGAAAATCCGTGGCTTCCAGAGAGAGTTAATCCCGAGAGCTGCAGGGCTATCCCAAGGCACCGCCGGTGTTGATCCTGATGTTCTGGATGCACGCAACCTCAATCATGTTCAGTTGTTGCAAAATCCACAACGTGCACGCAACCTCAATGCAGAAGCTGTCTTGAGCGCTTCCAACGTGCAGGTCGTCCACTATGTTGTTATCTGTTCAGTTCGACTGCATCCTCAGACTCGGGTCTTTCCCCTTCTGGTTATGTTCTCAAATCGACGAAGTGACAGTGAAAGCGTTGCAAGGACAACGTGTTGGCGGGTTGAGCATTTTATGTGTTCTGTCCATTCTGTTCTGGTTGCACGCGACCACAGCCATGATCGGCTGTTGCAAATCTCGTAGCTGTAATAAAAGAACGAGATAAAGTTTTTTTTTGTTGAAACTGTCTTGCATTTTCATTTTTTTGGAAAGTCACTTCTGTCCAGGTGGTGAATTTATCATGGAAGGAGCTCGATCAAATCTTGCAGCTGTAGTAGAAGTTTTGTTTGAGCGCTCCAACCAACGGGTTGTCCAACTTCATTGTTGTCTGTTCAGTACAGAATGTATCCTTAAACTCGAGTTTCTCCTTCAAGGTTTTTGTTTTTCTGTATCGACTATGTGGCAGTGATTTTGTTTTGTGGCTAAGGCCACACCCCTTTCTTGTTCGTTGGGCATTCCAACTCCTCCTCCGAGTTGTCTGTCTAAATGTCAGCCGAGCTGTTTCTGAGTCATGGGTAGGCCCGTGGACTAGTTTGTTTCCACCGCCTTTGTGTCCGAATCTTCTTAATGTTATATGCAAAATTTACAATGATATTTTGCACTGGAGGCATTCTCCCTATGAGAATACCCCTATTGGAAAACGAGACAGTCATCTCCTTAAGCACGTGCCAGAGAGGATGCAACTCAGGTGAAATTTACACTGTTCACAATTGTGGGGTTTTGGGTCCTGGAGGAAACTGTTGGCCTCAAATGGCTGGTATGGTCCCTGTTCCTGATGACGAGAGGGTGAAGAATAGTGTGGGAGCCGAACAATGGAGCAGATCAGTTATGGAGCAAGACACTAATCGTCTCACTCTCGCCTACTTCGCCATTTTAGGCCTCGACATCCTCAATGCACATCTGTTGCTATGTTATTTTCTGTTAAGTGTCGAATGCACCCTCAAATTTGAGATTCTCCTACCAGATATTTTTTTATCAAAATCGATTAAGTGACAGTGTGGCTGTTACCAGGAGACCTGATGAAATTTATTTACAAAGATTCTCTTTTGAGATCTTCTTGCTGTTTGATGTAACTCATGGAAGAGAACCTCATAGAGGCGGGCCTGTTTCATATCAGAATATTCATGAAACACAATTTACTCTGCTATTATATGAGCTTCTTTAGCGTGTCACCAAGCTGGCAAGCATAAAGTTTTCTGTTGGAATAATCACGCCTTTCAGGCTATAGCTGAAATGTTTGCACTGAGATTTTGATGCTGTCCCCAAATCTGATGAAGGAAAAAGTTGTGTATCATCATGGTAGATGCCTACCCGAGCCAGGAGCATGGTGTAATCAGTATGTCTCGTGTCCGAGCTTCAAATCATGGGGTTGGTTTGTAGTTGTTTTTCACTGCGTGGTTGTGGCGCTAGCTCGAGCTCGCAAAGCACTTTGGGTTAAAGGCAAGCAACGGAATTGAAACAATCATATGCATCTGGAGATGGCATTTTAAACCAGGCATGTTAAATCTACTCCTTGTAATAGTTTTCTACCTTCTTTCAGTATCTTGAAATGAATTTTCTTTCCTCTTGAATGGTGCCTAGACTAGATGTTTTCGTGGTTGTTTATATCACTGCCTGATTGTGTGGTTGTTCCTTTAAATCTTATTCCAATTTCGCTGATTTTGCTTGGAATGTTCCTTCCTCTCTTATAGCTTACTCTATTTCATATTTGTCTAAATGGGTTACTGCAATTTTGAGTGATGCAGTCTAGTTCGTAGGGAAGGAAACATTATTGAGTTTTGTTTGCTTATATGACTTTCTTTTAAAAAGAATTCTGTGATGGTAATTATAATTGAAGGTTACTAAATAGAAGGTTAAGCCTACATACCTCTTTTGGTTGAATAAATACGCATTTCCTGTTTAGGGCTCTCTTGTTTTGCTAAAAGGTACATTAATAGTGACGTTGTGTCTGAAACTTGTTTAAGCCTATGGGCATTCCTTACTTTATGTTTGATTAGAAAATGGCATTTGGGGTTTGTTTTAGAACTGTACATGGTTGACTGTTGTACCTAGTCTAGATGAGGGATAACCTGGCATCTATTTTGGCCTCCACGTGTTGAGAGTATTACTATACCTAATTCTTGATGTAAACTCTTGTATGATTAAAGCAAGGGGAAACATTGTAAGTTTAACTGAATGAAATCTCTACAATTTTTATTAAGGGTCGCAAGCAAGCTATTACTAGCTAGACTGAAACAAAAGTTGTAGGTGAATCCATGGTACTGGACTCGTGAACTCGTTTCCTATTAGATGACAGCTGATTTCAGTGATAATATCATAGGTGGCCGTTATATTTATCTGTTTGATATTTGCTAAGACTTTTCCTCGATAAGCCCACATGGATCGGGTAAAATTTTCCATCTTCTATACCTTTGGCAAGGAGTTCATAGAACTTCTAGCCCTTACCGCACTGCGTAACCTTCCTGATAGCTAGGTGCGTTGGTTCTTGGTCTGTGCTTGTACTCGTGGTAAGGTCTTTTGAGCCTGGGGCATCGTTGGTGTTTTGCCCTCTGCGTATCGAATCCCTTTGTTTTCGAACTCGAATACCTTATACTTCAACTTGGTTCTAAAAGGTCCCATTTTGTGGCTTTGTTAGGGAAATCAATTTTTATTTTTAATGTTTATTGACATTGTCTGAATTATATAAAAATTATTAACGACTTTTGGGTTTAGACTTCCCTTATATTATGTAGAGAAGTTGACGATTAGGATAGGGTTTTTTGGTAGAATAATGGCCCTTTCTGTGTCTCTTTCGTACGCTTTTGGAAAAGTGGATTTGTTTTGGTTGACTAGTACTACGTTTTAAGAAATCCGATAAGGAGGTAGTGGTAAACTCCTTGGTTAAAACCAAAACTATAGTTGTGTTCTTTTAAGGGCATCGAACCCATATTACTTTGAAGCCCCCCTGGAAGAATTGGATAACGTCATTTTTGCTTCGCGCCTACGATCATAATTAGTACGCTTTGTCTTCTCTTGGACCCCTTTAGTTGGATGGAGTAAATTTTGGATTCCAATCACGTAACCCATAGGATTACATGAAGGAGATATCAACACTCTTGACTTTCTTCTTCCCAATCCATAAGGTCTTGCCTTGATTTATGTAATTTTGTTCTTACTAGTATTTGGACTTTCTCCTTGTTGGATGATTTAGTTTTCTCTCTCATGAGATTAATATTGGAGTTGTGAGTTGTGTTTTAATCCATTTCTGAATTTAGAATATTCCTCTCTTGATATTGTTAATTGTTAGCTTACTATTGCATTGTGTAGCCTTAACATGCTCAGTTCTTGCGAACTGACTTTAGTTAATATTTGTGCAGATGGATTATGCGAGTAGACTAGAAGAAAAGAGTGTAAAAGTTTCATCTGTACCATTATGAAGTTCCTTGTAAAAATGTCCAATGTGTTGTAAATTGTGTAACATTGCTTGTAAAGAGAGTTGGTATGACCTCTTGCCTTGTATTGTTTGGTAATGGTGAAATAAAGTGTCTTGTTCTTGTGTAGTTAAGCTTGAAATCATCCTTGTGAGAAATGGCTTTCAATCTTTACATTGATATGAGTATTGTAAAACTTTGATCTTGAGAATAAATTGTTAAGTTAAATCTTTCTAAGACTTAGCGACAATATTTTATAAGTAAAGTAAAATGAGTCGGTTAACCCTTAAAGAAGCTAAACAAAAATAATAATTTTATATTCAACAAATAAATGTAAAGGTGATCTATTTGAAATCAAATAATTCGATGAGTGATCAAAATGAAAACATCCTTTGTGAAGTAAACATTAATAAATTGATACCCCTAGCTAAACTAGCGAACACTATCCCTTTGGGGTGAACTCTTAAACAAGCTTAAAGGAAAACAATGGTTAGTTTCTGGAAGATATTAAGATTTAGTAAGCAAGAGAAGACTTTAAGTGAACTACTCTTCAATGTATAAGAAATTAACTCAGTTGGTGAGATGAATTTGTGCGAACCATATATTGATTCCTTCTGAAAACTTAAGTCATGAACTAAAGGGTGTCTTACCAAAATAAATAAACCCTAACCATTTCTTACTGTGGCTTGCCCTAGCCGTGAGTGTGTCATGTGGTTGGACTTCCATGTTGTCTCGTCAAAAAGAAAAAAAAAAAAATTGTCCTTGATAAGTGTGAATGTTTCCGTGCTGACCTTGTGGTCTTCCCCGTAAAAAATGGTTCCAAGTGTTGGTTGTAACCTTGTGACGACATGTTGTGTCGTGTTGAGTCAAAGCAAGTCAAAAAAAAAGTTATCCTGTATTTCACTGTGTTGTTCTTGTGTTGGTATTTTTTTGGTGCGTTACAATTCCTTTACAACATGCCAAACAAGCATGGAGGATTTTTCTTGGAAGATTATAGGATAGATTACAATCATTAAGTTGTTTGATTGATTTACATTTCGAAAATCTAGAAATTTGATAATAACGACTGTGAAACTGTTTGAGCCCTAATTGAAAGGTTCTATTGAAATTCCTTAAGTATTTTTGTTTTCTTGGAATCATTTGATCCCACAAGTTCAATTGGTATTTCAATTTATCCTTTCAATGTTAGAGGGTCACTCTGTACTGATCAAATTTTGCAAGTATACAAAGAAATAAGGGATGGAGTTTATACTTGATCATAAATAGATCCAAGTTTCCTTTAATTTGATATAAGAAATTCATTCTGTATATAAGAAATTTTATCCTGTATCCAATCTAACATATGAAGTGTTATTTTCAATTCAAGTATATTAAAATCCAATGTCACAGTTCTAATTTCTAAATCATACAGAATATAACAAAAGATATCTTTCTTTCCTGTTCAGGGGTGTATAACATTATCCTCACGCGTATTTAACACTTTTTAAGATCATTTTCCAGCTATAAGAACAGATCTTTGTATAATATAATTTCTATATTTCAAATGCAGATTTCCAATGAAAACAAAATCATTTGAACAAGGTACACAACTTCCCTTAAATTCAAATGAATCTTTTACAACTTTTTCCCATTTATTTTAAGAAACAGAACTATAAACGTACAAAGTGCATATCTTTCCAAAATTTCCACTTAGGCTTCCTCATGTGCAAAAGGATCACTAGATTGAATACAAGATATATTCTTCCATAATATATCACAATAACTTTCATGACTAAAAAAGATTAGCATTTCCAACACATTAATAAACCTATAAGATCATCCACTTCATAGTGGAAGATTAATTTTTAAAAATAATTATGAGTTACCAAAGAAGTTTCACAAGGGACTATAAGAACTTTGTCTATAGTCCTTTCTATTTAATTACAATGTACATAATGTTTTCTGATAATTTCTTTGACATTTTCTTATTCAAAACCAGAATGTGTTTTTTACCAAAGTATATCTCCTTCACATACACCTTCGAATTAAATAGTAAAATTTATAAAATCATATGCCAATATTTAAAATTGACATATTTCCATCACATAATAATGTACAAGGTCATCCACTTCAAGTAGAAAAGGGTTATCTTTTTCCCTTGCTCCAGAACAACAACATAAATATCCTCTTCTATTTTCTTTGTTTCAATGCACATATCTTGCTTGATCACAATCAAAATAGGGGTAAGGGCAATGCTCTCCACCCAACCAAGACATCTAATTTAGTCAATACCTGAAAATGGGAAGCCACCTCCCTCTTCATTGGCCCTTGATCCCCAACCATAATGCAATAAGAAACATGTGTTTCAACTCATGGAAACAATAGGCTTCCACAATAGACAATACAATTTGATATTTAAAACATGGTCCATAAATTAAATTCGAACTTATATTACAAGTGGACAGTAAAATCAATTACAAGTGGAAATAAAATCACATTAGGCATGTCATAACCATGCATGCGAAAAGGATCTAAATTCAAATTTTAGAAAAATGCTACTTATAATTTTCAAGTTCTATTGGGTATCACCACCTGATTTTAATTAATATTGATATATATTGTATGTTTATATTTTTCATTTAAGAATCCCTAACATTAGCCCTTCCTAAAACTACATAACAATAATGTACCCTTTATCCACAATATTTTACCACTAATTTAGCTTGTGGATAATCGTTGAAATTCTCAATTAATTTTTTTGAGTGTCCACCCACTATGAAATTGTTAGGTGAAACATTTATTATGTAAAACCTTCGTCACAAATTTAAAATTGTAGGCATATCTAATGTTATGCATTGTGAAACTTTTTACAATTTCATAAAGTTTAATTAATTACCACAAATAAAATATGTGTTAGGTTATATTTAAATGTTTCAAATATTAATTTTTATAATTAAATATGAGTGTTACAATGTCAATCATCTTTAAGCATATCTCTTGGGATGAATTCTACCATTGGGCTTTTATGTTTAAGATTCTGATCCCCTATATAGTTATTTAAAATGGTTATATCTGGCTTTTGAATAATGTTTAAGGTGGGTATAGTCCCTTTCACAAAACTATAGTAAGAAATATATTAAAACATCTATTTAAGAAAGTTTCCATAAACAATTATAAATGGTTTTCTCATTTTCAATTTTATATATATTAAAATTATAAAAATAACATTATCTATGTTTCAGTTTCACCATGGAAACAAAATTCTTAATCTAACTACATTAATATCTAGATATTTCATATAAATTATTTTTGTTGAACAAACTTAATATCCCTTCTTTCATTCATAAATGCATTTTGACATAATTCTTAATTAAATTTTATCCATAATTTCAATATTTAATAATGGTAAATCATCTATAGTGGATCATTAGATAACACTATAGTGGATTAGATTTAAACTAGTGTAGAGGTAATTGAGTGTTGTAACCTTACTCCACAATGCATACTATTGTATAATTATGTACACGGTAATATATCAATCAAAAATTTAGTATGAACTACATAACATGACATTAAGAATACACCTTCTTAAGTTTTATTTAAATCTAATACAATAGGTTGTGAAAAATATCAAACTATAAGACTTTATATTTGGGGTGTATAAAATCTTAAGACTATCAACATAACTATTATTTAGTAATGTGATTGATAATGTAAGATATTCAACTATACATTAAATATGAGCAAAAAATGTGATTTTCATTTCTATGATTAAAATTCAAGAATGTGGATATGTCACCCACATTCATGAGTTTAAATATGAATATTATGAAATGCCTGTGGAATAGTTCTATTTTAAAACTTGAGAAAATGTGATTTTATCTTACAATGAAATTTTAAGAATGTAGATATTTTAACAAATTAAAATGTACACCTTGAATAAAATTGATTTCTCTAATATTTGTATGGTCTTACAAAGCTATTAGACTTGCAATGTTGATAATTCACTCTTCCAATCTCCCACAAACATATTTTGTTTCATGGATAACCATGTGGATAAATTTCTCTTGAAGGTCCCCCTACTTCTAGTAGTGTGCAAGTACAAAATTATTCATCACATTTCATTATACCTTGACCAATCTCTGTATGGCACCCAATAAAGAGTAAAGAAATGCACAGCTATCTTGCTGCTTGTAAGGTGGATTACTACTAAATCCCAACTCCCTCCACACTTATACCTTCTCTCATGGTTGTAAAGATGCACTTATACCTCCTACAGAAACATTGGACCATAGTCTTCTCCTACACCATCCCTAGGCCATTACCCAAACACCCCGCACACATGCCAAAACATTCACAACAATAAAATTTGGACAAATACAATAGTTAAAAGTTCAATAAAAATATTATGCTTGAAAGAAGAACATTTCAAAAGCCAAACTCTTACCTATCCATAATGGAGTTTGTTCCAAGTTCCAAACAGCAAACTTCCCAATGCAAAACAACCCAAGATCAATGAAACACATGCCTGTAAAATTTGATTATATTGTAGTCAGCAAACTTTCTCTTATAATCAAAAGTAATGAGCCTCAAAACAACATAAGAATTCACTCCAAATGAAGTATGCAAAAGTGAAACCAATCCTACCAAAAACAAGCTAAAGAATTCAAATATTTAGAGAGGGAACTTAGAAGAGGATGAGGGGGATCCAAGTGGGATGCCACGTCACACATGTGGATATGTCCTTTAAATATGAATTTTACTCCAGAAAATGTCGAAATTCAACTTCAATCTCCAAGGCACAATGATTTTTCTGTGGAAATAGGTGGGTGAATAATATGACAAGTTACTTACACACTCCAAGACAAGCCCACACAAAAGCATAAGGACTGAAATTAAAAATCAATGAAACACATGCCTAAGTAAGTGCAATTCACTCCACATTTATCTTGACTTCCAAAAATCCACAAAGAAGGTCTAAATTTAACCCTCCAACCATAGGCAAGGTTGGTAAATAAATTTAAGAGGTATGGGAAAAGTTTAATTTGTCCCACAAGCCTCAAGAATTAGCCTCCAAGGACAAATTAGAATTTCCAAGAAGGTGGGGTGTTTCATACTCTAAAATCAACTTACATATTCCTTACACATTTCTTACAACAATTTAATTCAAGGCCAACAACTTGATTAATTACTTTCTTATGACATATTTTAATTAATCAACTTAATAATAAGATTACTCACAATATTACACACCATTTAATAAATAATGAAACGGGTCAAAGTACCAAAAAATAAACACATGCAAACATTAACAAAGGGACCAAATAAAAACAATACATAAAACCCTTGGTCACATATAAAGGTGATACCCCCATGGGAATCCTTAACAAAATCAAACACACACAAACAATACAGTTGCCATGGTGACCTTGTTGAATTCATCTAGAATTCCAAAGTGGTTGGTCTCCAATCCCCCAATGTTTGTTGTTATATTTTAAACCTACAAAATGCAAATACCTCCTTCGGCCTCGTGGCAATATTAAAACATCCAAATGAATATAAATATAATTTCAAGATCATCGGCATATATGTGAATCACCACAATCATCAAGACAATTAGTAGTATCACTTACAATTTCATCCACAACTATCTCATCATCAATTTTAATTCAATTATCATTTTCTAGGTCTACTCAAAATATCCAAATATCACAAGTTCGGTCAACATCTATAATATAACCATGTTAAACAATATATCCACATCAATATGTAAAATGTCTGTAATAGTCATCATGCACCATATTTGAATCAAAGTCCACAATAAACCATGATCTAACATCTAACATCATACTAAATTAACTATAACAAAGCCCATAATATATTCAGCAATATTAGGATCAATATCACAAGGTGTCGAAGGGAAGCGGGCACTACAAGTACAAAACCGACATACATCAACTACTAAACAACTAGTCCATAGTAAAATAGCTGCACATCCAAGCTAGGTGGGAGAAACAATATTCTTGCCATTGGATTTTTTTCTTTTTGTTCACAGTCTTCCACCCGTCAGAGACCTCCTTGATAGGGAGAATAACCTCGAGAGCTTCAATCGGTAGATATTTTCTATTTTCTACTGGAAGAGAAGGAGTAATATTTTCATTTTCCACTTTACACTTTGATAGTGTAGTTTTTGTATTCTCCGTGGTCCCACCAACATGAATTTATTTAGTAGGAATTTATAGGACTAATTCTACCTGAACATCTAAATCAACATTTGAAACCAAATCATCCTTGGTATAAAACACCAAATGCTCAAGAAAGGCTTTTTTCCACCAATTTTTTCTCTCAGTATTATGCTTTTCCAGCCCGTAATCTGAGGCTATGTGATAAAGAGAGAAACATCTTTGACACATGAAGGACAAACCTTGATAATCAAGTGGCCACATCCATGTTTGGTTTTGTACTTTAACCTCAATGTTTTCATGAAGGTATTTGGAAGTGTCAACTTCAAAAACGATCCTAGAAAATGTTATGTGGGTGTAATCTATTTTTTGGGAATCAATGAAAAGAGTAGTGCCCAAAACATTGAGTATGGAGGTCAAGCAGTTAGTACTATAGAATCTAATTGGTACATGAGGAAGTTTGATCCAAATGGGTTTGTGGTTAAACGATTCTTTGAGTGGGTTAAAAGAAGGAAACTAGGGCTTTAATATGAGGTATCATGATTTGCATACCCATAATTTCCACACAATATCAACTTTATAGGTTTTTGAATAAAAAATAACAATAAAAATACCTTTAACACATGGATACAAATCTAGCTTACTTGTAAGAAGCAGAATCAAGTTTTTAGAGTTTTATTCATGTAGATCTGGTAAGTTGGGCCATAACCACCTGAAGCAGAAAATTAGAGCATGCTCTTGGTAAAATCATTCAGAATCCAAAACTTCCTCCACAAATGTGATGCTTATGGTAGTGTCTGCAAGGATCATGGATTTACATCCGTGCATGGCATCTTTGGAGGATATGCTAGAGATCCCTTGAGAAGTAGGCATCTTTCCAATAGGGTTTGAGCCATCATCAATAGCCTCCCCAGAGATCTTTTGTAAAATTCCATTGCCCTAGAGAAATGTTACAACTATTATTGTAATGTTTTAAATTTGAATGTAGATTGTAAAAAAAATCACTATTATATTGGTGTTGTATGTAAAGATAATGTTTTAAAATAGTTTTTTAAGGTATAAGAAACAAAATGGATGAATTGAGATTGAATGACTTGTGGGTATGAAATATAATTTTAATTGTAAAATATCTAGTGATAAGGGTTATGCATGTTATTTAAATATTTTTAATTTTGAAAAATTTAATAAAATTTTTTTTTTGACATTCTATATTTAATTTTCATTATTTGAATATTTAATGTGTTTTTATTATGTATAAAATATGCAATGTGATAACTATCAATAATATTTGTACTTTATTTACATTTGGGAGCATGTGCACAGACATTTGTCCAAATCATAATTCAGCATTCCAAGTTCATTTTTCAATAGTAGGATTTTGGATTTGTGGATGGAATGTTTCCCATAGAAGTTATTGTTATCCCAATTTTCCCCCCGGGTAAAATTGGTCAAACACAACCCTGCACAGAAGAAAACCTAAGGGTTGGCTCTATCCTACGAGATCACATTCAAATCTAAATCTGAGGGATAGGAAAGACTCTACAATGGAGGAGTAGGGTCGGCGACGGATCATACAATGTCAAAGGAACCTAGAGTTCGAGAGGAAAGAAAATAGGAAAGGCTCAAAGTTTTCAAACTTAGCCGTATATGAGTTGACTCAGGGCCAAACAACAGACTCGCAAAAGATGCCATGTGTCAGCTCGGTGCAATTCCAAAAGGTGCATCAAAAAGGTAGGTCCCAAATGTGCTTTGAGCCTCCATGCGTCTAATCAACACAAGTTTTAGAAGTGAGACCCAAGGGACAACCCCTAAATCAGCGTGAAGCTTCCACATGTCCTAAGCCCAGAAAGAAGAAGTCAAAAGGTAGAATCGGCCGTTGAAAATTCTAAACAAGATGGAGCCGGCAGAAGGTGCTATGTGCCTCAATGGAGTAAATTCAATAGGCGCGGCCCAAAGGCCAGTCCTAAATAAGCACAAGTTCGACACTTGGCCAAGAGTCCAAAAGGGGGATAGATTCAGCCATTTAATCGGCTAAGTATAATAAAGTCAGTGGAATGCTCCACGTGTCATCTCGACGCAATTTCAAAGGAAGAACCAAGGGCGGGTTCCCAAATGAGCGTGGGCTCGCCACGTGGTCATACTAAAAAATGGAACAGAGAAGGCCTGAATCAGCTCAGTATAAAATAACCTGTGGAAGGTGCCACGTGTTGACTTGGAGAAACTTCAAAGGTAGAATCCGGACGGACATTCCCAAAGATGCGCTGAGCATCCACGTATCTCAGGTCAAACATATGGCCCCACCCAAAAAAAGGGACTTAACCAAAAAAGAAAATGAAATAGAGCAAAGATGCGAAAGGAGCCACATGTCTCTTTGGCGCAATTTTAAAAGTAAAATCCAAAATCGGTCACCAAACGCGCTCCAGCTCTACACGTGGCCATGTTTCAAGTCAAAGCGTGAAGGCAGGTCACTGGAGGAAGTTTGAATTTTTGGGATTTTGTTTCGAAAAGGTGTAAAGTATAAAAATAAGCCACACCTTTGCCAATGCCTATAGAAGCCACGTGTTAAGCCTAAACTACATGCAGGGAGGTAGACCTTGGAATGATTTTCACCAAAGTGGGCTGGTAGGCCTGGGGAGAACTTTTTGCCAAAGCAGAAATTGGGGGCCAGCGGGCCCGAAGATGACTTTTGGGAAATGCAAATATGGAAGGCCGTAAAGGAAATTTTTCCCAAGTATAAATTTGGGTCGGCGGGTCATCGGGGGAAACTTTGGAAATTTTGCAGCTTTTGCAAATGGCAAAATTTCACTTTCGGGCTTGTGGCGGCTTTGGGAAAAAGTGAATTTTGGGCCTGCAGAGCTGCAGAAGGTTTTGTGATTTTTGCGTCTTTTCACAAAAAGCACAAATTGTATTTTCAGGCCTGCGGATCTGAAACATAATTGTAAGATATTTCTTTAAGGTATTTGTACCATTATATTCTATATGTGCTCATCATAAAGTTTTAATATACATTTTTAAAACTAAAATTCCATCATCTTACCTTTTTTTACATATGCGTTAAATGTCCTTTAATTTATATTCGTATGTTATCAAAGGACAAGGATCTTGCTGTAGCAGAAACAACACCCATGCAGGATGATTTTGTTTCCATGGCATGCTCTTGGGCGTCGTGTCTGTTTGGAAGTGTAACGACCCAAAAATCACACACACGAACAACATATTAAAAGACAGGATAAATTTTTTTTTTACTTGCTTCGACACATAACATGACACAACATGGTTGCAAAGTTACAACCAACTCTAGGAACCACTTGTTACGGGGATGACCATAAGGTCAGCATGGAAACGTTCACATCCAAAAGGATAATACACTTTCCTTTTTTTTTTTACAAGACAACATAGAAGTCCAACCACATAGCACTCTAACAAATAGGGCCAACCACAATGAGATATTCTTGAGGCTTATTTATCTTAAAAAGACATCTTGCAATTCTTAGCTTACGTTTTCAAGGAGGCTCAAGATATGATGCATACAAATCATCTCCCCAAGCTAAGTTTATTTAATCTTCTCTATTATGACATTTATTTGCTTAATTTGTTTATTTAGAGAAACGGGGAATTTAATTCCACAAGGCCACCTATTAACAGTTACTCTACTAGAACTTGTTCATGCCCATATGACAACATGGGTTTGTGTTCAACATAATTAAGAGAAGAAAGACAAGGCACCTTGGAAAATGGTTAGAGGAAAAAAGGTTGAGTTGGAATCATCTAGCAAGACGTCATTAGCTATTACCAAGAATAATTGAAACTTGAAAACTTAACCAGAATTATTAAATATTTTACTTGGGCTTTACTAAATGAGTTTTATAAAAATAAAACAAATTTACCATCCAATGGTTAAGAGATAGATTGCGTAAGGTTTCTAAAGTGTTATCTCCTACTTATTAAATCTTATTATCTTCCAGAACTAACCATAGATTTCCTTTAAGTTCGTTTAAGAATTTCACCATGAAAGGATAATGTTTATTAGTGTAGCTAGGGATATCAAGTTATATAAGTGTTACTTATCCAAGGATCACTTTCATAGTTGCTTACAAACTTATTGAATTACTAAGCTCTTAGGAGGATTGGTACAACTCTACACCATTTTAACTGCAAGAGCAATTTTAGTTTAACTTCTACTAAGTATTGCGAAACAAAAACAAGGTTATATCAATTCATTCCACACATGATGCACAAAGTCTTAGGGACATTTACCATCAACTATTGAACCATGACTAAGGAGCAAGAGAGTAGCATAATTCATTTACAAAAATGATACCCCGCTACATCAACTCTAAGGATTCCGATAATTCCTAGAATATCCCATCAACCAAGCGGTAATCAAACTTTCATTTATTTACACGTGATAGACCAAACAAGCCAAAGTTTCAACAGTTACAACGACATAATACTCGATACAATACATTTACTAGGCACTGACCCTTCTTCTAAAATGTCCACTAGATGCCCTTATCCAAATTTTAGCTAAACAATAGTACACAGGATTCGTACAAAGGAACATCATCAACCAAGGTTGATGCAATAATCCACAAGTCTTTCCATCATTTAACTCGCACGTAAGCCATCTGCAACAAATTTTTCTACAAGAGTCAGTTTGCGAGAACTGAGCAAGATAAGGCTACACAAAACCACCATAATTATTATCTAACAATATCACACAAAAGGAAGCACTTTATGACAAGAATTGGTTCAAACCTCTAAACACTACTGAACACATCAAGTCATATTAAAGTCTATCATCATGCCAATCAAATAAGGAGAAGACCTTGTACTTCAGTTAGGAGCAAAAGCAACGAAAGTAACAATCATATAAGGAGAAAATAAATAGTCTAGCACAAAACAAAATTCCCATCAATTAAGTAATTAACAATAATTACAAGATTGAGATTTGATATATATACCTACCATCTAGAAAATTTATCAAAGGTAACAAACGCATAGACTAAAATAATATATATCAAAACTCTAAGCTGGCTAGCCCAAGCATTGATCACACCAGTCCTATGACCTTCCTTTCTCGATGCCAAAAGGTTATCAAGGGACTTGTGAAGGAGCTAACAAAAAAAAGTCAAAGACAACCTTGGGTGCTAGGGAGGGGATTTCATAGTTATCGTAAACTTACTTCCATGATATCGAAAATACTAGTTGATCAACATAATAACTAGCAACTCAATCGCAGAGAAGAAAAATATATAAACAAACAGACGAAGGTCTATCACTCGAGTAAGAGAAACATAACATCTAGAGGAGAGGGCACACGCATCCTTTTGACCAACATACTGACAAGGATAAAAGCTAAAACAAGAAGAAACAAGCGGAAAGGGGAAATCTCCCATCATGACATCCAACTAACAAAACAATGCAAGGAAAGAGTGGTTTGATTTCGCAATAATTTTAAATAAAATAATAGTAGAAAGGTGTAGAAATACCTTACCTTTTTCTCCAGATTTAGCATCATCCTCTTCTCTCTTCCATTGCTTTCGACGCCCTCCCGAAATCCCACACCCAACAAAATGTTCCAGACTGAAGAGGAAGCCAGTGGAAGCTGGAACGTGGGAGGAAAAGAGGCATCCATCGCCTAATTCGTAGAGGAGAAGATAATGAAAGGAAGAGGGTTCGTTGCAGGAAACAAGAACAAAACTGAGCAGAGGAAGACTTTTACTTTCCCGTTCACTCAGTACATGTTCCGAATCTGAAAAATATCCCGCTACCTACATCTCCCAAGACATTTTCTCCAACATTGCATAGATCTCCTATGCCTGTGGGTGTGATTTGTAACCTACACAAAAAGCATGCACCATTTTATTGCCTTTAATCCAACTACACCCGAGTTTCTTTCTAAATCCTCTATCCTTCATCGATCTCCTAATAAGATGCGAGTATCACCTTTATCATTTTTTTCACTAGAAGACCAGCTGTCCACTGCCACAACTACTAATTTTTGCATCTTGTTTAACCCCGCCATCCCGATCCCTACTTTCCTTTCTTTATCCAATCCGCTAAAGGAATGTAAATAGTAGCAATGTTTCACCTCTGACTCACTGATTGCAAGGATCATTCCAACTCCTCTGACCCTTCTAACTTCATGCCATTTTGCAACTCTGGGATTACTTCCCCTATCACACATCACAATTTTCCTTTTCACCATTTTGGGGTCCAGCGACCTTTCCATTCAAAGGGAAGACGAATAGCTATCTCTACCATTCCCAACAGATATTCCTCCAGCATAGATCAAGGGGACTAAATCAGACCCCAACGCCTTTCCACTGTACAAAGACACTCCCCTGATGATTTTCCCATTACCCAAAATAATGTTTGCAGGTAAATTCCTGTCTAAAGTCCCCGCCCCAACTGTTGTCTCCCATGGTGAAAGATTGGTGACAGACAACCCCCCCAGGACCCTCATTGACAGCAGAAGTAGACACAAACACACCCGTCTCTAGCCCCAAAGGCACCCATTGCAAAACTATCAAGATAATATGGCACAACAACCCCGCCCACAGAAAGTGAAATCACACCCACACCATCTTCAACAGCAGTATCAAACGCAGACAGTATGTCAGAATCATAGCAACCAGACATCCAGCATTCCTTAAATGTTGCAAGCCGAGCCTTGAGTTCAGTTCCTTTCGCTGCGCAACTCTAATATGAAACAGATCCGCCTCTATGAGATCCTCTTCCATGAGTTACATCGTAAAACAAGTAAGATCTCGGTAGAGAATCATAGCAATGAACTTCATCCGGTCTCCTGGTAACACTCTCTCTGTCACAAAGTCGATTTTGATAAAACTATCTTGAAGGAGAGACCCAAATCAGAGGATGCATTCGATACAGAACAGAAAACAACATAGTTGGACAACCTGCTTACTTGGAGCGCTCACAAAGGCTTCTGCCATTCTGCAACATGCCTGCTGCCTAGATAATCACTGTTGCGGGTCGCTGCTATGGATCCTTGACCAGAACACACCTCGCAGCACTCAGAGCAATAAACTTCATCCGGTCTCCTGGTAACACTCTCTCTGTCACAAAGTTGATTTTGATAAAACTGTCTTGAAGGAGAGACCCGAATCAGAGGATGCATTCGATACAGAACAAAAAACAACAGAGTTGGATAACCTGTTTGCTGGGAGCACTCACAAAGGCTTCTTCCATTCTGCAACATGCCTGCCGCCTGGATAATCACTGTTGCGGGTCGCTGCTATGGATCCTTGACTAGAACACACCTTGCAGCACTCAAAGAATGTGGAGGTAACACGCCTTCTCCCCCATCCTGAAGCTCCATCTAAACCCACGCGCACAGGAAGGAACTAGGAAGAAGATGCCATGACAAAAACATTTTGCTAGCCAATACATCATGCCCCTCTCAAGCACTCCACACGTAGTCCAACAAAGGAAATGAAACTCACGCAGCCAGCAAAAGGAGACAAGAGCAGGTCAAAGAGGTAATGAAAACAGGAATGCATCGGTCCTTCCAACACCAGTAGCCCAAGAAAAACATGCTCAACACTCCACCTATACGCATTGAAGAAAGAATAAAAAAAAGATCATGGTGAAGAAAAACGGGACTCCACCGACTCCTCACGCAAGGATAGAAAACATAAAATACCACCAACTGCTAGCTACAACCTAGTTGACTGCAAAGCTAGGCAAGGGAAAAAAAATAATGGTGCATAGGCTAGGAGAAGAGTAAGATAAATGTTTTCTTCATTCAGTTGGGTGGAACGCATTAACTGCACAAGACTAGCCACAACGACCTCCTCCTTCCAATCTCACGCAAAAAGACAAGGACGTAACTACAAAAGCCGATGCTGAACAGGGCATTACATTCTCCTCCCCTTAAGAAAAGCATCGTCCTCGATGCGACATAACATAGCAGAAAAAGGAACTACATTCACAATCAAGAACAGGTACAGGAGAAAGTACACCCTATGGTTTAAAATTTTAGTCTATTAAAACACGGTCACAAGGTAGCCTTAGGAACATTTGGTAGAAATTTTAACTTTCAAATTTCTATGAAGATTGGCAGTTCTTTCTTGTTCATCATTTCATTAGTCTCTTTCCATGATCATTATTTCTAGTTTTAGTTTCTTTTTAAAAATATCATCATTGAAGATTTTTTGATTTATTCCTTATTGTGGGTGCCCAACATGAACTGCTAACACAACACCCTACCGGGGTCAGACAAGACATTACAGATTTACAACACGCAAGTATATACTTCATGATTGTATTACACCACAAAAGGTTACTCAAATACGGAATGGATTAGGCACAGTCCACATAACATAATACTCGACACACATCAATGACTGACATACCAAATACTCAAACAAAAGAGTACTACAATCCACCAGACATTTCCTCAATTCCACGTACGAGGATTTTCCATGACTCATAAAAACTACATGTACATAGGGTCCACAAGGGCATCAATGACATAACCACAACATCACAACACATATCCATCTGACATGAGTAACACATACATCAAAATACCACTACCAAACATCAACCATACACACAAATATCATATGCCTCCCTCAAACTCTTATGCCTCCCTCAAACTCTTATGCCTCCCTCAAGTCTCTTATGCCTCCCTCAAGTCTCTTATGCCTCCCTCAAGGAGGCTGGCTGACCCTATGGTCCAAGACACATAGAGTTCAAACACTCCTAACCCAAGTGACATAATAACGCGTGGTTCAACAACCCGCTAGTTATCTATAACTCCTTGGGGCGTACCCCCATACAATGAAGCGGGTCCATAGGTCCAACCATTTCATGGTGCATCCCATGACCCTATTTCACACATCACGATAATAGAACTAGCACAACAATCCAATCAAAGTGCCAAGTGGCAAAGTACAAGCCTTGGGCAAGGCGATAAAAATTCCAAATTTGAAAGAAGACCCAAAATAAAGTAAAATAAATGGCCAAATAGCCATAGTTAGTATCAAAATCCCCATGTTAGTGCCACAAACCAAGGAAATGCCCAAAATTGTAAAGCATGGCAATCAAGAAAAGATGCTGGTCCTTACAAATAAAGTAAAAAGCTCAATTTACGAATAAAATCAACTTATAATAATGTCACATTACGATAACTGTGTGGCCTTATTTGGCCACCAAGGGGTACTCAACGATTTGCTAGCACTCGGAACATCGAGCCTCAGCTCGTAAAATGCATATCAATAATACAAATGTCATCATCTCTATCAGAATCATCCCACCACCACTTCGACAAGGCTAAACATAGTCATAGTTGCACTTAGGTTGCGTACATACAACCACATAGGGAGAGAGGAAAGAATCACATGTTATCTACTAAACTGAGTTTCGGCTCAAGTTATTGACCCATGGTACACCATTCCTCACTCTCAACATACACTTCTACCGATTTCCCTCAGGGTCGGTCAGCATAAGGTTCGTAACATAACATGTAACTACATCACTAACACAAAGGTGGTACATATACAAGGTAGATCACAATCATACATTCACCGGGTGTAACACACCACTTTACCACATTCTACACCCAAAGTGCAATCACCATACGATAGGGTTCATACACTCACCGTATGACCCTAAATCACAACATGAAGCATTACATATTTGCACAAATCATACATACAATGAATATAGTACATCTCAACATAACATCCATTGCTACATAACAAGGTGGTACACACATTTCTTCAAAACATGGTAAAAACGTCATGATACAACTCATTTCTTTTAACATCAATCTAGTCGTACAACACATTGATACACCTACATATCACAATATGTCACAATGCTCCAACACTATGTCATTCACTTTATAATTCTTTTCACACGCCACAAACATCAATTCACACATGAACTCTTCATAGAATCCACAAGAAGGAGAGAGAATACTCCCATCCCCAGCACATCAATATGATAACAAATACGCACTGAGTGACATACACATCACGTGAGTTCACAATATCACAATTATGACATGGATCACATCATGCTTATACCACATTACTCTCCCAATATCTACCACCACTATGCAACATCATCATCATCATCATGTAGTAACATCATGTAACACAACCACCATCATGTAACATCACCATACAACACCAATCTGGCCCATAGGTTCGAGAGCATGAACCTACGCTCTGATACCAAGTGTAACTACCCAAAAATCACACACACGAACAACACAGTAAAAGATAGGATAATTTTTTTTGACTTGCTTCGACACATAACACGACACAACATGTCGTCACAAAGTTACAACCAACTCTAGGAACCACTTGTTACGGGGATGACCACAAGGTCAGCACAGAAACGTTCACACCCAAAAGGATAATACACTTTCCTTTTTTTTTTGACAAGACAACATAGAAGTCTAACCACAGAACACTCTAACAAATAGGGCCAACCACAATGAGATATTCTAGAGGGTTATTTATCTTAAAAGGACATCTTGCAATTCTTAGCTTACGTTTTCAAGGAGGCTCAAGATATGATGCATACAAATCATCTCCCCAAGCTAAGTTTATTCTTTTTACACTGAGTAATCATCTTTAATCTTCTCTATTATGACATTTATTTGCTTAATTCGTTTATTTAGAGAAAGGGGGAATTTAATTCCGCAAGGCCACCTATTAACACTTACTCTACTAGAACTTGTTCATGCCCATATGACAACATGGGTTTGTGTTCAACATACTTAAGAGAAGAAAGACAAAGCACCTTGGAAAATGGTTAGAGGGAAAAAGGTTGAGTTGGAATCATCTTCAAGACCTCATTAGCTATTACCAAGAATAATTGAAACTTGAAAACTTAACCAGAATTATTAAATATTTTACTTGGGCTTTACTAAATGAGTTTTATAAAAATAAAACAATTTACCATCCAATGGTTAAGAGATAGATTGCGTGGTTTCTAAAGTGTTATCTCCTGCTTATTAAATCTTATTATCTTCCAGAACTAACCATAGATTTCCTTTAAGTTCGTTTAAGAATTTCACCATGAAAGGGATAGTGTTCATTAGTGTAGCTAGGGATATCAAGTTATATAGTGTTACTTAACAAAGGATAGTTTCATCTTTGCTCACTTATGGAATTACATGCTCTCAAGTTGGTCACCTCTACACCAATTTATTTGCAATATAAATTTTAGTTTAACTTCTATAAGTATTGAACAACCCATTTTATTTTACTTATAACACACTATTACTAAGTCTTAGAAAGATTTAACTCAACATTTAATCGCAGGGATAAAGTTTAGCATTATTCATTTACGAAAACGAAACAAGGTTACATCAACTCTTAGAATACCGATAATCCAATAAGGTCACTCAACAAGTGGTAATCCAACTTTCTTTTATTTTCCAAGATAGACAGACAATTCAAAGTTCCAAAGTTAAGACGACATAATCCACGATACAAAACACTAAGACATTGATCCTCTTCTAAATTTTCCACTAGATGTTATCAATAGTTGAACAATATAAAAAGGATTCATGCAAAAGAACTTCTCAACTGAGGTTGATGTAAAAATCTACAAGTCTATCCCTCATCTACTCGTAAAATCCATCTGCAACAAATTTTTCCACAAGAGTCAGTTCGCGAGAACTGAGCAAGATAAGGCTACACAAAACCACCATAACTATTATCTAACAATACCACAAAAGGAAGCACTTTATAACAAGAACTGGGTCAAACCTCTAAACACTATGAACACATCAAGTTATAATAAAGTCTATATCATGCCAATCAAAGAAGGAGAAGACCTTGTACTTCAGTTAGGAGCAAAAGCAACGAAAGTAACAATCATATGAGAATGGCCCTTGGCCCTATAAGGAGAAAATAAACAATCTAGCAAAGAACAAAATTCCCATTAAGAAGTAATTAACAATAATTACAAGATTGAGATTTGATATATATACCTACCATCTAGAAAATTTATAAAAGGTACCAAATGCATAGACTAAAATAATATATTTCTAAAAGAACAAGAGTTGATCGGCCCAAGAAAGGGGAACCACGGGTTTCAGAAATTAACACAAAAGCCCATGTATAATTGAGTTTCAAACCGGAAATCAATTAGAGTATACATACAACATAAGTTTCGAAGCGAAGGCAAGAGTACTAGTTTTGACCATTAACTACAAAGATTTTCCAATCATCCAAGAAGGGTCAAAGTCTTACAGGCTAGTAGAAAACACGCGAGAGAAGGAGGGAGTTCCGTCACACAAGAGTATACAATAATGTCATCAACAAATTTTATAACACTAAAGATTTGCAAACCTCCACTACAATACTAATGTTTGGTTAATTTAAAATAAATTACTCATTTCCCAAAACAACCATATTTTAAGGCAAACCTTGGTAACACAGTCAACCGTCACACATAGATACAAACATAATTTCTAAGTGACATTATCAAAACAAAACCTTCCGCTATGAATCCATAAGACTATCAAATGAAAGATGATTTTTTTTCCCGAAGATTAATCACATTTAAGGAAATTTCCCTCACAAAATATCAAGGTAATTACGTGCATAAAAACCGACCAATATTAATTAATAGCGTTAACACTACAAAGGAGAAATAATGCAAGTTAGGAAAAATAGAAGAGTGCCATCAACAACAATTCTGAGAGGGGGATTAGACCAAAACTATTCCAGTGTCAACGAGGTACTGGATTCGCACCAAGAAACCTCGAGCTTAGTTGATCCGAAAGGATAGTTATGGTTCAAGTTGCTAGGGATGGTCAAGGTACTTCCTGAGGATGGCCTTAAAAGCCTAGAAATAAGATGAAAGATAATATAAGAGTCTCCACCCGTGAGACGGAAAACACATTACACACAAACCTTTTCATTCTACAAGTTTTAATACCAAAACTCTAAGCTGGCTAGCCCAAGCATTGATCACACTAATCCTACGACCTTCCTTTCTCGATGCCAAAAGGTTATCAAAGGGACTTGCGAAGGAGCTAACAAAAAAATGTCAAAGACAACCTTGGGTGCTAGGGAGGGGGTTTCATAGTTATCGTAAACTTACTTCCATGATATCGAAAATACTAGTTGATCAACATAATAACTAGCAACTCAATCGCAGAGAAGAAAAATACATAAACAAACAGACAAAGGTCTATCACTCGAGTAAGAGAAACATAACATCTAGAGGAGGGGGCACACGCATCCTTTCGACCAACATACCGACAACGATAAAAGCTAAAACAAGAAGAAACAAGCAGAAAGGGGAAATCTCCCATCATGACATCCAACTGACAAAACAATACAAGGAAAGAGTGGTTCGATTTCACAATAATTTTAAATAAAATAACAGTAGAAAGGTGTAGAAATATCTTGCCTTTTTCTCCAGATTCAACATCGTCCTCCTGTCTCTTCCATTGGTTTGGACGCCCTCCCGAAATCCCACACCCAACAAAACATGCCAGACTGAAGAGGAAGCCAGTGGAAGCTGGAACGTGGGAGGAAAAGAGGCATCCATCACCTAAGTCGCAGAGGAGAAGATAATGAAAGGAAGAGGGTTCGTTGTAGGAAACAGGAACAAAACTGAGTAGAGGAATACTTTTACTTTCCCGTTAACTGAGTACATGTTTTGAATCTGAAAAAATATCCTGCTACCTACATCTCCTAAGACATTTTCTCCAACATTGCATAGATCTCCTGTGCCTGTGGGTGTGATTTGTCACCTACACAAAAAGCATGCACCATTTTATTGCCTTTAAACCAACTACACCCAAGTTTCTTTCTAAATCCTCTATCCTTCATCGATCTCCTAATAAGATGCGAGTATCACCTTTATCATTCTTTTCACCAGAAGAGACCAGCTGTCCACTGCCACAACTACTGATTTTTGCATCTTGTTTGACCCCACCATCCTGATCCCTGCGGCCTTTCATTATCCAATCCGCTAAAGGAATGTAAACAGCAGCAATGTTTCACCTCTGACTCACTGATTGCAAGGATCATTCCAACTCCTCCAACCCTTCTCACTTCAGCCCCTTTTACAACTCTGGGATTGCTTCCCCTATCACACATCACAATTTTCCTTTTCACCATTTTGGGGTCCAGCGACCTTTCCATTCAAAGGGAAGAAGAATAGCTATCTCTACAATTCCCAACAGAGATGTCTCCAACATAGATCAAGGGGACTAAATCAGACCCCAACACCTTTCCACTGTACAAAGACACTCCCCTGACGATTTTCCCATTACCCAAAATAATGTTTGCAGGGAAATTCCTGTCTAAAGTCCCCACCCCAACTGTTGTCTCCCATGGTGAAAGATTGGTGACAGACAGCCCCCCCAGGACCCTCGTTTCCTGCAGAAGTATGGACACAAACACACCCCTCTCCAGCCCCAAAGGCACCCATTTCAAAAACTATCAAGATAATATGGCACAACACCCCCGCCCACAAAAAGTGAAATCACACCCACACCATCTTCAACAGCAGTATCAAACACAGACAGTATGTCAGAATCATAGCAACCAGACATCCAACATACCTTAATGTTGCAAGCTGAGCTTTGAGTGCCATTCCTTTCGCTGCGCAACTCTGATATGAAACAGATCCACCTCTATGAGATCCTCTTCCATGAGTTACATCGTAAAACAAGTAAGGTCTCAGTAGAGAATCATAGCAATAAACTTCATCCGGTCTCCTGGTAACACTCTCTCTGTCACAAAGTCGATTTTGATAAAACTATCTTGAAGGAGAGACCCGAATCAGAGGATGCATTCGATACAGAACAGAAAACAACATAGTTGGACAACCTGCTTGCTGGGAGCGCTCACAAAGGCTTCTGCCATTCTGCAACATGCCTGCCGCCTGGATAATCACTGTTGCGGGTCGCTGCTATGGATCCTTGACCAGAACACACCTCGCAGCACTCAAAGAACGTGGAGGTAACACGCCTGCTCCCCCAGCCTGAAGCTCCATCTAAACCCACGCGCGCAGGAAGGAACTAGGAAGAAGACGCCATGACAGAAAGATTTTGCTGGCCAATACATCACGCGCCTCTCAACCACTCCACACGCAGTCCAACAAAGGAAACGAAACTCATGCGGCCAGCAAAAGGAGACAAGAGCAGGTCAAAGAGGTAATGAAAACAGGAATGCATCCCTCCTTCCAACGCCAGCAGCCCAAGAAAAACGCACCCAACACTCCACCTATACGCATTGAAGAAAGAATCAAAAAAAGATCATGGTGAAGAAAAACGGGACTCCACCGACTCCTCACGCAAGGACAGAAAACATAAAATACCACCAACTGCCAGCTACAACCTAGTTGACTGCAAAGCTAGGCAAGGGAAAAAAAAATAATGGCGCATAGGCTAGGAGAAGAGTAAGATAAATGTTTTCTTCATTCAGTTGGGTGGAACGCATTAACTGCACAAGACTAGCCACAACGACCTCCTCCTTCCAATCTCACGCAAAAAGACAAGGACGTAACCGCGAAAGTCGATGCCGAACAGGGCATTACAGGAAGCACCTCCAGGGAGCCCCTGAAGAGTTGGTGGATAGAGCAAAGAATGGTCTCAACTGTGCAGCCATTCGAAGATTTTGTTCTTTGAGGCCTAATATAGATTTTGATAGGGAATGGTGCAAGATGAAATGGTCATGTAGGCTAGATGTGCGTGCTTTCGGAGAGGAGATCTTCCTCTTCTTCTAAAAAGATGAGGATTTGCAACGGGTGCTCTCTGAAGGACCATAGTTTTTCGAAAAATCAGCTATTGACATTTACGGGTGGCGCCCTGGATGAAAATAGATTACTATTTTCCTTTCCTCCCCATTTGGATGATCTGTCTGCCTGGACTGCCTCTGGAATTCTGGGATCCGAATGTCTTCCTAGGCCTCGCCAGGTCCATGGGAGTGCTAATTGCTATGGACCCTGCAACGAGAAACCCTGCATGATTAATCTTTGCCCGACTATACATTAATGTCCCTGTTGGATGAAAAGCACCAAGCAGAATCGTCCTGACGACCTCAAAATACAATGTTGTGCAGAAGATCGTTAATAGCGAAATCTAGGGTTATTTGTGAAACATGCAGGCTGACTGGTTTTGTGGTTTCGCCCCTATTACACTGATTCAGTTTCCCTCACAGATGATGAAGGCTGGGAATTGTCCGCCAACCGGTGGCTCAGTTGGAGGATATCTTACCAGCTAATTCATAGACTGCTAGAGAGGTCAAGGATGTCGAGGAGGAGCGGTATGTTTAAGATCCGTGTGAGAATACCGACGGTGATAAGGAGGAAGACAAAGTTGCGGCCTGCACTTTGGAACGGCCACCTGTTATCTACGTGGAAGCCATGAGGGGCGAGCATTTCTCTAGGATATCCCTGTGGCACATGTTTTGAATCATTGTCTCGGTCACCTTATTCAAATTAAAAATTTACATCTCCTAACTCGCTCACGGTCAGTCGCAGTTGTGTTATGAAGTCGGCTAGGGTGGGTATGCCCATGTGGAGGGTTCACGATTGACGGATTCACGGTTGTATAGTGATGGTGTTAGGGGGAGTGGAAGTGAATCTGTAGGGGCCTTCTCAAATTTTGATTTGAACATGGTACAACAATGGATCGGTATCCCATAAATTGAATGCGGATCGAAATCAGTTTGCTGGAGGAACGTTTGCGGAAGAAGGTAGGTACTTGGTGGTGGACCTCCTTTAAAACAACGGATCTCAGGAACGATTGAAGTAGGTGGACACTGGACGGTGGTTCAATCCAAACTTCAACGGAATACTCGTAGTTGTTCCCATGGTGTTGTCGGTTCTTGATGAACTTTGTTTTGGGGCTTCGTTGCCCTTTCTTTTCTTCTTTAGTCGTGACATTTCGTTTTGTATTGTTCTAGTAAGCCGTTAGTAGAGAATTTCTCATTGGGTTTCAATTGCTTTATCTTTCTCTTATTTATACAGGGTGTTTTGTTTGGTCCTTGTAAAATCAAACCACATTTACCCTATCTAAAAAAATTCTATTATTTATATATATATATATATATATATATATAATATATATATATATATATATATATATATATATCTGTGTGTATGTATGTGTATATATACATACTTACATTACACATACATACATATATGTATATATATATATCTATATAATATACACATACATATATATAGGTATATATAGATATATGATATATATATATATATATATAACACATACATATAAGAAATATAGATATAGATACATATATATGTATATATGTACTTAATTTTAGATTTCATATTTTTGCACAAGTTCATGATGTTGCCCAATTGATGTACAAATTTTTTCTATGATCACTTTTTAACTCTGCGAAATTTTATGTTGCATTTGTTGAACTTATGAATATGAATATGTAATTTAGCCATAAAAGTGAAATACAATTTCATTCGAAGATAACTTGATTAAAAGAGATTTCAATATTGTATTTGTTGTTTATAAATGTGATTTTTTTTATAGAATTACAATTATTGGAAACGATTGTTGATGTTAAGTATTTCGACAAAATTAGAATGTTTTTCCCTGCAGTATCTTTCTATTCTTTAATTAATATTTGAGTTGTTATATGTATGACATATTATTTACGTGAAATTACAAATTAGTGAGCATTATGCTAAACTTTCAAGTGCACAATATTTAATATATTTAAAAATATAATGGATTATGTGAATATCACTTCTTTTTTGTTTACATTAGTATTTATTGATGTGGGATACGAAAATATTAAACTCATTCATCTTGAAAACATAATTACTGAGTATTGTCACAAATAAAATTATATGCTTATTTACATATCTTTAATGAATATATTTTAATATTTGTTATATTTATACTATTATTTTGAGTAGTAAATATTTCTTGTCAATTTATAATTTTGTTCGTGTGATTTATGTGCTAAGTATTTATTACTTATTAGATCTTTGAATCAAAGACACCATCTTTGTTTTAAAAAAAATAGTTAGATGCCTTTTGTATAAAAGGAAATATTTCGATGGAAATTGGTTTATTTTGGATCACTATAATGTTCTATTTAATTGTAATTTAGTAATTTATTATGTTTATGTGAGCTTGAATAAATTGAAGATGTCAAATTAATTTATGTCCTTTGGAATAGTCTAACTTCGTCAAAACAAATTGATTTTTTTCTTTTTGTTATTTTTTTATTTATTTATGTATATATCTAACATTTTCTTAGAAAAAATATTCTAAAAATAAGGTTTTTTCTTTATTATTGAAAACACTGGCCTATAATACATTCTTTATTTGATATTCTATAAATTTGATTTTAAAGCAACTCATCAATATGTGTATATTATTTTGACTATTTTTTAGTAAGGAAATGGATTCTTCTAATATTTGGGAAACATCTCCGCACGGAAATTATATTGATTACATTATATAAAATTTGTCACAACAAAATTTTATAATATATCGTTCAGTGTGGAAAAAACAGGGAAAAAAATACTGTGCAACTCTAATTTTTGGGTACATATAAAATAATCAACAATGAACACATAGGAATTGTGTTTTATCAGTCTTTGGTGTTGACAGATACATTAACTTCTTTATATTTCACATCAAGAAGTGAAACTTTAAATTTACATGTTTTTTGTTAAAAAGTGAATCCTATGTACTAGGAATGTGTCGTGGGATCCTTGTTTTATGTATTTTCTCCAAATCTGAGTCCAATCATACACTCATATTCAATTGTAGATCCACTCACTAAAACTACTTCCTACATGGGACACATTTGTCTAGCAGATTGGAATAGGTTGTTTATATTAAGGAGAGTTTTAACACACTACAAGTATGATTGGGTTGATGTTTTATGTCATGCAAAATATGATATATAAATGAGAATGGAGTTATCAGAAAATCATTGTATATATGTGGTAGTCCTCAACATGTATGGACTCCAACTGGGGGAGCAACACCTATTGAATCTATGAAACATGCATTTTTTCTTTAAGGAAGAATATATTGGTTGAGATTAGATCTTGATGTAGTTTGTAATATTACACGATGGTGATAATTTGAATTATTTGATTATTTTCCTTGATGTTATCCATGAGACTTAAATGATGTGTCTTCCTCCGATGGCCAATTTTGTTGATTCCACATGCCTTTTTATTCACGAAAATTAATTGTTGAATGTATTATGAATTATGAAAGAAACATCGAACTATGAAATTTGACAACCAAGATGAGTCATTGTAATCCATATCTCTTCTAATAATAGAAATGTATCAATATTAGACTAAATTTATTCATATAAATATATTAATAGTGTCACATATCTTAAAGATGAATGGATAATCATATAAACTTAGTTAAGTGCACATGTAGTGAATTGCACAGACTCTAACTAGAATTTCTAGTCTAAAAATAAAATACTAAAAAACAATAACCTTACACACACACACACCAAAAAAAAAAGCTTTGTAGTAACTAATCACTGCCCTTCATATTTGTTGCATACTCAACAAAAAAAAAAAAAATTGGTTAAAAATAGAAAATCACTAAGTTGTTCCTTTCCTATGATCTTTGGAATAATCTCATCTTCCTTGAGTTGGATAAGACCGTACTTTGCGATGAGAATATGATGAATAATTCAATAAAGTAATAATTTAAAATTGTCCTCTAAATCAGAATGAAAATTGGTGAGATCATCTTCCACTCTAGATGGGATAGAGTGTCGAACTTGAACCACCTGCATAGGAGTTGAGGATGAAATTGGAATTGGATTGGGTGGGATACCACTAAGAGTATCAAAAGAATATGAGGCCCAAGGGGTGAGATAATTTTTTCTTGAATTATGGAAGCACCCATAAAAGGGTTGGAGGTGTTGTATTTGTACATGTTTTTGTTTCTAAGTATATTGGTCCATGTCTATTTAATTAGTCTAAGGCATATTAGTAAATGGATTTGAAAAATCCTTATTTCACATGGCTAAGAGTTGACAGTTCTAAATCTCTTGTTCATAAGATTTAACATCTAAAGAAAGTGTTAACAAGGTTGTTATATACCAGTGTTTTCTTTTTTAAAGATCAAACAAGTGCGATATGTACTGTTGAGCAGGAGCGCAAAATCTAAGAGGAATGGAGCAGGTAATAGGGCATGTAGGCTGATCCAAACAGAGGCCCCAACCTCCTTTTGTAGACATTCGTCTATCATTTAGGTTGGGTGGCATATGACTAGCCTTACAATTAAGGTTAGGGATATATTTCTTCAATGCAAATAAGGAGACGAGAGATGAAAAAACGAATGCTTTGATCGGGCATGATCACAAAATGTCTAAATTATTGAAAATATTGAAAGATATAAAAAAAAAAACTCACAGATGAAAGTATAATATTGTCTCAAACTTTTGTTTGAAAACGACCCCCAATATAGTACTGAATCTACCCTTCTCGTGCACAACAAAACAATGCCATGCCTGCTACACCGTAGTAGTTGCAAGTAATCAAACTACAAATGCAATGATATGTAACATAGAACAATGTTGGTGGATTCTTTGCTTGTAATTGCATAGTTTGGTACGCATCCATTTAAATAAACAATTCCATAATTGCGAATTTTATATTTAGCAAGGCGCGACTTGAAATGGCAAGGACACCATAATACTTGGAAATGTCGTCCAATAAAGTTTACACAACATAACACGCTTGCGAGGTTAAAGTTTTCGATACATCACAGACCAAACTGGACGAGTATCCCAAAGTGTTTATAACTAATTTACTGACTCCTAAACTTCCTAGATATCATAATCGGGTCTATTTATTAGTCCGCCTATGAGGCTCTACCGGTGTCAATCTGAGTTGTTCAATTCATTTCACGGTCATTCGAAAATGAAAAATTTAATAACCCAGGTGGTGTCATTGTTACTGTTAGTCTTTTTCGTTCACCCTTCTGATCAGCGCACTCAGGGTCGAGTTCTGTCAAATTTTTTGAAGGAGAGGAGGTCTCGTCTTAACACTCAACCACAGCAATGGATATCTCCTTCGATTAGCAGTGAGTATTCATGGAGGTTGAATGAGTATTCCCAAGATGGACTGCAGGAAAATGACAGGATTACTGCTCTGCCTGGACAACCAACAAATGTAACGTTTGCACATTATTCGGGATATGTGACGGTTGATGCGCATGCATGGGGAGAGCTCTTTTCTACTATTTTGCAGAAGCAAGTGAAGACCCTTCTACCAAGCCTCTGCTTCTCTGGCTCAATGGAGGTATTCTGTTCTCATTTTATATTGATATTAGTATTTATTAACAGCATGAAATCATTCACTACTCATTATTAAATAATACCAGGGCCTGGATGTTCATCGTTTGGAATTGGAGCAATGACTGAATTAGGACCATTCCGCGTACAATCAGATGGCAAGACACTCTATACTAACCCATATGCCTGGAACCAAGGTTTATTTCCATACTTCTCTTCTTTTCATTGTCTACACTTGTTACCATTGCATCTGAGAAATTAATGCTTCTTATGAAATATTTATTTTTGATTTCCTTCTCAGTGGCAAAAAACACCCTGTTTTTGGAATCGCCTGCGGGGGTTGGATATTCATACTCCAATACCACCTCTGATTATAGAAATGGCACTGATGAGAACACTGGTATTTTTATTAGACACTTTAATATTCGACTTCAAATTCATTACCAAAAAATGCTAATCCATATATATTGTTAAATCAATTTTTTTTTAGAAAAAGAATATTTTCATGTCACATATTGCAGCTCAAGATTCGTACACGTTTCTCCTCAATTGGTTTGAAAGATTTCCGCAATATAGAATCGAGACTTTTATATAACAGGAGAAAGTTACGCTGGTAAGAATTGCAGAATTTTTTTAGCTAATTCGTATGATTTCTGTACCTTCTTTTGAAAACAAATTAAGAATGTTGAGTGCATATTTATAGATTATAGATCAAATGAATTGGTTCTGAATGGCTACTTATGGATAATAGTATTATGGCAATTAGCTGACACAATTCTTAAGAGATAACAACTATGGTACATCTTTCATAAACCTCAAGGTGAGTTATGGTTAGTTTCTCTCAATTCATGTTAGTCATTGGTTATGACCATGTGGGTACGGTAATGGATAGTTGCATCAACAACATTTGGTAGTCATTCAGTCACTTGAGAGACATATTTCCTTCCTTGGAATTAATCTCTTAACTTGGTACATATGCACATTCCCCACATGGAATTATGAACATATTACATTATGGATACATTGTTAGACGTCATGGTGTAATCATTACTTCAAACCTAATAGATTTTGTTCCTATTATTGTGTAATTGAAAGCTAATCTCGAGCTGTGTCAAAGCGTGGACGAATAAACCTATATAATATTTACGCCCCACTTTGCGCTTCCCATCCTGACCCCATTTGGGCATCTGCTGTAAGAAAAATAACCTACCATGTAGTTTTCACGAACTTGTGTAACATGGATACACTTTAACAATTAACTCTAAATACCCTCCGTTCTCTTGCAGGATGCGGTTCCATCAGATGGATTAGATGGTTTTGATCCATGCAGTCCTGGTTATGTATTAACCTACCTAAACACGCCAGAAGTGCAGAGGGCACTTCATGCAAATGTGACGGGGTTGCCCTTCCCGTGGGATGAATGCAGGTATTAAGACTTCTTGGAGAAAATCTCAATATAAAAAAGACATAAAAGGTTATAATTGACTAACTACTAAATGTATTTCAAACAGTGATGTGCTTTGGTACGGCACCTACGCAACCACCATGTTCCCGATATATCGAAGAATGATGGCAGCAGGATTGAGAATACTAGTGTACAGGTATAACAGAGAATATAAGCACATTGTTTTCTGCAAATGCTACGATAAATATTTATTTCTAATATTTAACTAGTAGTATACATTTTTGATCTGGTTGCAGTGGAGATGTTGATGCTGTGGTGCCTGTGACTGGTACCAGATATTCCCTAAATGCATTGAATCTATCAATAGAGACAGAATGGTATCCATGGATGAATGGGGACTTAGAGGTGGGGGGATACGCTGTGATTTACAAGGGCTTAACATTTGCAACTGTGAGAGGAGCAGGGCATGAAGTTCCCAGCTATCAACCATCCAGAGCGTTGACCATGACCAAATTCTTTTTGGCTGGCCAACCCCTGCCATTTTAGCATTATTTACATCGTCTGGATCTTCACAAGGTGGCAATTCACTATTTTAATTTGTGCAATTTATTATGGTTCAATTTCAATTTCTTTTTGATGTCTTCCGATCTTTCATACTTGAAAAACAATACATTTACATATGAAATTGGATCCAGTTTTGTGTTACAAAAATAATTCCGTTTTGAGATGACGATAAATATTTTCTAATAAATGTTTAAGTTTTTACATCCTTGTAAAATTGGTTGCATATTTCGTATAATGCACAGGTTTCCAGTTTTTTTCAATTTTTTGAAAAGAATAAAGTGAAAAAAAAAAGATTTATTAAATGATACGTTGTAAGTGGTAAACTAATCGTTTTAAATTTCTTTGCAAAAATATCGTTATAGATGATGTGCAGGATTGAAGCAACTAGTACATTGATATTAAAATTTTGATATTTTGAATGCGAGGTTTCTCATTATTTAGATTGAGGTAAGGCTTAATTAGATTAAAAAATATATATTCTATTATACAATAGTTATATTTATAGTGAAAATATTCCTTAAAAATTTCTCTTTTATCTCCAAATTCTATTATTCGATCTATTCCAATATCTCTCACAACTTTTATCAACTCTCATAAATAAAATAACTTAAATAATACTCAATGTGAAGCACTAAGTCCTAAATTAAACACTCGGTGTGATAACTAAATCTTAAAATCCTCCCTTGACAAATAAATATTTTCTAATAACTATACTAGTTTTTACATCCTTGTCCAATTTGTTGGATATTTGGGGTGTATGGAAAAATGCACAAGTTTAAAAAACTAGAGTCAACAAAATTTTGAATTTATTAAACATACTCTCCAAGTTGTAGAATTTTCTATAACACTTTTCCATCAAAAACTAATATTTTAAAAATAATGTTATGTATGATGTGGAGGGTTAAAGCAACTAGAACTTTGATATTTCTAACGTGAGCTTTCCAATTATTTGGATAAAGCTAAGACTCAATTAGATTTGAAAAATATTATATTCTATTACACAGTAGGTACATTTATAGTGGAAATATATCTTTAAAAAGTTCTCTTATCTCAAAATCCCATCATTCAATCTATTCCCTATATTTCTCATAACCATCATTGACTCTCCTAAATATAACAACTTCGGAGATATTTATTTTGGGGCACTAAGTCTAACCTAAGCAATCAAGTAAGAACTAAATCTTAAAATTCACCCTTAACAAAAATATGAGAGAAAATGCTTAATTCAAGAGGTGTAATGAATGAACGGCCTCTTTTATTTTGTACATATGTTCTTTGGGTTGGTACTTTCTCAACAAATTTAACATTCAGACTCAGATATTACATTCCCCCTTCAACAATATTATACAGTTCCATCAAAAATAGCCCAATTACAAATTTTGAAGACAAATTAGCCTTTTCTTATACAATTTTTCCAATAATAAATCCCCCTCCTCCTCGAAACACTCAACTATTTAAATATAAAATCACCCATAATATAGTACAATTCCTTTGAAAAAAAATTAATGAAAAAAAATCCTAGATGGTGTGTTTCAGTGGTTGGACCCACATATCTACTTTCAAATTCAATGAGCCAATGAGGGTATAAAGGTCTTAACTTTTTTTAAAACATATGTTTGATAACAATTACCCGGACAAGCTCATGACACCCTCATAAGAGAAATTAACTCAACTTCAATACAATGACCTCCAATGCATAAATCAAATGAAAAGTTTATGCAATCAAACCAAGAAGAAATGGAAATTTCTTACAATGCAACCTATATCTATTACAAATATTAATTTTTTGCAAGGATAAATTTGTGTTTGCAATCCAAAATTATATTTTCTTTGTATTTACTTTTTTGTCCTCATAATTTCGCAACTTCGAATTCCATGTACAAAATATTGTGTAAAAACTTCGAAAAAATTAAAATTTAAACTCGAATATTAGTAAAGGGTGTTTACAGTCAATACTAGCATGTGGGTAATAGAGGGTGTTTGTAGTCAATACCTTTCGTGACCCATCATGGAAGATAAGTTGGATATTTATCCTACTTCATGGGTGGGTTTTTTTTTCAAAGTTGTTGTTTTTATTGAAACTTAAAATAGAGATTTGATTTTTATAAGAGTTTGAGATTTTCAATCATGTGGTAACACATGGTCAAAACACGTGAATAGTTTGGAAAAATGCCTCAAACGTAATCCAAAAAAATTGAGTTCTTGGTGTGGGGATTCCTTTTAGTAGGGAAAAGATAAATTAAATAAATAATGATTCCTCTTTTTGGCATGAGCAAATTTTTTGGCTACCCAGCTACCTTGTAGAAACTTCATCTATCTAGACATGTGGTGGCAGTGAGATAATTTATAGTATGTGGAAAAATTTGTTTGGTGCTTGTAGAGCACAAAAGTGCTAAAAAAAGAGAAAATTTTCCCCTAGAAAAGAAAAAAGTAGTTTGTTTTTTACATGATTTTATTACTGAGTTTAGTTTTAGATATTCTTAAGTTTAGGAAAAGTTGTTAAAGTAAATAAATCAAAAGTTTAGATTTAGTATGCTGCACTTGAAGAGCTATTAGTGATTGAGTTAAGTTCTGTTTAAATAAGAACAATGGGTGTTTTATTGCTTAGTATGCACAGCACAAAGGTCTAAAATCTATTAGAGGCAATTGTAAGTGTTTTGCATATGAAAGCACACAGCTGCATGCAGATCTTATATTGTAAAGAGTTGCAAGCTATGTGAACTCGAAGAAGTTTTATTAATGGATATTACGCACAACACTACTGATCTGATTCAACATATTAATATTTTTATAAAATATTGCAGTGTTCTTAATTTTATTTCTATTAGTATGTTATTAGTATAATATTGCCTAGATATTCAACAAATTGGTATCAGAGTGTATATTTTTCCAGCATGCTTATCTAAATTGACAACAGGTTATGGATTCTATATTTGACATGTAAACGCCACCATTTACATGGAAAGAATTATGTGAGTATTATTCATTAACCATGAATGTGCTATCCACATCCCTAGATGTCTGGGAAATCATAGAAGAATGGGTACACAAAGCCCAAAAATGTAGCAACGTATAATACACTTTCTCACAGGAAGAGAAAGAAAATTTGAAGAAATTTAGAAAGAAAGACAAAAAATATCTTTTCTTATTCATCAAGAAATGCATGAAAGCATTCTTACCCAAGAGTGGCAGTAGTCAGTAAAGCAAAGGAATTGTGTGCGAAAATCTCCACATTACGTATCAAGGTAAAGAGAAAGTAAGAACCGCTAAGCTTCAATTACTTCATAGAGATTTTGAAAATATAGTCAGTGAAAAATTCATATTCCATAGATTCATTCTTTACTTTTGTATTTGATTTAGTCAATCAAATAAAATCCCATGCTGAAACTATTGAAGACAAAAGGATTATTGAAAAATTACATAAAATTTTTCCTACAAAATTTGATCCTTTGGTAGGTTGCTATTGAATAAACTAAGGATCTAAGTCAGTTTTCAATTGATGAGTTACATGCATCACTAATAAATCATGAACAAAGGTTGGATAGATAACATGCATTTATAGGTAAAGATTTTTCATCATCAGGTATCAGGAAATCATGGCAAGAGGAAGAGGAAATTTCAGCCCTAGAGGTAAAGGAAGAAGTTCATATAGAAGATGCAGGAAGTAGTCCATCAAACTTAGGTGGAATAGAACATAATCAAGAGCACAATCAGTAATCATTTTTCAGGTCAGAGACAAGATAATTCACGTGTGAAGTGCCACTATTGAAGAAGATATGGGCACTATGTTTTTGAATGTAGGAAAAAGCAACACGATCATAAAAAGGCAGAATTAAAATTTGTTTGGGAGCTTCTACTTCTAAGCTCCATGTTTATTACATGCAAAAATATTTTTGAAGCAATACCTTATTTATGCCCTTTTGAAGTGTAATATATCCCAAGAGATTCCATAGTGATGTGTCGTATTTGGATTCATAGTTGTAGTATTCACATGTCAAGTAATCTTAGATTTATTTTCTAATTAAGATGAGTCAATAAAGAGTAGAATTTACCTCTTGGGAATAATAATACAGTGACTGTAAAAGGAAAATGAACAATCAAAATTCTAACAAAAAATGGGGGAGGAAACATATATGCAAGATGTTTACTATGTTGTAGGTTTGAAACACAACCTTATGAGTATTGGACAATTGGTACAGAAAGGATACCGAGTCTATATGGAAGACAATGAGTGTGTGATTGTGGATAAAAGCTCCTAGTACTCAGTTGATTGCAAAAGTGAAGATGAGAAGAAATAGGATGTTTCCTTGATATTAAACTTGGAAAAAAGAAGAATTTAGATTTGTTTGTAGTAAAATCAACAACTCAATTTGTAGCCGAATCTTGCGCTAAGTCAAATCAACCTTTTATTGAGTCTTGCACTCAAACAGATGAGTCCTGTGCCAATGCAAAATCAGGTCTGCGCTACAACAAGCGAGTCATTGCGCTGATTCATCCATGTAAATATAGTTGAGTCCTACACTGAAGGAACACAATCAACTTTTCATTCAGTCACGAAGGATGAATCATGGCTTTGGCATCTAAGGTATGGACATTTGAATTTTGGAGGTTTGAATTTATTACATAGAAAAAATATGGTTAAAGGTTTTCCATTGATTCAGAAACCAAAAAGGGTATGTGAAGGTTGTATTTTGGGGAAGCAACATAAAGATTCATTCCCAGTTGGAAAAATAGTAAGAGCAAGTGTACCACTTGAAATTGTACACTCAGATTTATGTGGACCTATGCAGATAGCTTCTATTAGAGGTTGTATCATATTTTATGACATTCATTGATGATTACACAAGGAAGACATGGGTTTATTTTCTAAGAAATAAATCAGATGCCTTTGATACATTTCAACAGTTCAAGGCATTAGTGGAGAAGCAAAGTGGATAATACATCAAAGCTCTAAGGATGGACAAAGGAGGTGATTATGTTTCTAACGAGTTTATGAATTTTTTGTAAATATCATGGTATACACAAGCAGTTTACTACTAGGTATACACCACATCAGAATGGTGTGACAGAGAGGAAAAATAGAACCATCATGGAGATGGCAAGAAGTATGTTGAAGGAAAAACATCTTTCAAATGATTATTGGGTAGAAGCAGTAGAAACTTTTGTTTACATTCTAGATAGGTGTCCAACAAAACTTGTTAGGAACATGGTTCCTCAACAAGCATAGACTAATAGGAAACACAGTGTTTCAAATTTCAAAGTTTTTGGCTGTGTAGCATATGCACATGTACCTGACGAGCTAAGGAAGAAGTTAGACAACAAAGGAGAAAAGTGTATTTTTGTTAGGTATTCAGAGAATACACAAGCATACAAGTTATACAATCCAGTCATTGGAAAGGTTGTGATCAACAGGGATGTACAGTTTATTGAAAATGAAGCATGGGATGGAAGTATAGAGAAAACAATTAGTATAGTAGCAACTATTCCTCATGATGATATGGAAGATGAAACATTAGAGAAGCAAGGTATTATATCTTCAAATCTTGGACATGCACCACAAGTTGTAGCACAAGCTACACCTCCATCTATAGTCAGGAGGTCACCAAGATTTCAGCCATCTTCAGCCATGCAAGAGACACCACAGAGAACACCAGAAGCTACTCCATCAGTCACAAAATCAGTCCTATCATCAAATAGTCCTACGTAATGGAAAACAAGAAGTCTTAGTGAAATTTATAATGTTCATAAAACTAACTCATTTTTATTTTTTGCATTATTTTCTCAAGCTAAAGATCCAGTATATTTTGAAGATGCTATAAAAAATTAAGTTTGGGAAAAAGCCATGGATGATGAGATCGATGCTATAGAGAAGAATCAGACATGGGAGTTGGTGGATCTTCCAAAAGGAATGGACATGATAGGAATCAAGTGGGTCTACAAGACAAAATACAATGCTAATGGAAAAGTACAGAAACATAAAGCAAGGCTGGTTGCAAGAGGTTTTACACAGCAATATGGAGTGATTATAATGAAACATTTGCACCAGTAGTACGTTTTAGACATGGTAAGAATGGTTTTAGCAATTGTAGCTCAAAACAAATGGCCTATTTATCATATGGATGTTAAATCAACATTCTTGAATGGATTCCTTGAAGAGGAAGTTTATGTGAATCAGCTAGAAGGTTATGAGATTGAAGGTCATGAAGGAAAGGTATACAGATTGAAGAAAGCGCTCTATGGTCTCAAGCAAGCACCTAGAGCTTGGTACAACATGATTAGATTCTTATTTGATTCAGAATGGTTTCAATAGGAGCAGCAATGAGCGTACCTTATACACCAAGATAAATGAGCAAGGTAAGATTCTAATTGTTTGTTTATACGTAGATGATTTAATCATTACTAGAAATCTATCTATAGAGTCATTCAAATCAGCCATGAAGAAGGAATTTGAGATGATAGATCTTAGTCTTAGGCATTACTTTTTGGGCATTGAAGTCCAACAATTCAAAGGTGAATTTTTTATTTCACAAGAAAATTATTCAAATGATGTTTTGAAAAGGTTTAACATGTTGAATTATAAGCCAGTGCCAACACCAGTTGCAGTAGGTTTGAAGTTGAGCAAAGAGGATAAAGGATCATTTGTGGATCCAACATTGTCGAAAAAGTTGGTTGGAAGTCTTATGTATTTGATAGACACAAGGCCTGATATTATGTATGGTGTGAGCCTCATATCAAGGTTCATGGAATCTCCAAAATATTCACATTGGCAAGCTGGAAAAATAATTTTGAGGTATGTACGTGGAACAAGGAATCATGGAATTATTTATTCAAGTTCAGATGAGTTTGAACTCATTGGTTATACAGATAGTGACAGTGCTGGAAGTATAGATGATTGAGAAAAGCACATCCGGCTATACTTTTCACTTTGGAACATGAGTGGTTTCATGGGAATCAAAGAAACAGCCCATTGTCACGTTATCTTTAGCAGAAGAAAATTATGTAGCAGCAATAGGAACAACATGTCAAGTTGTTTGGATGAGAAGAGTTTGAAAGATTTACAACAAAAACAAGAGGAAGCTACGCAGATTTTTTGTGACAACAACTCAGCCATAGCATTTTCCAAAAATCATGTTTTTCATAAGAGGAGCAATCATATTGATATAAGAGGTATCATTTCATCAGGGAGCTGGTAAATGAATAAGGAAATTCATCTTGAATTTTGTAGATCTGAAGATCAGTTTGTAGACATTTTTACAAAGGCTTTGGCAAAAGAATTTTTTGAATATTTGAGAGATTGTTTGGGAGTTTGTGATCCCACACATGGCAGATCTAAAAAAGCAAAATGCAGCTCCAGAAGAGTGAAAGCTACAGTTTGAAATTAAGGGGGAGTGTTGGAAATATGCATGCCCATGCATAGTGAATTCCAACCGTAGCTTTTTAGGAAATTAAAAATATATTTAGTTTTGCTTTAGTTCGTTCTTTAATTAACTCAGCTTTATCTATTTTTAGGATTAGATTTAATTCAAATAAAATAAAAATAGTTTGTTTTATGCATGCACAACATGCGGTTATTATAAATCAATGAGTCTTAAATTTAGTGTTCTTATGTTTTTAGAGCAGTTAGTGAGTGAGTTATTCTATTTAAATAACATCAATTGTTATTGATTTGTGTGCACACACAAAGGAGTTGAAATCTAGCACAACTTGATTAGGAATGATGCTAAAGCTTTGTAATTAGCACTTCAGAGAATCCACTCACATTCTTGATTCCTAAAAATATTTATTTTGGTGAATAATCTAATACAAACTTAATTATGACAGCTTTTATTACATTCTAGATTGATATTAAACAGCCTCCAGTCTGGTTCAAATCATTCATCTATTTATGGAAGTTTTTGGATTTAAGAAAAATTCATATTTTATTTCTTTTAATGAAATTTGAGGTATAAGACTACAGATATTGCTAGATAATGGTATTTATAAATAATATCAAAGGAACTCTGTTATAATAACACATTAGATATAATAAATAATATTCAAAGATGTTAATGGATATTTTTTTACAAACCAGTCACGAAACTCTATACCGGTACATTATAAGACCCATTTGAAACTAAATGAGAATCCGTCCAGTCAGATTTAGGATAAAGGCCATTGCGTGCATATTAGGTATAATGATCTACATAGTAAAATAGAAGATTGTGACAATGTAGTTCGGACAACATCAAACAATCATGAATAAAGTAAAGCTGAAAGGATGGAATCACATTGAAAATGACATCACATTTGTTTTTGAAACATATTCGTCAAATGTACTTATTAGAATTAATAGAGAAGACTATGAATTTGCAAAATTAAAATCACTCTAAAAAAATCAAGGTACTCTCCATTTGATGTTAAGGTCCAATTTTCCAGTCTAACAGGAAGGGAAGGTTCATACCTAACATTACAACTTATGTTTACAATCTGCAGTTGTTTAACTATATTTTCAATCTTGACTTCGACATTTACTTTACATGGCAAGTCGTTTAGTTAATGCAGTGCATTTTTTTCCTGCACATTCTAGAACAATCGGCTTGATAATCTAATGATTAAATATTTTTAATGCTTCTGCAGTCAAGATGTGCATGACTGTAAAATTCCTTTGTAACTAGTGAGTCTTCATTTAACCCTCGAAATGCAAACTGATGCATAAATAGCTTTTACTAAAATAATGAAGCCTTGGGGTACTAATGCCCAAATTTCACCTAATACATTGGTTGTGGAAGGGCATGAAATCATTTCACTAGCAATTCTGAAGGTGTGAAAATTCCTGTAGTTCTCTCCATGGTGGCACGAGGTTTAGAAATGGGTTGTTTCACTTTATGATTATAGATTCCTTTCAGATGCCAGCGTATTCTATATTGGGTATTCACTTAGAGCCTATAATCTTGGTACATTAGAAAGCACTTAAAGATAATTATTGGTAATCTATCGCACAATTAAATAGCATTCCAATATGTTTGAGTCAATATTATTAGTGACTATCTCAACAATGGATTGATATGAATATTTTGAGGAAGTCTGCGTCACTTCATGAATCAGTCCAATGTTTGTCAAAATCATATCTAGGATGCATTGATGTAAGTTCTTACTTCCTCATGGATTGATTAAGAACCTATTAGAGCATCTATAATTGGTAATGGTACTAAAAATACTTATCGTATTTGATTGATTACCTTGAGTAAATTTCCAAGCTCCTCAGATCCTAATTATGTTAATTTTTTGAAATGATGACTAGGTATTCGATGCAAGAAACTAATTCGGTGGCCAAACATGGTTGCGAATAGAATGATATTGTTTAAAACTATATCGGGTGCTAGTGATGTAGATACTTCGAAAAAGTAGATACCCTTACTAATATATTGTTATACATCCTAATAAAATGCATATTATGGATCATGTGTTATAACAATAAAGTAGGATTTATTGGATTTGTAACAATATAAAAAGGTATTCTAATGTTCTATAAGTTTTCTGAAAAATTAGTATCGTTCATGTCATAGAAAATTTAAAATGTTTTGCTATCAGGGCAATAGACATTTGTGTAATTTTGCAACACTAGATATACATATCGAAATGGCATAATGGTTAATGATTAAGAAACTATACTCTAAAAGTGTCCTGATTTAATAGTTGTACAGGTGAATTACAGAGCAATTGGTATCGATGTGTGTATATTCTAATGGAAAAGAACATTAATTATTTTAGGTAACTGGAATATTATGGTTGGAACTATAATCATCTTATGCAATAGAATCTATGGATTTCGAGAAGGGAGTGTGCAGTGTGCTTTTATATACCTTAAACCGTTTGTACAATCCAGACCTAATATATGTATAGGTCCTAACTTAATATGTATGGTCTTGCTCCCTTTACAATGGAGATATAATAGCTTCATGAGTCTTCACTAAAGATAGAAATTTTATTATATTCATTTTGATTTTCACACAACTTTGGGATGACATGTAATTACTTGTAAAAAGAGGAAACCATATATCATTTCATACCATTTATAAGCAAATTAATATTATTTCCTATAACCAAAATACACGACTCTACATAATGTTTCTGAGTGTATCAATATTATACCCTTGTATTCTTTGATAATCGACTAAACCAATCTAAGACAAGTGTCCCCAACATAAAAGTGATCACTCATTGGACATAAGAAATCCTCATGTCACATTTCCAAAGCTAAACATCATTGTGGGGTATAAGTTGAGAATGATCAAACCAACGACTTCATGCCTATGGGTAGACAATCGAAAACTTTTATCTTGCCACAACAGACTAGTTCTTCATTAGTTATTTGCATGCATAGCTAATGTACCCAAAAAAATAGTATGGCTTGACAAGTGACATGCATGTTTTAGTTGCATGACAGATCTTAACACCATCAGCAATGTTCTTTGAAAAATCCCTTTGCAACATGTAATGAGTAAAAGTGCAACACCATTGAACGACAAATTCCCTTGCAATATGTAATTAAATATATATTTTGTGAAGTGTTGAATTTACACATAGGTAAATGTACTAAGGAATCTAAAGCTTTGTCCACTTATGTGGTTGAGTTCTTTCAATCTACTTGCAGGGGCTTTTATCTAAAATTTATAGGATTTGTCATGTCCTCAATTGTATTTGAGGAGTAAGATTCTGGAGATCCTTTTATGTGGCATTACCACATTTTGTGATAGATATTTTCATTAATAGTTAGCTTGTAATTTATATGGGTTAAAAGTGAATATTGAATGTGGTAGATTATTACTCCATTGTGGGTGATTTTTAAAAGGATTAGACCAAGATATGGACTATATTAAATGAATAACTGAAAGATTTTAAAATTGATGCATAGAGTAACATATTATGTGAATAAGTTTTGTACCATTACAAGTAATCTAATTTTGGAACCAGATTTCACACAACTTGACCAAACTGATATATCTAATAAGAAATTTGGTGCATAATAGATAAGTCTGTGGCATGATTCAATGGCTTCATTTAATTACTAACTTAAATTGTCCACGTAAATTTCTGTAGAATAGATTGCATGATAACAAAAAAAAACAATGTTTGATGCAGCAAGTCTATAGGTAATATCAGGAGATATGTTTAATTGGATTGATCCAAACAATGAATCACTTATCTTAGCACACTATGCAAATGGCATGACACATAGGAGAATTGGATATTTCAAGAGGACAAGTCTAAAGCCAATTATTTAACTGCCAAAGTTAAGTGATATAAATTGTGTGCATTACTACTAGAAGTATGCTCTAATAAATCAACATTTCCCTTGAGAAGTGCACATGGAACACTTTTTTGATCTAAGACTTGTGTATTTGAAATTCTATAATGTGTATGAACTATGTTGAACAGTTCCATGTCAAAATAAAAATGTCTTGGAGTGATAATTCAAATCCTATTTTATTGGTTAAGATGAAATGACCTGACATTGAGCTTGAGATACATAATGATTCTAATATCACACTAAATAATTTCATTTAATAAGTTGAAAAGTAGGGAGATGCTTCATAACATGTGAAGAATATCATGTTTAGTATATAAAACTTCAAGGAGGTATGCCCAATGAACATTTGGTGGACTATGGATAATTGGAATTGTTATGGATCCATGTCCTCTTCTGGATTGGGGCTTCACTACAGGAAACTCCAAAATGTGTCAAAGGAGCAGATTGAAGTTATGCATTGTCAAATCCAGGTGAGCACAACTGAAGGAATTAACTATTTAAGATTATTTTAAATATATTGTATGCCCATATGTGAGAATAAAAATCAAATAGATTGTAATTGTAGTGCCCACTTCCCTTTGACACCCTTTTGATACTAATCATGATACTGCTGATTATATTATGGACATGATTATGGACCTTATTATAGTATGATGTTAGATGTTAGATCATGGATTATTGTTGACTTGATTCAGTTATGATGCATGATGATTATTAGAGACATTTTATATGTTGATGATGATATATTGTTGGACATGGTTATATAATGGATGTTGTTTGGACTTGTGATATTTGGATATTGTGAGTAGACCTACAAATAGAAAATATTGGATGATGATATAGTTGTTGATAAAACTATAAATGATATTGTTAGATTGTCTTTGATGTTGTTGTGATTCATATATCTAAATGATTTGATGAATTTTAAATTATATTATATTATTTTGGATGTTCTGATATGACCACGAGGCCAAAGAAGGTATTTTTATTTTGCAAGTTAAAATATCACAACAAACATCGGGGGCTTGGAAACCAACCATATTAGAATTCTAGATGAATTCAACAAGGTCACCATGGCAACTAGTATTTTCTTTGTGTGTGTTTGTTTCTGTTAGGGATTCCCATGGGGGGGATCACCTTTAAATGTGACCAAGGGATTATGTGTATTTATTTATTTGGTCCAATTTTGTTTAAATTTGTATGTGTTTATTAAGTGATGCATTTACCCCTTTCATTATTTATTAAATGTAGAATTAATATTGTGGGTAATCATGTTGTTAATATTAATTAAATAAAATATGTCATAAGAAAGTAAATAATATGGTTGTTGGCTATGATTTAAATTGTTGTAAGAATTAGTTAATAATGTGTAAATAATATGTAAGTGATGTGTAATTTAAATTTTTGAGTGTGAAACACTCCACCTTCCTAGAAATTCGAATCTGTCCATTGAGGCTGATTTTGGAGGATTGTGGGACAAGTTAAACTTGTCCCATACCTCTTAAATTTATTTAACAATCGTACCTATGGTTGGAGAGTTGAAATTTGACTTTTATAATGCCTTTTTAGAAGGAAAATTTTAGGTTTTTATTGCACTTTTCTTGCATGATTTAATTTCAGTCCTTTTGGTTTGGGATGGATTAGAGTGTGTAAGTAAACTGACATATTATTCACCTACCAATTTATTGTGCATTGGAGAATGAAGTTGAATTTTGGGGTTTGGGTTGAGGATGTGTGATGTGGCATCCTACATGGATCCTCCTCATCCTCTTATCTTCCCTCTTTTATAAAATTTGAACTTCTTGCCTTGTTTTGGGTTGCTTCACTTTGGAGACTTCATTCTTGGGTGAATTCTTTTGCTATTTTGGAGCTCTTGCTTTGAAGAAGTTTTTGGAAGATTGTTGCATGCTTGTGCTTGGCTATTTTGGATTTCTTGCATTTGGATAAAGCTCTCTGTTTTGGAACTTGGAACAATTCCATCATGGAGAGGTAGGAGCTTGGCTCTTGAAATGCTTCTTTTTGTATATATGTAAAGTGGTTAATGTGTGAATGTTTTGGCATGTTTGTGGGTTGTTGGGTAGATGGCTTAGGAATAGTTTAGGAGAAGAGTATGGGTTTTATTTTTTGGGAGGCACAAGTTTGTTTTAGGGAGTTATAAGGGGGGATGGAGTTGGGATTTGGGTTCCACCTTACAAAGAAATAACTTCCTATTCTTTACTCATTATGGGGTGCCATAAAAGGTTGGGGAGGCATAAGGAAATGTGAGGAATAAGGGGTATTTTGGGAGGCATAAGGAATATCATGGTTTTGATATATGCTATATTTTGGTGGTTTGTAATTCAGGTGGTAATACTCATTTCCTCTTTAAGGAGGCATAAGAAGCACCCCCTATAGTTTCTTGCTCCTTTGGATTGCTTGATGAAGCCTTAGTATTGGTTGTCATGTTTTAATGTAGTTGTAAACTAAATTCTATTTTGGACTATGTTTTATTGTGAAAATTTTACTTATGTGTTTTGTGGAAGCCTGTTGTTGCCATGAGTTGGATCACATCTTTTATTGCATTATGGTTGGGGCTTGGGGGCCAATGAACAAGGATGACTTCTCCTTTTCATTGGATGTCTTGGTTGGGTGGAGAGCATTGCCTTTACCATACTCTTGTTGTGTTCAAATTGGAAGAATGAGAAATCTACATGTTGGTATTCTGGAGCTGAGAAAAAAAAGATAGTTTGACAATCCCTTGTGTAATGAAATCTTACTGTAGCCCCTTTCGCATTTGAAGAGGATGATCTGTGTATTAATTGTAATGGAAAGATACTTTGTATTGACAATGAAAGTTGAGATTTGAAATGTAAGATAGTTATACTTTGTATTCTATTTTGGAAAGAATGAAATGTTTTTTTTATGTTGTATTTTGAAATTGAATGGAAAGGAATTTATAGGAGTTTCATTGAATTAATGGAAGTGTTTTGCCTTTTTTATATGGTATTTTTTCCATTGGAAATATGTGTTTAACATGCACTATGAAATCCCTATTTAGAAATTGGAAAAGTGAAATACGTGAGAAGAAAATGTATTATTGTATTCTGTATATAATATATGATTTTTGGAAAGAATAAAAGAAGGATGTTAAAAAGTTGTATTTTGGAATCAATGAATGATTTATTACCTTCCCCAAATTACCCTATGGTATTGAATCCGATCTCTTAAATATAATTGAAATCTTTGTTTGTAAGGAAGAAATGCATATAAAGGAATGTGTAATACTCTGTCTTTTGAAATATGTGAAAATTGAAAGTCAGAGATGTATTTTAATTTTTGAATCAAATAAATTTATTAGATTAGGATTGAAACATATTATAATACTAGGAAGAAGAAAATGACAAATAAACCATTTAAAAAAAATTATTTTTGTCTTGTATTTTCAAAATGGCAACTATTTAATCCAAAATGTATAGATCGAACCTAAAACAATGAAATAGAGAACTAAATGATTAAAATGAAGTAGTTTTCCCTAAACCAATCTAATTAGACAAATATACTTAAAGGAAATCTTCTAAAACCTTGCAAAACCAAGTTCAAAGATTTCATAGTCGTTTTACTAGCAAAATTGTAAAATTTCGAATTAGAATTCAATCACATAGATATACCTCAAAAAATTATACTAAATATGACTAATAACAAGTTTTCATGTCTATTTGACATGTTGAGAGAGGAACAAGAATAAATTGAACAAAATATTATAAGTTAAAATTTGCCAATTTGAACTGTTAAAGCCTTCAAATCATTTTTAGGAAATTTACCCCTTAAAATTAACAAAAATGAAAATTTAATGAATCTTGTGCAAGGAGGACATCGAGATATTTCCAAAAAGTCCTCATTTTCCCAAAATTGAGCTCTTTATCAAAAGTTATGGCCTTCTGAAGTTTTTTTTCACTTGGCGTCAAAAAATATGTTTTTGGGAAAAGTTTTCTTGGCGGGCCCATGGGCCCAAAATTTTCCCTTAGAGCTTCAAAAAACTTCTGGGAAAATTTTCCAAATTTTCCCCCCGAGCCCGCAGCCAATAATAGGCTACCATGTGGCACCACGAGGTGTTGGGAAAATTTCTTTTTAAATTAGCGCTTCAGAAAAATTTCGGCGGAGGAGTGGGTTCCTTTTGGCCTTTGACATTTTAGAAAGTTTTTGGGAAATTTTTTCAAAGTTTACCCACTACCCCATCGACCCGTGGCTAATCAGGAGCTACCGTGTGGCATCACAAGGTGTCGGTAGACACACGGGTGAATGTGATCCTTTTTTACCTTCGGGGTGTTAAACTAATTTTCTCCTCGTCGCCCTACCTTCCCCACATTTTCTTGGAGATGCCACATGTCCCTTGCAGACTTGTGGGAATGCGGGCGTAAAGTTGGCTTTTCACCCCACACGAGAAGAATTTTTAAAATGTCTCCCACCACCTCGCTTCTTCCCACATGGCATAGGAGGTGCCAAGTGTCCCTTGCAGACTAGCGGGAGCGCGGGTACAAAGGTGGTTTTTTTCTCCCACACGAAAGTTTTTCCAAAAGTCTCCCACGGCCCCGCAGACCCACCCTTTGGGCAAATGTTTTCTCCTAGGCTCGTAAGCCCGCTCTTGGGGAGAATTTTCACCCCAAGGCCCACCAACCCATAACTTGAAAAATATGAGAAGTTAGGAGTACTTATTTATATCATTGGAAAGGTGAAGAAATTTCCTATCCAATGGCAATGGTTTAGGAAATTTTTAATTATGTTAATTTTGAGAAAAATCAAGTTGAACCTTTAATCCTATTAGAGAGTGGTTATGGTGAGGAATTACCCTCTGAACGTAATTGAACCTTCTAAACCTAAATTTTGGACCTTGTGACTTTTAATATATGTTAAAAAAAGAGAAGTAAATTCTAGTCGATTATAATTGACCTGGAACTTGTTAGTGAGAACTATTGTCTTGTAACCTAGTTGTAGACTCCTTTAAATAAATAAAAAAAATATTCCATAATTTTCCTAACTAATCCTCAGTGGTTCTTGGGTCTCAAGTGGGTTGTTTTTAGCCGACATCACAATTGGTATCAGAGTAGTGGTTCAAAATCTTGGGCCATTGGGCACACTAGAAAACTTGAGACATGAACCTTAAACCTAGCACACTTTTAAATATAGATAACAACTTAGTTTAGAAATTACATATTTTAGTAAACATGGAAACTAAGTAAAACCTAGGTTAAGGAACTAAATCTCGTTTTGCTCTGTGCAAGAGGTGCAGACAAGATGAGGAGCCTTTTCACATAGACCTAGGCATACCACCACTAGATCATGTTGTAGCAAGCATCCTACCCCAGATTTTATAGACTCTTCAATATATTAATGTCGCTCTATGTGGAGGATTAGTAGGAGGACATGCAACCAAAAATGATAGAATCACTTCCATTGAGGTTCATGTATCACCTCAACCCAGCAAGGAGCATAGAGGAGAGAACCTCCACGGAAATTCATCTAGAGGAGAGTCACCATCGAGGGGATAGGGAGACCGAGTTTTGGGGCATAAAGAGAGGTCTCAGAGACCTAGGCTTAGGGATGTGCATGCAGAGAATCCTAGAGGCTGTCAAACGACAAATGCATATCACATTAGGGAGATCCTGAAGCTTCAACCATCACATTATTTTTGTGACACAGGTGGATTTTACGAAGAGGCCTTGTTGGTGAGCTTGAGCAGATGCTTTAAGACTTTTCCTCCTTCTAGCAACATGAAAGCTCGTGTTGCAATCCATCTACTAAGGGACAGAGCTAGTGTCTAGTGGCAGACATAAGAGCAGAAGCTCCATGTTGATTCTGAGACAGTTACCTGAGAGCTCTTTGAGGAGTGCTTCCAGAGTAGATAATTGTCACGAAGATTCATATAGCAGTGGATAGATGAGTTTCATGACCTCCAACAGGCATCTCTTACAGTGGCTGAGTATGAGAGTAGATTTCTAGATCTACTCCAGTATGTTGATTACATGCAAGATGAGCAGGTGCAGATCCACAGGTTCATTCGAGGCCAGAACCTAGACATTAGAGGTACAGTGTGGATCCATTGTTCACAGAAATTAGCTAAGGTCGTCAATAAGGCCTATACAATAGAGTAGACTAAGGGAAATACCTAGTAGGTTAGATACCGAGTCTGGAGTTGCATACATCAGATGTAGGATAGCAGATCGAGGGGGTCAGTACCTCCTCCTCGTGGTGGACAAGGTTTAGCATAGTCATTTTTTAGACCACAACAACAACAACAGTAGTCCCACCCACCTTATAGACCTCCATAGAGATTTGATGCATAGAGAGGTCAGAGTATGGGGTCTCCCCCTAGGGGTCCCATCATGACTCATGGTGCCCAGAGAGCTCACTCATCAGGAGCTCATTAGCAAAGACCTAAATAGACCACATCCAAATCATCAGGATCCACACCACAGACCTCCAAAGTATCGATCGGAGCTTCTACACAGGGGAGAGGATCAGGAAGTTACTTTGGGTGTGGTGCTATTGGACATTTTTGGAGAGGCTACCCATAAAACCCTAATAACAAGGGTAAGACACAGATCTTAGAGCATACTGTTAGTGATATGGGGCTCAGTGATAAGATGTACACAGTGGATGAGAACCGTTAGGAATAGCATCAGAGTATAGTTATTGAGATTGCAAGTAACATTGGTGGTATTACTACCTCCATTCTGTTTGATTCTAGTTCTTCTGATTCTTTTATTGCACCATCTTTTGTAGAGTGATGCAGGATGGTGACAGTTAGGTAGGGTCATAGTTAGGCTATTGAGATGGCTTTTGGAGCGAAGATCTTAGTAGACTCCAAGGAATGTGTGGTGGATTTGGGACCTTTCACCACTACCGCGGATTTTTTTATCCTTCTGTTGGGCTCTTATGGAGTCATCTTGGGCATGGACTGGTTGTTTGCTCACAGAGCCAGGATAGATTGTTACCACAATATTATATCTTGTGCAGATGATTTGGGAGTTAATTCGATGATATCATGGGTCAGGATACCCATTTCTATTCACACCATCTCTGCTATACAGCTTAAGCGGTGTGTGCGACAGGGTTTTTGGATGAATGTTGTTAGAGTCAGTGACAGATCAGAGGATGGGTCTAGTGATCCATTGCTAGATGATCATCAAATTTTGAGAGTTCACAGATGTCTTTCCACGGGAGCTTCTGGGATTACCACCGCCACGTGAGATTGATTTTCATATAGATCTAGTTCCGGAAGCAGAGCCTATCTCATGAGCACCTTATAGGATGACTATCGCTTAGCTCTATGAGCTCAATTTGCAACTTTAGGGCCTTCTGGAGAAGGGCCTAATTCTTCTTACTATATCCCCTTGGGGTGTACTGGTGATCTTTGTAAAGAAGAAGGATGGATTCTTGCGGTTGTGTATTGATTACCGCCAGTTGAATAAGGTAACAATCAAGAATTGTTATCCCCTTCCACGCATTGATGATTTATTTGATCAGATGAAGGGAGCCACAATTTTCTCTAAGATAGACCTTAAGTCAAGCTACCTTCAGCTGAGGATTTTGGAGGCGGACATTCATAAGACTACATTTCCTATGAGATATGGCCACTATGAGTTCACAGTTGTAGCTTTTGGTTTGACTAATGCCCCTGCAGTATTTATTTGATTGATGAATGGGGTATTCTGAACTTTCTTAGATCACTTCTTACTCATCTTCCTTGATGACTTTTTGATTTACTCATTTACACGTGAGGATCACAAGGGGCACCTTCATGAGGTTCTTCGGTGTCTTCGAGAGCAGGAGCTTTAAGAGAACTTAGACAAGTGTGCACTCTTTCAGACATAGGTGTAGTATTTGGGTCATATCATTTCTGGGGAAGTTATCATTATTGATCCTTCAGAGATTAGAGCTATTATGGATTGGCCAACACCCACTACTATGACTGAGGTGTGCAGCTTCATAGGACTAGTAGGTTACTACAGGAGATTTGTTCAGGACTTCTCTCGGAGTGCGCACCACATCACTACCCTTCAGAGGAAAGGGAAGAAGTTTGTATGGTTAAAAAAATCAGAGTAGGCCTTCAGTAAATTGAAGGAATGTCTCACTATAACACCTATTCTTGCAGTGTCGGATCCACATGGTGAGTTTTTCATTCACATGGATGCTTCTTTAGCAGGGCTTGGTGGTGTGTTGATGCAGGAGGGCAGAGTAGTGTCTTTTGAGTATCACAAACTCAAATATTATGAGTTTAATTATCTGACTCATGATCTTGAGCTTACGGCAATTTTGCACGGCTTGGTTCGATGGAGGCACTTTCTTCTTGGTCAGACATTCATACTCATGATTGATCATTTGAGTATTCACCACCGCTTCACATAGCCCAATCTTAACACTTGTTAGCGGCATTGGATGGAGTTAATTTGTGAGTATGATATGGAGATAGAGCATGTGAAAGGGGAGGAGAATGTGGTGGAAGAAACTCTCAATAGAAGGAGACATGTGGCTATGGCCACCTTAGTGAGAACAGATTTACAGAGAAAGATTCTTCAACTTCTTCTTAACAGTTTCTACATTTCAATTCGAGTAGAGATTGAGTCTCAGAGACCCCTTAAAGGGAATTTTTATGGTTTATTACTAGAGGCAGATGGCCTTCTCAGACATAGAGGTTAGATATATGTTTCTAGAGATGGAGGATTGAGGCAGGACATATTGATAGAGGCACTCGTGCACCCTATTTAGCCCATCCTAGGGTGAAGAAGATTCATGCTACTTTGAGATAGTCATATCATTAGAGAGGACTTCGTAGAGACGTGGCCCAGTTCGTGTCACAATGTTTAGAGTTCTAAAAAGTGAATGCCGAGCATCAACATCTAGCTGGCCTTCTCTTTCCTCATGTTATACCAGAGTGGAAATGGGACACCATTTCTATGGACTTCATTGTTGGGCTACAGATGTTGAGATATCACCATGATGCCATCATGGTCACCGTTGATAAATTGACAAAACTGGCTCTCTTTTCTCTGGTGAAGACCACTTATACAACTAGTGTAGTGGCATCGGTATATTTGGATGAGATTGTAAAATTGCACGGGATTCCACAGATGATTATTAGTGACCACGATCCTTTGTACACTTCCCATTTTTGGACTACCATGCAGCATGCCCTCGAGAAAAAGATCAACTTTAGCACAACATATCACCTCGAGATAGATGGACAGACTGAGCAGGTGAATTAGATCTTAGAGGATATGCTCAGGATGTATGTGATGGATCAGTAGTCTAGATGGGAGGAGTACCTATACTTGGTGGAGTTTACCAATGATAATTGTTTTCAAAGTTTTATAGGTATGACTCCTTTTCAGGATTTGTACGGTAGAGATTCCATGACACCTCTTAGTTGGGACAGGTTAGAGGACAGGGTTTCTCTTGGATGATCTTTATTACAGGACATGGACCAGCAAGTGGTTTTGATATAATAGAGATTGCAGGAGGCACAAGACATGCAAGAAAAGTATACAGATCAGCATAAGACAGACCGTAGTTTTAATTTCTGCATGAAGGCGTTCCTTTGTGTCAAGCCACACAAGAGCCCTATCCATTATGGAAAAGGTTCTAAGTTAGCTCCTATATTCAAGGGTCCTTTTGAGATCTTGGGGCATATCGACCCTTTGGCCTATCGTCTAGCATTGCCACCAAGATTGTCTTACGTATATGATGCGTTTCATGTTTCAGTTCTTAGGAGATATGTTGCAGATCCTTCTCATGTGTTAGATTAGATATCATTATAGTTGCAGGATATGGGGTAGTTGATGGTGGAGCCCCTTCACATCCTAGATCATAGGACCCTGGGCCTTCAAGGTAGAGAGGTTGATCAAGTCTGGGTGTAATGGGAGAGATATGATGAGACTGCAGCTACATGGGAGGATGCTACTTTGCTACGAGTTTATTTTCCAAATTTGTTCCAGTGACTTCTAGGAGGAAGTTGAGTCTAAGGGGAGTGGGATGTAGTGCTCACTTTCCTTTGACACCCTTTTGATACTAATCATGTTACTGCTGATTATATTATTGACATGATTATGGACATTATTATAGTATGATGTTGGATGTTACATCATGGATTATTTTTGACTTGATTCAGTTATGATGCATGATGATTATTAGAGACATTTTATATGTTGATGATGATATACTGTTTTACATGGTTTTATTATGGATGTTGTTTAGACTTGTGATATTTGGATATTTTGAGTATACCTAGAAATGGAAATTATTGGATGATGGTATAGTTGTTGATGAAGCTATAAATAATATGGTTAGATTGATTGGATATTGTTGTGATTTATATATCTAGATGATTTAAGGAGTTATATTTATATTATCTTGCATGTTCTGATATGGTCACGAGGCCAAAGGAGGTATTTATGTTTTGCAGGTTAAAATATCATAACAAATATTGGGGGATTGAAGACCAACCACATTGGAATTCTAGATGAATTCAACAAGGTCACCATGGAAACTAGTATTTGTTTCCAGGTGTGTTTGTGTGTGTTAGGTATTTCCATGGGAAGATCACCTTTAAATGTGACCAAGGGGTTATGTGTATTTATTTATTTGACCCTTTTTTTTAATGTTGCATGTGTTTATTTTGTGATACATTTGCCCCTTTCTTTATTTATGTTGTATTAATATTGCGAGTAAGCATGTTGTTAATATTAATTAAATAAAATATGTCAAAAGAAAATAATTAATATGGTTGTTGGCTATGATTTAAAGTGTTGTAAGAATGAGTTAATAATGTGTAAGTAGTATGTAAGTGATGTGTAATTTAAATATTTGAGTGTGAAACACTCCACCTTCTTGAAAATTCGAACTTGTGCTTGGAGGCTGATTTTGGAGGCTTCTTGGACAAGTTAAATTTGTCCCTTACCTCTTAAATTTATTTACCAACCATACCTATTGTTGGAGAGCTGAAATTTGACTTTTATAATGCCTTTTTAGAAGACAAATTTTAAGTTTTTATTGCGTTTTTCTTGCTTGATTTAATTTTAGTCCTTTGGGGTGTGGATTGGATTTGAGTGTGTAAGTAAACTATCATTTTATTCACCCACCTATTTATTCATTGGAGAATGAAGTTGAATTTGGGGGTTGTGGTTGAGGATGTGTGATGTGGCATCCTCATCCTCTTCTCTTTCCTCTTCTCTAAAATTCAAACTCCTTGCCTTGTTTTGGGTTGCTTCACTTTGGAGACTTCATTCTTCGGCAAATTCTTTTGCTGTTTTGGAGCTCTTTCTTTGAAGAATTTTTTGGAAGATTGTTGCATGCTTGTGCTTGGCTATTTTTGTTTTCTTTCCTTGAGATAAAGCTCACTATTTTGGAACTTGGATCAACTCCATCATGGAGAGGTAGGATCTTCGCTCTTGAAATGCTTCTATTTGTTTATAAAAATGTTAATGTGTGAATTTTTTGGCATGTTTGTGGGAAGTTGGGTAGATGGCCTAGGAATGATGTACGAGAAGACTGTGGGGTTTATTTTGTGGGAGGAACATATTTTTTTTAGGGAGTTGTAAGGGTGGAGGGAGTTGGGTTTCGGGTTCCACCTTAAAAATAAATAACTTGCATTTATTTATTCGTTATGGGGTGTAATAAGAGCTTGGGGAGGCATAAGGAAATGTGAGGAATAAGGGGTACTTGGGAAGGTATAAGGAATGTCATGGTTTTGATATATGCTATATTTTGGCAGTTTGTAATTCAGGCGATGATACCCATTTCCCATTTTGGGAGACATAAGAAGCATCCCCCATAGTTTCTTTCTCCTTTGGCTTGGTTGATGAAGCCTTATTATTGTTTTTCATGTTTTAATATAGTTGATAACTACATTCTGTTTTGGACTATATTTTATTGTGAAAATGTTGCTTGCTTATTTTTTGGAAGCCTGTTGTTGCCATGAGTTGGATCACATCTTTTATTGTATTATGGTTAGGGCTCAAGGGCCAATGAAGAAGGATGAATTATCCTTTTCACTGGATTTCTTGGTTGGGTGGAGAGTGTTGCCTTTTCCCTACTCTTATTATGATCAAATTGGAAGAATGAGAAATTTGCATGTTGCTTTTTTGGAGCTAAGAAAAAAAAAGACTGTTTGACAGTCCCTTGTGAAATAAAATATTATTGTATCCCCTTTCCCACTTGAATTGGATGATCTGTGTATTAATTTTAATGAAAAGATACTTTTTATTGACAATGAAAGTTGAAATTTGAAATGTGAGTTATACTCTGTATTCTGTTTTGGAAAGAATGAAATGTATTTTGTATGTTGTATTTTGAAATCGAATGGAAAGTAGATTGTAGGAGTTTCATTGAATTAATGGAAGTGTTTTTCCTTGTTCATATGGTAGTATTTACATTGGAAATATGTGTTTAACATTCACTATGAAATCCCTGTTTAGAAAGTGGAAAAGTGAAATAAGTGAGAAGAAAATGTATTATTTTGTTTGGTATCTAATATATGATTTTTGGAAAGAATAAAAGAAGGATGTTACAAAGTTTTCTTTTGGAATCAATGAACGATGTATTACCTTCCTTAAATTACCCTGTGGCATTGAATCTGATCTCTTAAATGTAAATGAAATCTTCGTTTGTAAGGAAGAAATGCATATACAGGAATTTGTAATACTCTGTCTTTTGAAATATGTGAAAATTAAAATTCAGACATGTGTTTTAGTTATTGAATGAACTAAATGTATTATATTAGGATTGTAACATACTATAATACTTGGAAGAAGAAAATTGCAAATAAACCCTTTAAAAAATTTGATCCCTGTCGTGTATTTTAAAACTGACAATTATTTAATCCAAAATGCATAGATCAAGCCTGTAATAATGGAATAGAAAACTAAATGATTAAAATGAAGTATTTTTCCCTAAACGAATCCAATTAGACAAATATACTTAAAGGAAATCTTCCTAAACCTGGCAAAACCAAGTTCAAAGCTTTCACAGTCGTTTTTTTAGAAAAACTATAAAATTTTGAATTGGAATTCAATCACATATATCTACCTCAAAAATTTATCCTAAATCCACGTATTAACAATTATCCATGTCTATTTTACATGTTGAGAAAGGAACAAGAACAAATTGAACAAAATTTTATAAGTTGAAATTTACCAATTCAAACTGTAAAATCCTATAGATCATTTTCATGAAATTGACCCCTTAAACTTTACCAATTTTTTTTTAATGAATTCTATGCAAATATGACATCGAGTGATTTCCAGAAAGTCCTCATTTTCCCAAAACAGATCTCTCTATCAAAAGTTATGGTCTTCTGAAGTTTTTTCTTCACTTTGCGTCAAAAAAAAATGGGAAAAACTTCCTTGGCAGGCCTGTGGGCCTGAATTTTTCTCTTAGTGCTTCAGAAAACTTTTGGGAAAATTTTCCAATTTTTTTTGACCACCTTGCCATCCCGCAGATAATCAGAGGCTACCATGTGGCACCATGAGGTGTTGGGCGGATCTCTTTTTAACTTAGTGCTTCAGATATATTTAGGGAAAAAATTTCAAATTTTTCCCACCGACCCTTGGCCAATCAGGAGATACCACGTGTTGTCATGAAGCTTCGGTGGAGGAGTAGTTTCCTTTTTTGCCTTTGGTGTTTTCTAAAAATTTCAAGAATTTTTTTCAAATTTTCCCCCTTACCCCGCCGACTCGTGGCCAATCAGGAGCTGCCACTTGGCATCACAATGCTTCAGTGGAGGCGTGGGTGAATGTGATCCTTTTTTCCCTTCAGAGCATTAAAATAATTTTCTCCCCACCACCCTACCTTCTCTACATTGGCTTCGAGATGCCACATGTCCCTTTCAAACTTGCGGAATCGTGGGCACAAAGCTAGCTTTTCGCCCTGCGCGGGAAGATTTTTTTAAATGTCTCCCGCCACCCCGCTTTTCCCCTCGTGGCTTAGGAGGTGCCAAGTGTCCCTTGCGGACCCATGGGAGCATGGGCACAAAGGTAGTTCCCCCCCGCACCCCACATGGAATTTTTTTGAAAAGTCTCCCGTGGCCCCACAGACCCGCCCTTTGGGCAAATTTTCTCTCCTGGGCCTAGAAGCCCACTCTTAGGGAAACTTTTCACCTTAAGGCCCGCCGACCCATAACTTGAAGAATATGAGGAGTTAGGAGGAATTATTTATATTATTGGAATGTTGAGGAAATTTCCTATCCAAATTTGTATAATTTAGGGAATTTTTGAATGAGTTAATTTTGAGAAAAATCAAGTTGAACCTTTAAGCCTGTTAGAGAGTGGGTATGGTGAGGAATTACCCTCTGAACCTAATTGAACTTTCTAACCCTAATTTTGGACCTTGTGACCTCTAATATATATTAACAAAAGAGAATTATATTTTAGTGAATTATAATTGACCTAGAAATTGTTAGTGACAACTGTTGTCTTGTAACCTGGTTGTAGACTCCTTTAAATAAAATGAAAAATTATTCCATAAATTTCATAACTAATCCTAGATTGTTCTTGGGTCTCAAGTGGGTTGTTTTTAGTAGGAATCACAAATAAACCCCTCAAGATGAACTTAATATCCAATGAGAAGTGGTCTCAAAGATTATTTCTTTGAGTCTTTTTATCTTCTAGTGTTGCTGGTTTATTTCTAATGTGTGTTTAGATGTGATGCTTTTTTTGTTTCTTTGTGCCGCCAATAGAGGTTGCCTCATTTATTCCTCATTGTTACATATTTTTCTCCTCTTCTTGTATGGGGTAGGGTACCCTTAACCCTTCTTTAGCTATTATAAAAAAAATACTAACATTTTAAAACATTTTGGACTCATGTTTGAGATAGAATCCACTAAAAAAACCTATAGGAGTAAATTACCCAAAATAAGTGAAATTAAAATTTAAGAAACCAATGATTTGGTTTATCTAAACACAATATTAGTCTAATCATGTTAGGGATATTGTATCATGTGAAAATTCGATGGAATGAATATAATATTATCATGGATAATATTATTATAATGTGAATGTAATATTACATATAGTAAATAGTATTTACTATATGGTAATTAGTAAATTAGTAAGTTCGTAAGTTAGATAATAAAACAACAAGATATTTTTTTATTGTTAATGTTATTATTAATGGTTGAAACCATTCGGGTAGATTGGTTTCATATGTAACCGAAGATTGTTGAGAAGGTTTCAGGTAAAGACAAAGACATTGTTATGAGATTTGTTACTATGCATCTCCTATATAATGGAGTGCATAACTATGGGAAAAAATGGAGAGTTAATAGAATGTGATGTAGAAGATTGGATTGTAATAAAAGTGTGTTGTAATGAATACATATGCTGTATGAATGTATGAATTACAATAGATCAATATATTCAGCGTTCAATATATGTCTGTGTGTTATCAACAGTATGTGTGATATGCAATAAGTAGGAAGATATAAAAGAATTAAAGCTAAATCTATGCTCCTAAACCTATATTTCGTAACATTTGGTATCAGACTAGGTTCTTATATTGATCAAATTACAAAGCGGGAGCCAACAGAGTAGAAGGAAAAAAAATTTGGTGCAGATCTAAAGATTCTAGAACTGTTTGTTTACACATGAAAATCACCGGCGACTGATGGGAAAATGCCAAAAACTGAATGGGATCTGATTCTCTGAAGATGTAGTTTCCAGTGACTGGGATAAATTACCAATGACTGGGATAAATTGCCAGTGATTGGGATAAATCGCCAGCTACTTGAATAAATCACCAGCGACTATTGTCTGATCGCCAATGACCACTATTTTAAGGTAAAAGTAATTTTTCCAATATTCAATTTGTTTTCATTTTTGGATATACCAAAAAACAAACACAAGAATATAAAATTTTCTTTCCATTTTTGGAAAAGGTCTAGAATGATTTTTGCAAAAAAATTTATTATCAATCTATAGATCAATATTTTTTCAAAGACATAATGGAAAGGACTAATCTAAACCAGATAGATAAGTTTAAAGGCCAATATTTTCACACATGCCAGCTACAGATGTAGTTGCATCTCATAGAGAAGGATCTATGAGTTGTGGTGAAGCCTAATTCAACTCCACCCATTAGAGGAAATGAATTGGAAAAGTGGAATGTGAAGGATTAGAGAGCCATGGGGACCATTGGATTAGGATTGTCTAAATCCTATTTTTATCATATATATTTATAAAAATCTGCAAAGGATATTTGGGATTCTCTCAACAAACTTTTTGGATCTGAGGCAGAAATAAAAAAGACGTCATTAAAGCAACGTCTGTATGGATTGAAGATGGAAGAGAATCTAAACATTAATGATGACATTAGTAAGTTTAGATCTCTCTTAAATCCACTTGCTGGAATAAAAGAACATGTAAAGGATGATGATGCTAAATCCATCCTTCTTAATAATATGCCTAAGAGTTACTCAAATATTGTATTTACTTTGAGTAAAGTTACTATTAGTCTAGAAGGAGTGATTTCTACAATGTTAGAACAAAGAATTCATGAAGAACATGAAGAATTACTATATGTAAGAAACAAACCTAGATCCTCATCTAAGAAGGAAAAACATAAACCAAAGAAGGTTGCTTCACATGGAAAAATAAAATGATTTTATTGTAATGAGATTGGGTATGTAATACCGAACTGTAAAAAGAGAGCTCAAGATCTTCTTGATCACAAGATAGATCAGAAAGCCCTTCTACCTGAAGTATAAACTGATTGGGAAGCCTACTCAACTGATGAAGAACTTTCCTGTCATAGTGACAAGGAATTCCTATAATAAACTCTTCTCTTGTTGGAGGAAGAAGGAAATGGAGGAAGGAGGACAATTAATGTCCTGTCGTCATTCACCAATGATGGGGTTGCAGACAGATGTGGTGATGTTCTATTTTATTTGTGTGGTGTTTTTATAAGCAAGGGGGTGAAACTATTTTCATGTTTTGATGTTAGTGTGTTCACATAGACTAACAACAGTTCCTAAGTGTCTATCTGGTGTGGAAGAAGCAAACTTCTTGACTAACATTACAAGGGCAAAGCATCTACATATGGTCCTCTGACTGCCATACTTTAGTGGAAGGTACTTCATTAGAAGGTGATCAGTCGATGAAGATGTTCATATGAAAAGGATGAATATTAGCAGCAAGATCCAGAGAACAAGATCTAGTAGAAATGGCTACTCCGACAAGTTCGATGTTTCTAAGAGCTCTTATCCCATATTCACAATAAGGGGGTGTGTTAAGGATATTGTAAATTGTGAACATAAGATATGATGAATATAATATTATCATGGATAATATTATTATAATGTGAATATAATATTACATATAATGAATAGTATTTACTATATGGTAATTAGTAAATTAGTAATTTAGTAAGTTAGATAATAAAACAATGACATATTGTTTTATTATCAATGTTATTATTAATGGTTGAAACCATTCGGGTAGATTGGTTTCATATGCAACCAAAGATTGTTAAGAAGGTTGTAGGTAAAGACAAATACATTGTTATGAGAGTTGTTACTATGCAGCTCCTATATAACGGAGTGCATAGCTATGGGCAAAAATGAAGAGTTAATAGAATGTGATGTAGAATATTAGTTTGTAATAGAAGTGTGTTGTAATGAGTACATACATAGTATGAATGTATGAATTACAATAGATCAATATATTCACTGTTCAATATATGTATGTGTGTTATCAATAGTATGTGTGATATGCAATAAGTAGGAAGATGGAAAAAAATTAAAGCTAAATCTATACTCCTAAACATGTATTTTGTAACAAATCAAAGCTAATATATATGGATTAACATTATGAAGAAAATGAATTAAAAACTACATGTAGAATACATATAATGGAAAGCACTAGGTGTTGGAAGTGAATGATGAATGTTATGGGGTTCACATGGGGTTTGCACTGGTAGATCATAAATAAAATGTAAGAAATATTGATAGACAAAAAAATGGGTTTAGACATGGTTTTAACTGCATATCCTTTGTTTGTATCATTTTCACAAAATCAAAAAATAGATAGAGGATGAACAAGGTAACAGGGTTGTACATTTTCTACACTTCTTACCAATTTCCTTAGTTTACTTGAAAAAACTTGGAATAAGTTGGGTTAAGGTCCAACGCGCCTCTTTCAAAATTAGCTCTAATATTAAATGCAAAGATCATTATGCATATATGGAGAGAGAGCCATTCGTTAATCAAATTCAATTCGATATTTTAATCAATAGGAAGAGACCCACATTCATACTTGAAATGTCTCACAAAAATTAAAAAAAACTTATCTCCAAATATCGTTAAATCACTCAACCTATTCCCGAAATGTATAACCTTTATTCACTCTCTTAAACATACCTACATGAGTTATTTTAAAACTCACTTACAATATTCCACACAATTAATATAATCTAAAAAATATAATAATGAAATTAATATTCAATACTACGAGTAATAAGTCCTAACCTAAAATCCATTTCCTAACTTATGAACGTGAATGTGATGACTAATTCTTAACATCTTAATTATTGTTTATTATTGAAATGTATATGAATTTAACTTGTCCCATGAGTTTAAGATTAGGGATAGTATTAATTGTTTGTTAGTTCATGAAATAGTTGTGTCGTGTACGTAATCATGATAACATCTTTTTTATGTTTATTTCTTATTTTGTTATATTGCAGAAATTTTGCATACCCTTACTTGTGTTAGAATCGTAATGCTAATGGAAATTTTTTTATTTTCACAGTTATGGATTATAAATTTAGTGAAATTGTTTACTCTTTTATTTTATGAATTTTTTTACGCCAATAAAAGAAATATTATTGTAGTGATATGGATTTAGTTGAAAGAATAGGTCAAAAGGTCATTTTAGTGTCAAACGCATGGTGGTTACTCAATTGGGATATTTAGTGCTTTCAGTATATTTATGTCTTACTGTTTTATAGGAAATTATGTAGTTTTTATTATTTTAATTAATATCATGTAATTTTCCATAAAAATAAATTAATTTAAAAATTATTAAAATTTGTGTGAATAGAGTTTTTGAAAATCTTTATATTTTTACTTACAATTAAGTTTTTATATTAGTTTTATATCTACAAAATATAAACTGTAACAATAATTTTCAAACGCTTAGCATTGTCTAATTATGTCATTATTTCTACAATAATAATAAACTAAATACTAAATATTAGGAGTCAAATTCTTCAAGGAGTGACATAGAAGTGGATACCAAAATTGGGGACGAGATGGAGGAGGTTGATTCGACAGCCATGAAGACTACCATGGAGACATCAAAAGAAATGAACAGATACAGGGAGATAGTGGCATCAAGGGTGGGAGTGGAATGTTGGACCAATGATAGGTCAATTGACTTTAGGTGGAGTGAATATTTTCAAATTTCAAAATTTGAAATTATCATTAATGAATTAGATATCTTTGGTATTGCTTTTAACCTGATTGGTAATGTGTAGAATGCATTCAATATAGTTTTCATTTTTAAAGTCGATAGTAATTGGACTGATGGTAAAATGCAATACGTGCAAATGAAAAATGAGAATACGATGGGGGTTCTGATGTTGTGTGCCTGCATGGTTTGGAGGGCAAGATTGAGGTTGTCCTCAAGTTGGGATCAGGGCCCTGGGTGTTCCTTGTAGTGGGGCATCTCCTATTGATGGGGGTGGGTGGACTTTGGTCCAACCTGTTATCCAATTTTTCCCCTTGGGAAAAATTGATCGAAGAAAACCTTACATAGGAGAAAGGGAGAGGTTGGTTTAGCTGTGCGAGCTTACATTTGATCCCAAAAAATCAAGTTGCAAGTGGGCTTGACAAAGGAGAAGCAGGGTCAAAAAATGAGTGGCCAATAGAAATGTTAAAGAAAATCTACTTGGTAAGTCAAAATTGAGCCCAATACGAGTCGAATTGAAGCAAAGCAACAAAGCCATGGAAGGTTCCATGTGTCAGCTCAACGAACTTTTAAAATGTGTAACAAGGCAGAGACCCTAGGGATGCACTTGACCTCCATGTGGATCTCAGAACATAGCAGGCTCGTGGATGATGCCATGTGTCCAACCGTCACAAATTTAAGATGTAAATGAGGGGGTAAAGTCTTGGAAGCCTGTAGGGTTTCCATGTGGAGCTAAGTCCAACCGCCAGTGAAAGCCTCCACATGTCTCTTCGGTGCAATTTAGGTATGGTTCTCAAAAGAGGGGTCCCCAAACAAGTGTAGGATCTCCATGTGGTCAAATCCCGAGAAGGTTGAACCGGCCATTAAAAATTCGAAGCAAAGAAAAATTTCCAGTGGAAGCCTCCACGTGCCTCATCAACACACCTTCAAAAGAAGTGAAAATAGCGGGGTCCCCAAATGACTGAGGCTCTCCACGTGTCTAGGGCATGAGAAAGTTGCACTAACTATTGAAAATTCTAAGAGCCAGTGGAAGCCTCCACTTACCTCATCAGTGTAACTTCAAAGGTAAAATATGAAGGAAGGTCCCTAAACGAGCGCAGGATCTCCACGTGGTCAAAGCCCGATAAATTTGCACCAGCCATTGAAAGTTCTAAGCATGAAAAGAGCCAGCGGAATCCTCCACATGTCTCTTTAGTGCAACTTCAAAGGTAAAAGCCAAAGGTAGAACCTCAAATGAGTGCTAACCCTCCACATGTCTAGGGTCTAAAAAGTTACTCTTAAATAGGTGGAAAATCCAAAAACACAAAAAAAGTAGAGAAGGCTCGCGGACGATGCCAAATGTCCAACCATCGTAAATTCAAGAGTGAAAGGAGGGGATAAGGTCTTGAAAGCCCATAGGGTTTCCATGTGGAGCTAACTACAATAGGTTCCACCTGAAAAGGGATTTTGACATTATATAGAGTGGGGCATTTTACTCACCCAACGAACAAAGCATCATGTTTGTGGATGGTGCTAAGTGTTGGCACGTCGCATTCCTAAGACTCTAAAAAGAAGAAAAAATTGTAAGATTGTGCGGGGCTTCCACTTGGATCTTACATAGATAGACTCCAAACCCAAAGCAGTTTGAAAAAGATTGGTGAAAGGTCAATTAAATGAACCCACATGGAACGCTTGACCCTGATCTTTAGATGGACATATCTTTTGACTGAAATCTTAGATTTGAGAAAGAGCTAAATTTTTGGAAATCTCTCAACGTATGTTACAAAACTATGAATGGATATCTTGATTTCGGTGAGACCAAGTTCTTAAAAATTAAAAATAAAGTCCACCATTTTTTAGGCTGTTAGGCTTCTCACCTACCACCATAATGAAGTATGGGCTTCCTTTCTTTCCCAACACGGAATAACACATGGAGGCATCAGTTTTACAATAGAACCCATCATTGTTGCAAGTGAATTTAATGCAATTTTGGGGTGGTTGAAACAAGAATTCTGAATCCTTCTCTTCTCCTTCTCTATTCTTCTTATATATTTTAAGGAGGGGCATTTTTCTCAAGCTTGGGAATTTTATTTTGCACCCTCCCTTCTTCTCTTGTCTACAAGTGAATTTGTGGAGTTCGAACCTCCCATTCAAGCTGTAATGCAATTTTGTGCCTCTTAGCCAATGTAATGGTCTGTATCAAATTCTTGGAGCAATAAGATAAGTCTGTGGATGATTTCAACCCTCTCTTATGTTGATTGCATCTTTCTGATCTCTTATTGCAATTTTGGTTTTCTGTGCATGGATATTGTATCACATTTTTAATGGTTTGTGTTTAATGGAAAAGAAATTTTTCAACAATCCTTTGGTGCATCACCTCTATTATTTTAGGTTTATTTTCTTGCATCTTCTTAACCCTGTCTCTTTAGAAAGTTAGAGAAGGTTTTAGAGTAGACCCTCTGTGAATTGTATGTGTGCACATGAATAGAGGCATATGAACCAACCTTCATCTGGAGAGCTTCCTTGATTGCAAAGTCCCACACTTTGGGAAAAGCTCCATCTTATACAATCACACTGATGATCTCAACCCATCGAGTTGTATACATGCAAGGGTGTTGTGATTCTGCATCAACACAACCAAGGAAACATTTTTTTGGTAATCAATGAGAATGACTCATAGTCATGGTACATCTTGTAAGGTGTTTGGATACACTAAAAAGGAACTCATTCCTTTTCATTCGAAAATAGGGTAAATTTTTATTGCTATTATTTGACTGTTAGTGATGATGTATCTATTTCTTTTTTATGCTCTTTCAACATTCCTTTGGTGCATCACCTCTATTAGTTTAGGTTTATTTTCTTGCATCTTCTTAACCCTATCTCTTTAGAAAGTTAGAGTAGGTTTTAGAGTAGACCCTCTGTGAATTGTATGTGTACACCTGAACAAAGGAATAGGAACCAACCTTCATCCAGAGAGCTTCCTTGGTTGCAAAGTCCCACACTTTGGGAAAAGCTCCTTATTATACAATCATACCGATGATCTCAACCCATCGAGTTGCAACATTCCTTTCGTGCATCACCTCTATTAGTTTAGGTTTATTTTCTTGCATCTTCTTAATCTTGTCTCTTTAGAAAGTTAGAGTAGGTTTTAGAGTAGACCCTCTGCGAATTGTATGTGTTCACCTAAACAAAGGAATAGGGACCAACCTTCATCCGGAGAGCTTCCCTGATTACAAAGTCCCACACTTTGGGAAAAGCTCCATGTTATACAATCACACCGCTGATCTCAACCCATCGAGTTGCATACATTCAAGGGTGCTGTGATTTTGCATCAACACAACCCAGGAAACACTTTTTTGGGTAGTTAATGAGAATGACTCATAGTCATGTTGCATCTTGTATGGTGTTTGGATACACTAAAATAAACTCATTCCTTTTCATTCAAAAATAGGTTAACTTTTTATTGCTATTATCTAACTGTTAGTGATGGTGTATCTGTTTCTTTTTTATGCTCTTTCTTCGTCTTGTCTTTTTTTTGTATTGATGCTTCTTGAATATCTGGGTTTGGGGCCCCTTGTATTCTGGGTAGGATACCATTCAAAAAACCTTTTACCATTAATTATAAAATTAAAATATTATAATAATCCCTATGAAATTGACTTTGTATTCATGATATGAAATATTTAATATAAATAAAATATATAAAATAGATATAGTCATCATATTTAACTTTAAAATATTATATTTTTTTTATCATTTTCATTATCATAATTAAAATAATTTTATTTACCTCATTATTAATTTTTCCACAACTTGTTTTGAGACAACCTAAATTCAAGAAACAAATTAAAAGTGAAAAGAAATGTTTTCAAAATGTATAATATTAATTTAAGTTTATAGATATAATCATCGACATGTATTTATTGGTTCCATATAATTTTTACTTTCATATTGACATTTTTTGCTAAAAAATCTTGCTGTATACAAAATCATGGTAACAACTATAATTGTTTAATGTTTTAAGATCCCATTTAAATTAAAGGTTTTTATGTTTATTTTTTATTTTCTCATAACATTGTTATATTTAAAACACTAGTTTACATTAGAATAAAAAAACCAATCAAATAATTGTTTATGCTTATGGATATGATATTCAGTAAAGGTGTGTACTGAATATCTCGAGGGCATTAATTATGTAAAAATAAATGTTTTGTAGGTTTTCTTCTTGAACTGGTTGAATTTTTTTTAAATATATTTTTGAAATCATTTGGTACTATGCTTCAAGTATAGAAATCCATAAGATCTAACCAGAACTTATATCCTAGTCTCAAATTAAAGTCCCAAAGGAATTACTATGTTGATTGTAACACACACACACACACACAAACACACACACACACACACACACACACACACACACACACACACACACACACACACACACACACACACACACACACACACACACACACACAGACACAGATATATATATATATATATATATATACATGTGCTTGCAAATTGGTAGATATGAATACATCTGTTAATTTTTTGGATACTATTGATATCATAGTGGAGGACCAAACCTAGACTCAAAATCTAGATTATGATGGTTTCCCTTTCAGATGCAGGACTTATTTTTCTCTTAGTCTCTTAGCTTCAAATAGTCATATGGGGAGAAACCAATTTAAACATATATCTTCATGGTTAAATAAGTCATATCCTGGTCACGTGGTTGTTGATAGCCAATTGTATAGTGATTTAGAGAAAGAATCGAAGAACAAATTTGATTTTGATCTGATGATTATGGAGGTCATTCCTTCCCATACTCCTATAGGTAAATATATCCCTAACATTATGATGTTGAGGACACTAATTCCCTTCCTCTTGTGACTCAAACTCATAAGGACATGGAGATTTTCAAATCATCTGTAACGTCCACATTTTCAAAACATAAATATAATAGTAAATATACCACAATAATTGTTTTTTACTTACATTTCTCACTACACAACACCACAAGGGCTCTAAGTAGAGTAACTCAACAATGCATAAGACAATTACATAATTCATCGACTCACATAAACACATGAAAACACCATATACATGTCGATTGTAAAATTTTCCCAATGAACGAATGATAGCAATAACCCAACCACAAGAAATGAACTCAAGGATTGGAAATCCCACAACACCTCATTACCATGATTACATATTCGTTATGATTAACATTCCAATAAAATTATTATGTAAGGATAATTTTCTTCTTTTTCCACGTATAAATTCTTAAATTCATTTCACATTCAACTTACAGTTTGACCATTTAAGTTGGCCATTTATCCGTGATGAAATTCTCCATAGCTTACATAATTATTTGCCATATTTCAAATTTCATACAAAGTTCCTAATTCGATCGTTCTTATATTAAATGTTTGTTTCTTAAAATATGTTTAGTTGATGTTTACTTTTACCCTCATTATGCAAAGGGACCAACTAGAAGTTATCCAGGGAAAAAATAATATGATTCAAAGGAGGCGAAGGTTCAAGTTTCCCTTTCATATAATCTTCCTTCCATTAGAAGCACATTTTTGCTTGTACTATAGTTGTTTTAGTTTCAAATATAGTTTGATTAAATTAATCATTTACACATCATAATTTTATTTGATTTTATTTTTAGTGGACTCTATATTGGCTCAAATTCCTAGTCCCACCAAGAACAATTTGAATCCATTCTTAACAAAAATTCAATGCTTAAATCAATTGTAAGAATTTCAAGTGACAATTTAGTCCTAAAAATGTATCACATATAGTCTTATTTCTCATCTTGTTTACATTGTTTCTCAGGTATATTATTGGCTTCACTTTATAACAAAAAGAGTTACAAAAGTATCTCTTTAAAATATTTAAGAAGTACCTGATTAAAAGCGTTATAAATAGACATGAACCACAAGTTAACCTCCTGATCAAGTACTTGAGGTTTGGTTTAATTCCAATGTGCACTCGGGGATCTATGCCCCATTATAGATCAGATTTAGGTGTAAAAACATATTTACCCTATAAAGCCTCTGTAAAAAACCAAGAAACTATATTTTTCAGTCAAAGGTAACATATTTAGTTGAGAGGATCTAAAGAGATCATTAACAAGAGTGTAATTCATAACACAACTATTTTACTAGCTCCATTATGTCATCTAGATCCCACAAGTAATTCCTTTCAATATTCATAAGAATAGGTAGTCCACTAGGATCCTAAGGAAGTGTTAGTTTTTCTTACACCATAATTTAGTTAGAGAATGTCATTGCTAACAGTCGGGTTTACGACAATGTCGCTAAACATACTGACAATGACAACAACTCAAAATTGGGATCTTCTTTACTTAAACTATAAGGTTCCATCGAGTGCAATGTTTAAGTTCATTCTACGATTTCAATTTACTATATGGGAAGAAGGATCACACATGAAGACAAGTTATGCACGAATCTTATACTAGGGTTGAGTGTTTCATTTAAATCTCTTTATCACATTTAAATGCTAAGAATACAACACACTAATGATTTAATCGTCTATTGAAAACTTGAAATGTAATACAACATTTTAAATTCAAATTCATTTAGCATACATATGTAACGATTATAATACAAAATTTGAGAATCATGATAACACCCATGTGTAGAGGAACATTTCCCTTAAACCCTAACATCTAACATTTTACAGAACTTCAATGATAAACCTTTTTAGACTTCAAATTTTTTGAAATATCCTCTACAGATTCATTTTACATACACACACACACACACACACACACAACACACACATATATATATATATATATATAAATATATATATATATCTAACCTTATTACCATACATAAATATGAATCAAAATTGCACCTATGATTAAATTCCCATTTCCCAAGGTATCCCTAAAACTAACATCTCATACATATTACCAAATTTCAGATATAAATGTTTCTGTGACATGGAAATACATTATACATATATACATTCTACAATGACCTATATAAATTGCAATAATAAGCATTGGATTATACCATGCCTTTTCATCCTCTTTCTTGCATCCTGCAAAACCATGTGAACATGAAATCAATGATAAATTGCTAGCATGGCATTCAGTTAGATATATTATAATTAATATTTTTTTTCCATTTACATACTAATAACACTTTGCATTTGAAAGGAGAGGGTTAAAAAGAAATTTATTTCATTTCACTTCATTTCTTTATTTTTTAACCAAGGAGAAAGAAAGAAATATGGAAGAGAGCGAAACACTTATTTGCCAAAAGTTCAATTTCACACAAGCACATGATAGAGTTTCAAATAGTTATTTACAAGTGTCAACAAGTTTCCACGGCGGTTTTGTAAACTGACAGGGGTCCTACAACTTTATTTTTACATTTTCTTTCTAGTTGTACAAATGTTCAATTTAGGATCAGAGGCTAAGAAACTACTTTCAAACGTTGTCTTCCGATGAGTGAACATACCATGGGTAAGTTTTTACATGTCCTCCTATACACAATGGATTCATAGAAACTAACATAATTAAGAACTGGCAAACGGTTTACGATTGGCAGCCAATTTTCCAAGGCCATCGGTCATAACTGACCTAGTTGCAAATGATTAAAAGTTATCTCGAGGACTTAGAAAACCACGTCCGAAAATAATGTTTGATGGATGAATGCGCAACATGAAAATTACTACAGGTTTCCCCATATATTGATATTTCAATAGATTCGATGGAACTAAGAACTAACAAACAGTTTACAAATGGAGACATGTTTTTTTGAGACATAGGTCATAATTGGTCCAGTTTTGATCTAGTGAAACTACGACCGGAGGCATACAAAATGCCATTTCTTTTCCAAACCATCAAGAAGAGTATTTTTACCAAAACTAAAGGTCCAAGGAAATTTTCTAGTAAATATACATGTGGTTTTAAAATGTGGGAAAGTATTTTGTTGTTCAGGGTCCAAATGGCAGGCTGATATGAAACCCAAATTTTCAGTTTTGGTAGCTTCTTAAGAGTACAAAAATGGGTAACAAGACTCGTAGAGGAGTGAAAAAGAGAGTAAAAATAATCAACTAGGATCAATATAAATCTTGATGTGAATCTCCTCATATTAAGTAACACATATGATTCTTGACCTCTCTTTTATGGGATTCAAAATGTTGTTTAGCAAGTTTCTTAATGTGGCATTTTTCCAACTTTGCAAGTGTAGAAAAATTAGGTTGTGTTTAGTTGACGAATCTTCTAACTCTCGAGAATATCAGTGGACACAAGAACTTGATTCAGATACCTGATTTGCATCATATGAGGTTATGGTGGAAACCATAATTGATGTTCAAATGGTAAAACAATTTTGAAAATCACAAGGTGGGGTTTTATTGTTTTACACTATTTAAGTTTTTTTACATATACAATTGTAAAATTATTTAACAGTTTAATGTTTCTAATATAATGAAAATGTATAACTAAATTATGAAAATTATAGAATATGGAGATAAGGATACCATGCCTATGGATTAAACATAGTCAAAATTACAGGATTTGGTCATGCATCTCTAATAGGCATTTTTTCAAGTTATTTTCCCACATCCAGGATACCACCCTTTTTTATTTTCTTAAGTGCTTCAATACCCAATATAAAAATTTATTTGAGCATTCTCTATAATGATAACAACTCATGGGACCAAGTATTTCTGGGGTACTCCCCTTTTTACAATTACCATATCGCAACCTTTTTGAAACACCCATAATTTACATATACTTGAAAGTTTCTAAATCATTTTTAATAAACCCATTTTGTGCATATCCTGCTGTCAATGTTGTTCAAAAAACCACATTTTAAAAAGAAATTCTATCAAACAGTTCATGTTCTTGTCTATTCTTTCACATTTTGCATACATGTCTACCAAGGCCATTACAGCTACATCTAAAAATATTCCTCTATCCTTTAAGATTTCATTGTTATCCATAACCTATTCCAATGATCCATGTTTAACTCAGGCTAGGAGGATGTTGGAAAATTTTGATGAGTATGGATTTAAACCTTCCAATCAATTTTCTTTTAAAAGAAAAATTCTAAAGTTCCATCAAAATAAATGCCATTCTTGGTATATTTAGTAATGATTGTAGTCCCTCTGACCAAATCTCATTGAGGAATTTTATCAAACATTTCACTTGGCTTCTGATAGCTATATTTGGTGTGAGGTTTCTAAAGCCTTTTTAATGCACCCATACTAAGTGCAACCATCTATCACTAATAACCAAATTTTTAATAAGTTTTGTAACATAGTTCTTGCAACTACATGAAATTCCATATGCCCTGTCATCCTCTCTACACTCTGGTGGATATCCATATCCCATTCCAAACCTCCCATTTTGGCATAGACATAGAGGAAGTAAAAGGGTATAAAATCCCTCAACACAAACCTAAGTAACCACAATTTCTAAGAAAAAATCTCCACAAAAATACCACATACTTCACTGGCACATTGATGGTAAAGTTTACACTTTCTTTAAGATATCAAGTGTGGTCTAGAAGATCCTGAACGTCTTCCTACCTAATATTAAATAAAAAAAAATATTACATGGTCAGAATGTGTCCCTTGAGACTTCTTCTCCCTGAGGTACTTTTCCCAACCATTTCTCCTACCTGCTGAGCCTCCTACACAATTGCCAAGCATTTTCAAAAATAACATCTGGTAGAAAAAAAAATCCTCAATCTTCATGATTTGATGCACAACCATAGAACTAAAACTTCTTCTTATTCTTTTGTAAACAACAATAAAATAGATGTAGGTAGTAATTCCCTCTTAGAGACATTCGAACCCACTTCAGATACAGAGAAATATCTAGATCAATAATTTTGATTATATAGAATGAAGTGACATTAGTGATATAGATTAATCTCCATACAAAGGGTTATTTTAGCCTAAAATTATGTTAATTTTATGACAACCAACAACCAAATCTCCCTTTAGCATAGTCTCTGTAATAATATCTATATGCTGCAATTTTTTGATTACTGCTAAAATTTACAATGTTGACTTCGATTTCACACATTGGATCTCATATTAAGTACTCATATTCATTTGCAAGGAATGTAACAAGTTTGAATGGACATGGATTGGAGCCCATACCATGTTTAAATCCTATCATACTCCAGCCCACATCCCTACTTGACAACCCCCTTCCACACTCCACACGCACTGCTACACTTTGCCACACGCAAGTCCTTATTTCTTCCACCCCCACCCTTTTTAAAAAAATTTCCTACTTTATTTTATTTTGGTTTTAATTCTTTATTAATTTACTTTATCTCTATGTGGGGAACTACATTTTCTTCCAGTTATAAGAGCATCATCCTCGATGTGACTCTATTCCGAAGTTCAAAGGATACACAAGCAAGAAATCAATAATGACACATGCCATTTAACAAAACAGCTTGTATATACAACACAACCACAAGGAAGAAAACTAAATTTGGCAATATATTAAATTTTAATGTTCTTTGAAAATTGACAACTATCTTTTACTTTATCACTTAGTTAGTCTTTTCCTTTAAAGTATTTCTTAATCCTAAACGCTTAGTATTTCAATTCTTAGGATTTTAGTTTATGTATTTTTTTTGTGGGTGCCCATCTGATACTAACATAACGATACGACACAAGAACCAAACACAACAAAAATGGTCCAAAAGACATATATCTCTACACACTTCTATGAATGTATCACATCACAAGAACTCAACCGAACCATGGAAAGAACATACATATACCTCAAAACATAGTACTTATCACACATATTATATATATCTTACAGTCAAATTGATTTCATTATTCCAAGTGTCTGATCAAACATCTCACATGCCCCATGTGATATTCGACATTTGTACCCTGTGAGATACGGTAAGTTGTTTAACATATTTTCTGGGATATATATATATAAACCATATTCGTACGACACAAGGAATGGAATGGATGGCGAATTGCAAATACTCATATTCCATCCAATACCCATCCAGACATTTTTTACCAGATATTCGTAGATGCATTTTCACAAACCATTAATTTTCCATCTATTATGGCTAACAATCTTTCTATGTATGAAAATTATCCTCATGTATATATATGAGTCTGCATCAATAATTTTGGTATCAAACATGCTTTAGTCGATATTGAATTTGAGATCAATCTTTTTCCCTTATCATTCATTCACATTATAAGCCTTCCCACATCTAGGCTTAACCCAACATCTATTTTGTTTGAGCGTACGACTCCACTACATGTCCATGCATAGGCACTTTAACTTTATTACTCACCATTGGAAAAATATATATTCTTGCTCTATTTTTTGTCATTAATACCCCAATTTCATATAATTTCTTACTTTAGAGGCTATGGATTCATATAATGCAAGCAATATTTTATATAGTTCACTGATGTGTTTGATTCTTACATGTAGGCTTTGAATATGAAGTTCTTGTTGATAGTACAACATTACAATATTGCAACCTAGATCTAACTAATGCATTTCCTATCCCGAATTTTGCTACTATACATCCTATTTTTGATCCCAACCCATGTAATGTGTAGAAAATTTTCCTCCACTCAAGGAACCATTTGTACACTCAAATTTGTTCCATTCATTTTAGAAATACCACCTCCTTCGACTAAAGTTATGGTACTTTATCAGGTTATTTCCATATGTTAAACATCATACCACCTTTAGTGGCTTCACATTAGAACTATGCATATGCACTTCCTCCCTTCACATGCACTCTCTTCATGAATAATGCTTACTAGACACACATTCAATTCAATCCTACTTTATCTGACACCATTTGTACACATGATGGTTTGACTCGCCTTGGGTTTAAAATCGATGATATATTACCTGTGCTACATTCACCTCATCTCTATCATTGCTTTGTTTACATTACTTCTATTTATGGCTTCATATCATTTCATCTATCAACCTTTATTGCATGTAATCCAAATCTTGCACCACTTAGTCTTGGGAAATCCTTGATTGATTATATTAGTGGTACTTTAAATACAGATCATATTGTCATTTCCTTCTATATACCCTTCGTCCATGTTTATTTGTAATGAATCTTTTCTTGGCTATGTAAAAAAAATACTCATCGGTATGCACATGGATGTCCATTACCACCTTTCAATGACATGGAATATACAATGAGCATGTCCAATCTATGCCGTAATGGTTCCCTACGAGATCGACCACATATTATTACTTACAAGTTCTCAAATGCATCCTCATATGGTTTTGACCATTACAAACACGATCTCTTAGAAGATATTACTTTCTCACTCATATCATCATGCATTTGGGGGCATCATGGTTATTCCCCCCTCTAGTATTATCAACTATTTTAAATTTCTACTTTTTCACTTTACACTTCACATCTAGTCTTTCATATACATCTTACATATCTTGATACATTTGTATCATCATTACCATATGATGCAATCTCGTGCTACGGTTAAAAACTGAATATTGATGGAAAACTACATTGATAAACCTCAGATCATACATGCTGCACATTTCACACTCATTGCATTCACGACACAACAGTATAACATCATATTCTCACAGATCATCAATACCCTATGACGCACTCTAGTTTGATAGTTCATACTTGACTACTCAGGTTCTAAATCTAAAATGAACCTCACCACACACTCACTCTCTATGCTTTACACTTTGTTGATCATATCTTTCTAGCACACACTTTAAACCATTTCCTAATGACATACTTTTGTTCTATGGTTCATTCTTGACTGTTCAGGGGGAATTTATAAATGAACCTCATTTCATTCATACTCATTTGCACTCACTTGGGGGGAGCACTACAACTATCATATTTATATTACATTCCAATCCATCTCAGTAATCCACATCATACTGCATATCTTATTTACACATTATTCTTACTTACTTATTCTCCCATGTACACTTTAGTTACTATGTTAGTTGGATACATTGTATGTCATTATCTTTATCATATACACATGCATGTTCACTTTCTTTCTAGTTGTGATTGTAGACTTTACACAAATCATTATACACATTATGGTTGCTTGGCATTGTATCTTTAAGGCCCACTACTTCAAGACACAAATACCAACATAGAAAAGTACTAGATAATTATTTTTGACTTGTTTGATGTACATAACGACACACCAAGTGGTCACAAAGGTTAATACTAACTCTTCAAACAACTTGAATCAATGATGACCTTATGAACACCATAAAAAACTAACACCCATCAAGGACAATTCATTATACTCTTTGACAAGGCACCATGAAACAACTCAACCACAATACATAGTCCCAGTTGAATACACTCCATGGTTTACAATCCCTTAAGGTTATGCATTTACCAAAAATGTTTTTCAAGACCTGCCTTAACAATCTACAAGATTCATGTTTGGTTTGACCATTCTTCTCACAAAGGTGAACTTATTACTTTGGTAATCTAGACTAACTAGCCAAAGCACAAGATTTCTGAAAGAGGTTCAACTAAAGACTGACAAAGCTAACAAAATTCATTTGACCAAAAGGGACACCTTTTATCTCTCATAAGGTTGCATAAACATGCCCGAGATGAAAAATCTTGATCCGGACCTCCATTGCAAAAGTGATGATTGTAATCTCTAATTGAAGAGGAGTTTCATTACAATAGTTATCAAAACATCCTACAAAACACTAAGAGAGAGAAAATCATTCTTAGTGTAGACAAATTATCTTCTTGTGGGGTGTGTGGAAGAAATTTCCCTGGGTGCAAAAGAGAGGTGCAGAAAGAAACTTTTATTCCAGGTGCAGAAGAGAGGTGTGGGAGAAACTCTTTTTCTCCTTGGCACATAAGCCAAGCACGAAAGAGACTCCTTTTTCTCTTGGGCACATAAGATGGGTGTGGAAGAGAGAAATTCTCTCCTGATCATGCAAGACAGGCACTTAAGAGACTCACTTTCTCATGGGCATGCAAGAAGGGAGCATAAGAGACTCATTTTCTCTTGGGAGCACAAGACAGGCGTGCAAGACAGGTGTGCAATAGGGTCTAAACGCGTAAGACGGGTGCACAAGAGACTTTTCCTCTTCTGTGAACTTCATAAAGCCATAAATTTTATAGGGAACTCCGTTTTTGGAAAACAAGGAAATTTTTGAAAGCTCTCAACGTCTTATTTGCATAGAAACCTCAAGAATTTAATTTGGATAAATTTTTAAGGGTCAATTTTGAGAAAAAGCTCTACAGGCTTATAAAATGAAATCTGATAACATTTGACTTATAAAAGTTTGTTCAATTTGACCTCCTTATTTTTGCAACATGTCAGAAATACATGTAGGGTTGCTTTTAGAGGAATTTAGGATGGATTGCAAGGTAAATTTTATTTGGTTGATTAGCAATTCAAAATTTACAACTTTTGATAGGAAAATGACTACAAATTTGCCTCTGCTTGATTTGAAAGGTTATTTAGTATTTTCTTAAGTGTTTTAGTTTTTTTGTAGTCTTATTAACCATAGTAAGTTCAATTTAATGTTTCATTTAATTTTCCATGGTTGCATGGCACTCTGTATATTGTTTTGATAAATATATACAATTATACATTGAAACAAATAAAAATCAGACTTAAACTTGAATGGATCTATTTCACTTGTCATACTTTAGGTATTTGAATTCATTTTACTTTTACCATGTTCTATTTCCCTCAATCCAAAAACATGAAAATATAATGCAATACTAATTTCCCATGAGTAATATATTTTCATCATGCAAGCCAAAGGAGCAAGAAACTATCGGAGATGCTACTTATGCATCCCAAATGGGAAATGGGTATCACCACCTAATAATAAACCACCAAAATATAACATTTCAAATCCCTGACATGGCCTTATGCCTCCCCCAAGTACCCCTTATTCCTCACATTTCCTTATGCCTCCCCAAGCTCTTATGGCACCCCAAACGAGTAAATAAATTCAAGCTATTTCTTTGTAAGGTGGAAACAAAATCCCAACTACCTCCACACTTATACCTCGCCAAAAACACTTATGCCTGCTAAAAAATAAACCCCATAGCCTTCTCCTACACCATTCCTAGGCCATCTACCAAACATCCCACAATAAATAACAAACATACAAGCATTTACATATTTATAAAAGGGAAAGAAGAGCATTTCTAAGAGCCAAGATGTTACCTCTCCATGATGGAGTTTGTTCCAAGTTCAAAACAACAAGATTTCTAATGCAAAATAGTCTAAGAGATCAACAATCTACAAGCATGCAACAATCTCCAATCTTCTCCAAAACTAAGAGCTCTCCAAACCCAGAAAGAAGTCTCCCAAAAATGAAGTGGAGAAGCCCAAAAACAAACTAAAGAATTCCAATAAATAGAAGAGGGAAGAGAAGAGGATGAGGTGGATCCATGTAGGATGCCACATCACACATCCTCGACACCAACACAAAAATCAACTTCATTCTCCAATATATAATAAATAGGTGGGTGAATAATATGAGAGTTTTTCTTACACACTCAAATCAAACCCACACCCCAAAGGACTGAAATTAAAACATGTAATAAAAGTGCAATTACAACATTTAATTTGACTTACCAAAATGCATAAATAAATTCTAAATTTAACTCTCCAACCATAGGTAAGGTTGGTATCCAAAATTAAGAGGTATGGGACAAGTTTAACTTGTCCCACAAGCTTGCAAAATTATCCTCTTAAGACAAATTCAAATTTCAAAGAAGGTGGAGTGTTTCATACTCCAAAATCAACTTACATATCTCTTACACATTTCTTACAACACTTTAATTCAATGCCAACAACTCTATTAATTACTTTCTTATGACATGTTTTAATTAATTACCTTAAAAACATGATTACTCACAATATTACACACCATTTAATAAATAATTAAATCGGTCAAAACACCACAAAATAAATGCATGAAAACATTAACAAAGGACCAAATAAGAGAAATACATAAAACCCCTTGGTCACATTGAAGGTGATTCGCCCATGGGAATCCCTAACATAATCAAACACACACAAACAAATATAGTTGTCATAGTGACCTTGTTGAATTCATCTAGAATTCCGAAGTGGTTGGTCTCCAATCTCCCAATATTTGTTGTGATATTTTTAACCTGCAAAATTACAAATACCTCCTTCGGTTTCATGGCCATATCAGAATGTCCAAACGAATATAACTATAATTCCAAAATCATCAATATATATGTGAATCAAATAAAAGAGTCTAAAGTAAAAAAGGAAGCGTGGCCTAGCTCCAATCACATTTGGACATGTCTCAGGCTCATTTCCCAAGGGTGGAGGTGCGGAGTAAAATGGAATTTTTTTCCATTTTTACAAAAAAGTTGTAAAAAGTCAAGGGAAGCCCCTGTGTCTTTTCTAAAGTTTGAATTTGCCACATGGATGGCCTAAATTCAAAGTAAATATCAACAACAACTGTGAGTCTAAATCTTATTTTTCCCCCTATTTCTTTGAAACATGTTTGGAAGTGCGAGTCTCCATGATTTCTTGGTATTTTCTACACACCAAGTAGAGAATGAAGTTAATGTTGTTATATGAAGTTTGGTTGGAAGATCTAGAGGATGTATTTCGCCATTAAAATGGTCTAACTCTCGTGCCCAATCAGATTTTCAAGTTTTCTTCTCCCATGCACACAAGCAGATACATTTTATAGATTAGGGGTGGTAGTGGTTGGTAAATTGAATTAAGAGTGATCTACTAGAGTAAGAAGTTAATGGAGGAGATATTCGATGAGATTTTCCCCCTGGATCACCTGGAGACTTCTTGGAGATTTGATTTTGAGAATCATGAAAGAATCACGGTGAGCACTAGTGCATTAAATTTTTTTGTCTTTTAGGAGGAAGAGGATTTGTTTTAAATGATATAAATGGCACATATTTGTCATGAAAATGGTTAGAAGTTGGAGGTTAGAGTGCTAGAGGTTGAAGAAATTTCTGAAGAGGAAAATTTAACTAAGCTTATCTTTTGAAAATCCATCTGATAAACTAGGTTATCTCTTTTTGTATTAAGATTTATTGTGTCAAGGTGGTTGTAAGTGTATATCCATTGACAAGCTTTGAGACTGTTCTCAAAACTTTCCCCTACTAATAGAGTTAAATTAAATTCATGTTTTTCTGTGTTGTCTTGAGAAAAACGTGTTTGTTTTATTTCTGAATGTATGCAAGTAGTTTTTCTTGTTTCTGGTGCAATCTTGTGTTAAAATATGATTCAATCAAATGTGCCACAATCCTTGTGATAGTTTAGTGGCATCTGTAATTTCATTTCTCAGAAGAGATTTCATCTGGGATTAAAATAAATTATTTAAAATCACTTTTCTCTCATCTGTTGACACAAATTGTCTCTAGCCTTTGGGTGCACCTTAGGCATGATTTGGCTTAGATCTTGATGTTTTTTTGGGTTTTCTAACTTGAGCCTTTGTGATAGAATCTTAGAGATTGTGTGAAATAATGTTAATTTGGGCCTCCATTGAAGTAAATATTCTAATTGAAGAAACATTTTATCTATTTTGTGGCATTTCGTTGGTCTACCTTTCCATTTGGTAAGGTTCCTCAAGGATCTGGTGAATCTAGTTTCACCCTACCCTACCTCCCACAAAAAATTCATATAACAACAGCCAATCCTACCCCTACTACCCCTGTTTGTCATGTGTGTATTCCAATGCACAATCCTCATCACCTAAAAATGTAGAAGTAAGCAAGGTCTGAAATGTCTTTAGTAACCTTTTCCTTGTTGTGAAAGTATCTCCATGATTTAGAAGTGACAACTTGTGAGAGTCAGATCTGGTGTGTTGATCATATTTTCCCCAATGTCTTCTCTATAAAATTCATGCAAAAGAAAGGTACATGTATCTCCTTTCATATAATAGAGGTTACAAAATAGGTTCTATTACCTTGGTCGAAATGGCACAACCTAAAATAGTTAGGATCAGATCACATCCTTTTTAATGTTTTGCCCACTCCATCCAAAGCCTGAGTGCCAACAAGCCAGATAGATTTCTTTCCTGACTACAAAATGGCATACATGATTGTCTATCTGCCTCTGAGTGTCCTATCTAATCTATGATGTCACTCATTCTTTGAAGGAGGTTAAAGTTGGGTACCAACATAAATGGTGCCATTATCAAGGACATTGTGATTGTAGTTCATTTTCAAAACCTGGTAAAACACTTCTTGTATGCTCTAAGTGCTATATGTAGTTCTTTCAGTTTTCACATCCTAGTGTACTAGCTTTCATTTGATGCATCTGGGTAAAGAAAGTTTAGAATCTTTCTAGTTCCAGTCTCTAGCATTGACAGACATTTAACAGATCATATTTAGTGCATTTGCACAACTAAGGTTGAAATCTTTAGTGGCGAATCCCTGTTGATTTAATTTTTAATGAGTACTAGTGTCTTAAAACTCTATCAAAATCAAATTTGTTACTAATATTTTCAAAGTTGGAAGGAAGAAGATGTTTCTTTGCTAAGGATCCTACTAGGACATTGTTTCCAGGGCTAGGAAAAGTAAAATCAGAAGGAAGGAAATATTGGAGAGCTGTTGGAGATCAGTAGAAAAGGAGAGGGATATCCATTGATGAAAGTGAATAGCCTATCATTGAATAATGCCATTCAAGTGACTCTTAATCAGGAAGCCTCTTTGTTGAATTGAAATCTCTAGCTGGAGAGGGGCCTTCATTTGATTTTGAAAGGTTTTCTTCACACTATACACCTGTCTTTTCTAAGGCTGATAGAGATTTCTAAGAAATAAGGCCTTTGAGAGGTATCCATTTTGAAAATTATAACCTTGTGTTCCAAGAACCCTCTGCCCCCCATCATTTTGTTACCCCTCCAGGGGGACCTTCTCGAATCAATATGGCTCAACCCAAGCCTCCATTTTTTGTACACACCTTTGGACTATAAATTTTGTGGGAATGGTTAGTTACCCAAATGCAATGCCTCAAGATGTAATGAACATAATACCAAAGTTCTAGGGAAATAATGCTATTACTGGAGACCAGCATCTAAAGATTTTTATCAATATGATGGAATATTTTGAGATTGAACATGAAGATGTATATATCAATCTATTTATCCATACCTTAGAAGAGGATGATAGGGAATGGTATAAAGAATTTCCAGATAACTCCATTGATTCTTGGAATGAGATGAAAAATGCATTCAGATTGCAGTATGGCAATAGAACTAACCCTAGGTTTCTTTTGACAGAATTTGAAAAAATCAAGATTAACCCTAATGAGTTAGTACATGATTTCAACATAAGGTTTAATAAGACCTTGAAAACATTTCCTTTCTGAATAAGGCCTTGTGATGAGTCATGTTTTATCAAATATACTGATGCATTTGATAAAAAGGCTGTATATTATTTAAGAGACAAAAACCCCACAAATTTGAGGCAAGATTTCACCATGGCTTTACAAAAAGAGAACAATATCAAGGTAATTAGAAAGCCTCCAAAAAGAGAAGGTGTAAAGGTGGTTAACCTAGGAAAACCCCAAGCAAGCAAGGCTGTTGATTTGGAAGAAGTTGTGAAGACTTTGGCAGGGGTTGTCAAGGAGATATCCTACAAGCTATCCTAGGATGAGAAGGGAATTGGGTAGAGATCACAAGGTCAACAAAAGTAGAAAGGCCAAGAAAGGTTCAAAAATCACCAAAGATCTGATGACAGAGGCAAGAGACTTGTGGGATTTGGAAATAGGAAGCCCTAACAAAGAGAAAATAGAATAGTGCCTGGTCCTTTGGCTGCTAGAGTTTTTGTTGTGGAAAAAACTAAGGACATTGATTGGTGTGACAAATGTTTCATGCCCCATGCTCCTTCTGAAGAAGATCAACAAGATGAAGAAGGAGCTGATAATGATAATGATGATGATGTTTGCATGATGGGTTGTTCCACTAGTTCATAACAAGGGGAAAAATAAACTGATGTGAGAAGTGCTATAACTACTTCCACCTTTTGGGAATACATTCATAGGGTACCTATTCTTACTCTCTCTTATACTTTGGAAGTAGATAATGTACAATTTTTTGAATTTCCCAATAATGAATTTGAATATTTAAGGGCTTTGATGATCAAAAATTATGATGGTGAAATCCCATCTAAGGAAGATAGACAGTTGCTAATGATGTTATTATTGCTCAAGAGAGGGAATATAACACAAGAAGTAAGATTCTCAAAGGGGTAGGGCCTCAAGATAAGCCTAAATCTCCTTTAATTTCAAACATTCCTAAAGAGGTTCCTAGGAAAGATACATCTTCCAGAAGCCTGACAGTTCCAAACAAAAATCATACCCCTCCATATGCCCAAGTTGTCAAAAATATTCTACCACCTAATCAATGTGTTGGGTTCCCTTCCAATACTACCTTGCCAAAGAATGTCCCATATGATATTTCCCAAGTGTTGAGTCAAATGAAATTTTATGTCCCAATTGTTGAGTTGCTTAGGATTCCTAAGCACAAAAGAGCATTTGAATACTTGGGGTTGAAAGAAGAGAAGACTGCCCTAGGCACGAATGTAAATATTATGGAGACTCCTCCTATCATTGAAGAACCGGAAGCACCACCAGCATCAAAGGATCTACATGAACCACTTGAGGTCTATTTGGGGACATCCTTGGTGGAATCTCAAATGAATTTGGATCCATTATTAACCACTTTGATCATATAGGATAGAACGTTGCACAACTACATGTTTGACTCAGGGGCATCATGCAATGTCATGCCTTTGGAAGTCACGAATGACCTAAACATCAAATTGATAGTAGAATATGGGAAGTGCACTTCCATGGACTCCAGAGAAGTGCCAGTAGTGGGATGGGTGAAGGGTTTAGTGGTGCATCTTGTAGCTTACCCAGGTAAAAACTTAAAACTTGATGTTGTCATTTTTGACTGCCAAGCCAAGTGGGGCATGCTACTATAAAGAAAATGGGCTGCGAGTGTTGGTGGGAATGTTCAAATGGATATGTCTTATGCTACCATTCCAATTTAGGGAAGCCTTGTTAGGTTGTATGGGGAAAATAAATTTTTGCATCTTATCGAGGAACCCAACAATGTATCCTATGAGGTATTGTACACAAACGTTGATGTAGACAAATTTATGGGATTTACTGATGGAAAGGAGCACATGATTAAGGAATGAAAATGATTTGAAAAAATGGGATCTCCATGGACTCTATTTTTTGATGGATCTTGCTTTGAATTTAGGAATGGTGCTGGTATTATTCTTCTTTCTCCACATAAAAAAAAATTTGTTTTTTCGTTCAAACTCAACTTTGAATGCACCAAAAACATTGTTGAGTATGAGGAACTTTTGTTGGGTTTATGAATTACTTGGAAATATGGTGTTAAGGACATCATTATCAAAGGAGACTTAGAATTAATTGTGAAACAAGTTAGAAAATTGTATGCCACAAAGAACTAGTGAATGAAGGAATACAATCATATAGTTTGGGACTTCATTGAGATGTTCAATTCATTTAACATACTGAATCATGATAGGAAGTTTAATGACTTGGCAGATAAGCTTGCAATGTTGAAATCTTGGTTTGATAATTTCATAATGTCCCCATATTGTGAATATGAGGTTGAGGTAGTGACAAGACCTTCTGTTCCTGACAACATTAAGCATTGGCAGGTTTTTGATGATGATACTCAGATTAGAAGATTCCTACAAAACAAGGGAGAATTTTCTAATCAAAGTATTGATTAGGAGCTGTTGGTTTATACAAAAGAAGGAAAAGAAACCATGTTTTGCAAGGATATCATCCAGCTAAAAACAAATACCATTCCTAGAGAGTTGGTTGCTCTTGAGTCAAATTTTGGTAATGTTGATCGCATTGTTAATAGATGCATGACATCTTCAAGTCATATTAAGGAGCATGATCTTGGTACAAATTTGAAGCCAAGGAAAATTTGGTTAGGCAGTAATCTCATTAAGGATGATAATTTTTCATACATCTAGCTATTGAAAAAATACCAAGATTGTATGGCTTGGACCTATTCTGAACTAAAATCATACAGAGAGGATTTGTTTCAGCATGAAATCCCCTTGGTGTCCAATGAAAATCCATTTAGGTAAAAAAAGAGGCCTATAAATCCACTCTTATCCCTCAAAATTCAAGAGGAACTGGAGAAGCTAAGAGATGGAGGGATTATCCACCCCACATGGTATTCCTCTTGGGTTGCAAAACTAGTGCCAGTGAGAAAGAAGAATAGTGACATCAGGCTGTGTGTGGATTTCAGGAACCTAAAAAGAGTGTCAGTAAAGGATAATTATCCTTTACCAAATATGGAGAACATGTTGCAGTTAGTGATTGGTTCTGAGTTTCTTTCCACCTTAGATTGTTTATTTGGTTACAACCAAGTTTTGGTGAAGGAATAAAAAAGGATCAAGACATCCTTAACTACTCCTTGGTGGACCTATGTCTATGTCAGGATTCCCTTTGGTCTAATGAATGTTGGAGCTAGCTTTCAAAGAGAAATGGATGTTGCTTTCACTGGTTACATTAATGAATTTATTACAGTCTATCAAGATGATGTAACTATATTTTCTAGAAAGAGAAGTGCTCACCTACTACACTTGGAGAAGATGATGATAACATGTACAGAATATGACATCTCACTTAATAAGATGAAATGCTATTTTGGAGTGCAGAAGGAAAATTTTCTTGGTCACATTGTGTCACAAGAAGGAGTGATGATTGATCCAAAAAGAGTAGAGGCCATCAATAAGGTACCAATCCCAATAACCGAGAAAGGAATTCATTCCTTCTTTGGGAAAATAAAATTCATTAGAAGATTCATATCAAACTTTGTTGAGATGACCATTCCAATCACTTCCATGTTGAAGAAAGGCCAGGTCACCAAGTGGGAGGAGGATGCCATCCAAGCATTCAATGGAATCAAAGAGGCATTGAAGCATACCCCTATTTTGGTAGCCCTAGATTATAAGAAACCTTTCCAACTGTTTTCCCTTACTTCACAGAACACTATTACTTTTGTCCTTCTGTAGAAGGATGATGAAGGGGTTGAGAGGAAAATTTTCCTTTTCAGTAAGGCCTTACAGGGGTCTGAGCTAAAGTACAGTATCATGGAAAAACAAACATTTTCCCTAGTAAAAGAAACAAAGGTTTTGGACCTTACATTCTAAGTTCTAAAGTGGTTGCTTATGTTCCCCACACAATGGTGAAGGACATCTTGTCAGAGATGGAGGTCTCAAGAAAAAAGTGTAGATGGGTGAACAAGTTGCAAGAATATGACATGGACATCCAAACCAAAAAGTTGGTGAGAGGTTTGGGCCTGACTAAGCTTATGGCTAAGAGCAACTTACAAACTATTGAGGAAAATGAAGTAGAAGAAGAAAGGGTAGGTTTATTTGAAAGGTTGATGAATTTTGAGTGGTATAAAGGTGTAATATTTTATCTCAGACATATAAGGTTCATGGAGTACTTAAGTAAGAACCAAAAGAGATCCCTTAAGTTTCCTTCCCAAAAATATATCATCACTGATTATGGGTTAGCTTGGAAGAACCCAGAGGGAGTCCTCTTAAGGTGCATTACTAAAGAAGAAGCCCCTAAGATAATTTCTGATATCCATGGAGGAGTTTATGGGGGGTGCTTTTTTTTAAGAGTCACAACACATAATATCCTAAGAGATTGTTATTGGTGGCCAAATATTTTCAAGGATACAACCTTATTGGTTAGAATATGTGAAATCTCCCAACGTTTCTCTAGAAGATAGAAAGTGTTAGGCTCCCTTCCTCTGTAGCTTGTATCAACTAAAGCTCCATTCAAGCAATGGGGAATGGATTTCATTGGTGAGATTTCAGACCCTTCAAGTGCTTGCCACAAATGGATTCTTGTAGCAATTGATTATTTTACCAAATGGGTGGATGCAATCACCACCAAGAAGGAAAAACACAAAGTTGTCATGGATTTTGTGCTAAATAACATCATCTATAGTTTTTGGGTACCAATTGAGGTTATAGCTGACAATTTCATGAGCTTTAGAGCTAAAATTTTGGTAAAAATGTGTAAAGAGTATGGGATCAACTTGAAATATGCCTCTGATTACAATCCTCAAGGAAATGGACAAGCTGAGTCTAGTAATAAAATTTGTTGAAGATCATCAAAGAACATTGGAGAAAAACAAGAGAAGGTGGGGTGAATAGTTGAAGTTTGATGTCTGGGCAGATAGGATCACTGTCAAGAGGGTCACTGGAAAGAGTCCATTTGATTTGGTGTATGGGACCTAGGCCTTGTTTCCTCTTCATATGCAACTATCTTCATATCAGTTTATGCAACAACTAGAAGATCAAGAGATAGGTCCTTATGATGCTCACATTAACCAGATTGTTGATCTTGAAGAAGAGAGGAGGGCTTCCCAGTAGAGGCTTGTAAAATTTAGATATAAACTGAAGAAGTTATTTGAAAAGAAGGTCACTCAAAGAGATTTCAATGTTATAGATCTTGTGCTACTATGGGATAACAAACATAAGGATAAGGGCAAACATGGCAAGTTTGACTCATTATGGATGGGCCCTTACTCTATTTACATCAGAATTGGAGAGCATACCTTCTTCCTTAAGGAATTAGATGGTGAACTGCTTTACTTGTCTATCAATGGTAGGCATTTGAAGCATTTTTTGGATTGATTCTCCTGAATGAAGGCATAAATTTTTTGTAAAGTGTATAGTTTTTCATTTTGTTCCTGTCATTTTGTGCTTTTGCTCATTCTGGCTCTCGGTGACCTATTTTTTCTAGTTTCTCTGTCTATTTTTGAAGATGGCTCTGCAAGATGACTCTGTTTCCCAATGGATATTTTTGGCACCTGGTCTACTATTGTTCTTGTGGCACTTGCAGGGAGTTCCCATCCCTGAGTCAGAGCCTATGTTGGAGATCAAAATGATCCCGCCCCAATTTACCTTTGAAAATCTATCGATTTCTGGTCTTTGTCACTTTCCTTCTCCCTGTATTGTGCCTGGTTAATGTTTTTGGCCATTTTTAATTTGTTCTTGGGTTGTAAATCACTTAAGGGTCTGTAATTTGGGTCCCTCATTCTCTGTTGATCAAAAAACTTGGGTTCCCCCTTGTTTTCTATTCTCCATGCTCAGGATTTGTCTCCCTTATCATTTTTGCCCTAAATACTTGAAGAAGAGTGAGTTGATGCATCCATGAAGAATGTATTTGATCTCTATAACATTTCTAAACTTTCTTTCCTTGAAGAAAATTTCATTCCTAGGCTCAAATGGTCATTTTTATGTATTTTATGGTTTAACGGGTGTTTCTCCTGGTCAAATTTACATCCTTGCATCTATAAGGGACGTGGTAGCTTTTGGTTGGACGTGGCTTAGCTAGGTACTTAAAAAAATCCATGAAAATCCTTATCTCAAAATTTTTCCACGTGGAGGCACGACGCTCATTTGAAGATCTACTTTTGGTTTTTGCCTTGGAGTAGTGTCGGGAGGACACGTGGAGGCTTCTGCTACTTGGCCTAGACTTAGAAAAGTTTTTATGCAGTTGGAGCAGTTTAGCAAAACAAGACATGTGGTGAGCTCATGCTCATTTAGGGTCTCTACTTTGGGCACCATATTTAATTTACACCATGGAAACACGTGGAGGAACCGCGCATGTTCGGGGACTAGCCCTTGAGTTCCATTTTAAAGAAGCACCATCCTGACATGTGGAGGACTCTGCTCACTTTGAATTTTACTTAGACTTTTTAACAACCAAAAGGAGATTGCCTCAGAGCATAACACATGGTGCATTCCACTGAGCTTCAAGTGTTCAAACAGACCTTTCCAGAATAGGGCACGTGGCGATCCAGTGCTCGTTCAATGTATATAATTTTTGGGACTATCTCAAGGTACCTCATAGTGACAGGTGGCAGTTTGAAAAGTCAATGAGGTAGGGAGGAGGACCTTCAGAGGAAACATTGATTTTTTCCTCCTTAAGGATTAAAATCTCAAAATGGCCAACAAGCCCAATGAGGGAAAAGGTCAATGTTTTACCCCGGTCAATGGCTAAGGCGCGGGATCTCGGGGGGAATTTGGAAACATTTCATTTGGGAGAAAAGAGTAAAAAGTAAAAAAGGAAGCGTGGCCCCACTCCAATCACATTTAGATACGTGTCAGGCTTGTTTCCCAAGGGTGGAGGTGAGGATAAAAATGGAAATTATTTCCATTTTTCCAAAAAAGTTGTAAAAATTCAAGGGAAGCCCCAATGTCTGTTATAAAGTTTTCATCTGCCACGTGGACGGCCTAAATTCAATGTAAAGATCAATCATAGCTGTGAGTCTAAATCATATTTTCCCCCCATTTCTCTGAAACACATCTGGAAGTGTGAGTCTCCATGATTTCTTGGTTTTTTCTACACACCAAGCAAAGAAGGAAGTTAATGTTGATATTTGAAGTTTGGTTGGAATATCTCTAGGACATCTTTCTCCATTAAAATGGTCTGAATCTCATGCCTGATCAGATTTTCTATTTTTCTTCTGCTAAGCACGTAAGGAGCTATATTTTATAGATTAGGGGTGGAAGTGGTTGGAAAATTGAAGGAAGAGTGATCTACTAGAGAAATAAGTGAATGCAGGAGATATTCGATGAGATATGCCCCCACAAGCACCTAGAGACTTCTTGTAGATTTGATTATGAGAATCACGTAAGAATCATGGCGAGCACTGGTGCATTAAATTTTTTTGTCTTTTAGGAGGAATATATTCTATTGTAAATGATATAAATGGCACGAATTTTTCATGCAATTGGTTGGAAGTTGGAGGTTAGTGTGCTAGAGGTCGAAGAAATTTCCCAAGAGGAAAATTTGACTAAGCCTGTCTTTTGAGAATCCATCTGAGAAACTAGGTTATCTCTTTTTTTACTAAGCTTTATTGTGTCAAGGTGGTTGCAAGTGTATATCCATTGACAAGCTCTAAGACTATTCTAGAAACTTTCCCCCGCTAATAGACTTAAATCAAATTCAAGTTTTTCTTTGTTGTCTTTAGAAAAAATTGTTTGTTTTATTTCTGAATGTAAGCTAGTTTTTCTTGTTTTTGTTGCAATCTTGTGTTAAAATTTGATTCAATCACAAAGGCCTCAATCCTTGTGATAGTTTAGTGGATTGAAATAAATGATTTAAAATCTCTTTTCTCTCATTTATTGACAGAGATTGTCTGTAAGCTTTAAGGTGTACGTTAAGTGTGATTTGGCTTCGATCTTGATACTTTGTTGGGTTTTCTAACTCGAATTGGAGATATTTTGTGAAAGAGTGCTAATATGGGGCTTCCATTTAAGCACATATTCTAGTTAAAGAAAAATTTTATCTATTCTGTGGCATTCTATTGGTCTGACTTTCCATTTGGTAAGGTTCCTCAAGGATGTGGTGAATCTAGTTTATCCCTACCCCACCTCCCACCAAAAATTCATTTAACAACAACCAATCATACCCATACTACCCCTATTTGTCATGTGTGTATGCCAATGCACAATCCTCATCACCTAAACATGAAGAAGCAAACAAGGTCTCAAATTTCTTTAGTAACCTTTTCCTTATTGTGAAAGTATCTCCATAAAATTCATGAAAAAGAAAGGAACATGTATCTCCTTTCATATAACAGAGGTTAAAAAATAGGTTCTCTTACCTTGGTTGAAAAGGCACAACCTAAAATATTGAGGATCAGATCACATCCTTTTTAATGTGCTACCCACTCCTTCCAAATCTAGAGGGCGAACAAGTCAGATAGATTTCTTCCCTAGCTACAAAATGACATACATTATTGTCTATCTGCCTCAAATTTTCTTGTCTAATCCATGATGTTTCTCATTCTTTGAAGGAGGTTAAATTTTGGTACCAACACAACAAAAATGAAGGCATTCAGGATTGGTTACACGGAACCTTTCCCATGTGTCAACCCTTTTCTAAGACATTACAACCCACAGGAGAAACTTGAATTCATTGTTGAAATGCTTCCCTAACTTTTGAAGTGGACTGAGGGGATATAGGCCTATGAGCTTGGTACCATACAACCTTGTCAATGGGTAAGTCCACCATCTCATATCTTTTCTTTTCCTTTTCCTCAATCAGCACCATCTCAATTGAAGCTTCGATTTCCAAGCTTCCCATCTATTGCCCCTAGTGCTGAATTCTCTTCTCCATCCCCTAGTCTTCCATCTCATCTCATTTCCTCTTCCCTTTTCCCTTTCAAATCTCAATCCCATCAAAAAAATCCAAAGGCAATACCTTCCCCTCCACCACCAAGAAAAAAAAAACTAGTGGAGACCCCACCCACCACTCCTATTGTTCCTGAGCCCATGTCAGGGAGAGACTCCAAAAACTAGTCAAGGAGAGCAACAAGAAGGGGAGACAAATAGAGAAGAAATGATCAAAATCTTGGTAAGATTGGCTCTCATATTTGGGATTTTAAAAATCCACTTGATGGTTAAACCTTCAAAGGAGATTGGGGTCAGACCACAAGTGGTGGAAGCTGAGTTTGCAGCAGCAAAAGAACAAAAACAAGAGGAAGAAGATCAGCATTACATATGGTCTAAATACAATGTCCATGATGGCACTTTGTCTTAAGATAATTATTATCTAATCCAAGCTGCACAGCTAGTTAATACTAAGGAAGAAATATCAACTCCAAGTCCTATTGAAGAGGATAAACTGGAAGAGATCAAATCAGAGTTGAAGTCACTTGATGAAGAAAGCATTATTGAAGATTTTTTGCTTTCATTTGAAGGGCCTGATTTGATTGATGAATCCATGATGGAGGGGAGCTATCCAGAAGACCTTGCTGTCCCAAATAGTCCTCTAGAGCAGCGAATTGAATATTTTGATTTGAAAATTTTCATTTTAGAGGAAGAAGCTATCCAAGAGCAAGTCAGTCTTTAGGAAACATTGAAGGAGGGAAAAGAGTATAAAGATCCCATCTCATCCACACCATCCATCCTGGAAGGTCCACAAGAAGACTCCATTCTTGGATTTGAATTTTAGAACAATGGGCACATTCAAAGGAGAAAACGGTGCCCTATCAGGTACTTGGATTCATTGGAGCCAAGAGAGAAGCGAAAGCTAGTCATGCCCACTTCAAGGCATGAGGATGAGTATCAAAGCACTAAGGGTCACCATCAACACCCCCAGAAGTCTAATGCCAATCATCTTGAGGAGGTTTTTTTGATTGATTTTAATACCTTGATGATTCAGGTGGAAGATCAGCCTCTTGTCAATTTCTCACTAATAATAAAAGCCATGTTCAAAGCCAAATCATATACATGGCGGCATTTTCTGACAAAATGAAGCTATTTCTGCCTGCTTGTAGAACGGTTTGTTTAGTTTTTCTTTGTTAGGGTTAGTGTAGGAGTAGGAGTAGGTTTATTTTCAGCAGAAGAACTACTTTTGCACACTTTGCATGTCTCATTTGAGGCATGTATGATTTTCAGTTTTGTACATAGCAGTGTTGTGGTGATTTGTTGCTCCAGGATTGTATCACAATGTGAATTCAGTGTACCTCTTGGTGAATATTGTAACATTTCATTTCCAAAATAGGTGAAAACCCTAGGTCAAGACGATTTTTTACTCTCAAAACCTCATTTCTAATATTTTCTTATGAAAATTGAGAGTACAAACAGTAGGGAAAGTTCAATGCCAACAAGTGCAAGCATTCAGACTCACAATTTTAGGGACAAGATCAGTACCAGGCTCTCATTCCTAACTCCATGCCCAATGGAAACTTCCAAGGCAACTGGTCTCTTCATCTAGCAGGTAGATGTCCCCGTGAGTGACCAAATTATTATCCCAATATTATCCGCTGGGGAAAAATTAATCAAACACGACCTTACATTAAAGATAATCTAAGGGCCATTTCAATTCGGTTGGCTCACAATAGATCCCAAATCTGACCGGGATGTTGAAGAAGATGCACCATGAGCACAAGAACTAAGAGAATTTGAATCCACTCGAGATTCCATGGCCTAAGACTGGAGAGGGACAACTATATCTGCGGAGGGACATGCATATGTACTCTTTCGTGCAAAGCTATTAAGAGCTCTAAAATGAGCAAAGGGCTCAAAATCTCCTTGTATTATAACTATATGTCCCTCATGCTTCAACTTAATGCATTGATGAAATCTTGATGGCATGGCCTACATGGCATGAATTCATGGTCAGCCTAGAAGCATGTTATATGGAAGTTCCAAGTCTAGGACATGAAACTTTGTGTGATGCCAAGTGGGACCCACCTCTATAGGCAGCATGATAGTGCCTGTTGATTCCCTTTCTGCGTTGTTGTATGCGGTGATAGTGATAATATGGGACTCAATATCTTCCTCCATATGTCCTAACTGTTTGACCAACTTGAGTGTGCAAATGTTCAACCCAGATCCGTTATCCATAAGCACCCGTTTTATCTTCCTACGGGTGACAACTACCTCGATGTATAAGGGAAGATTATGTGTTGGATTCTCAGTAGGGATCTCCCTATGGTTGAAAGCAATATGCTCACTTGTTACAATATTTGCCACCGTGGCTTGAAGGTGTGCAAGATATAATTCTAAAGGCACTTCGGACCCCTGAAGAGTTTGGTATAGAATGTCTTTATGCACATTGGATATCTTGAGAATATCTAAGATCAAAATCTTAGCAGACGTATTTTCAAGTTGTTCTAAAAGGTTATATTTACCGGTTTATGGGGTTTATGGAGAAGGTTTTGGAATCATGAGGCGGGCATGCCTTGTTACCATAGTGTAGTCCTTTCCCTTGATCCAGATGGTATTGACATGGTCAGCATTAGAGTGAATACATCCAATAAGCGAATCATGATGATTGTCATCTCTTTTGGTGTACATGTAATTCACGGCTTTATAAGTTTGGGATGGCTCTCCCGAATCCGGTTTTGACTTTTCTAACTTATCATGCTTGGGGAGTGGTTCCTTATATATCCGCATTTCTCGTTAGGTTTTTGTGTTTTGCTTGGGTTATCCACCTCTATCTCCCTGTTATCAGTGAGGTCCTGAATATAATGACGAAGCCGCACACATTTTTATGTCTTATGTCCTTTGACATGATGCATTTCATAATATTCGTGCTCCTTATACCATGAAGATTTTGGAGCGTTGTCATCAAATGGTTGAATTGTAGGATAGGTCATCATGTGGGCCGCATCTAATTTGTTTTGTATAACTGAAAACATTTCATTAAGAGAGGTGAACGTTATTTGCTTTGGTGGTGGTTGAAATGGGCCCTTAGTCAGTTTAAAAGGTTGACCAGTTTGGACCGTTTGAACACGTTTGGAATAAGTGATTCTGTCTCCCAACACATTTTTGTTTTTGTTAAATATCTTCGTATTTTCTGTGGGTTTGAGATTTTGGTTGTTTCTAGATTGGGTTTTGAGGGTACCTTTGGCAATGAGAGATTTTTGTATCTGAATCCCTTTCTCGATAACCTCCTTATTAGTGTGAACACAATTCATTTGGAGGTGGAAAGATATATCCCGGTTGAGATAGGGAATGAAAATACTAACCAGATATTTATTAGGGAAAGTGCAAGGGAAGCGACTAGCCATCCCTCTCCACTGTTGGAGGAAGCTAGAAAAAGTCTCATTCGGGCGTTGCTTGGCATCACATAAGTCTACCATGGTGACATCACTTTCTATGTTATACAAGAAGTGATGCACAAACCTCTCTGCCAATTCTGGCCAGGTGAAAATTGATCCCCGTGGTAAGCGTGTAAACCACTCCAAGCCTTGACCTCCGAGACTCTTTGGAAAAAGTCTTATGAGGTAATTGTCACTATAAGACACCTCTTGACATGCCATGTAGAAATCTTTAACATGATCCCATGGATCTCCTTTCCCTTTATATTTGTCAAACTTTAGCATATCAAATTTCTTTGGAAAGGGTTGAAGCGTCATCATCTTGTCAAAAGGATAGGGGCACAATTCTTCATATTGATATTTCCTAATGCTCCCTATATTGCTCTCTTGTAAGCTCATGAGTGTCGCTTTCATATACTGCACTTCTTGTGTGAGTAATTGTTCTCTAGTGGGAGAAGCAGGGATGTATGCACGAGGATACCCTATGTCTTCTACCCCTTGGTTTTCTCGATGGATTTCATTCATCTTAACCTTAGGCCTCGACTTTTGAATGTTCTTGTTTGCATCCTTCTGTACATGGGAGATAAGAAAAGCTAGTTGTTAGCTTAGGTTACTGATTTGTTGTTGGATTGTGGCTTCTTCTTCTAAAGGTTCCTCCTCCTCATATTATCGAGGTTCATCCCCCATCTCATGTTATATCTTGTTTCTTCGTGGTACTTTGATAAAGGGTATTCTATGCCCTACCACTTTATTATTCCCTTCATAAGAAGTGGAAGCATGTCCGTGTGTTAAAATATCTTCCATATTGATAAGGGGACGTTCTTCCTCAGTAGCATCATTTATAGGTAGTATTGTATCATTCTCGGTGGGAAATTTGGCCCCTAATTCTATGGCCCATGCCAACACTGTATCATTGTTTTTGAGAAGAAATTCATCTAGTAAAGTGGGGTCAAAATTGAATTCTACATGTGGTGATTCTAATTCATTTCCACTATGATCGACCATCTCTTCGGTTTCTTTTTCCAAAGAAAACAGTGGTCATAGATCATGTACAATGAAGGAGTTTGACCCTTGTCTATTAGAGGTTTCCCAAACTTGCGGTTGTTGTTCCTCGTATGTCTATTTATTTAATCCTAGATGTGTTTTAGGAGCCATGTTTTCATGATAATTTTGCTAGGGTAAGCTGTAAATGTGTTCAAAGCTTAGTGACCAACCCTAAGTGAGATGCAAGATGTATTTGTTAAGAGTATGGATAAATAAATAATGTGAGAATACCAATGTGATAGAGTGAGAAATCACCAGTGACACAAGCGTTTGGTATCGAAACTTGTTTAAATGAAGTACCTCCTAGACTACATTTCAAAAAGTAGTTTCGCGTCACAAGATGATTAACAAGATGTTTTCACTTATGCCAAGTTCAAGGGAATGAACAAAACATAAGAAAGTACAAAAATTCAATGTGACCTCCCAATCAAGATATACGATGAGCGAGATCAAACTCGATTAAGATCTGTATCTCTAAAAGTGCCAATTACAATTCATGAATGACACAAAAATATCACCAAGATATGTTAACCCACTTTAAGAGAAAGTAAGGTATTGATATGAAGGTGCTATTGATATAACATGCACAAATGGTAACTCCTAGCACTCTTTGAAATCAAGGTAATAATAGAATCGAACTAAAAATATCAAATTATAGCTAGGAATAGTTAAAAATGTGTGCAGCGTAACCTTACAATATAGATATTTATGTCTAGTTTAAAAGAAGAAAGATGTAAATATCAAAATTGTAGTGATACGATATAAACAAGCTAACTCTTCTAAGGAAGTTCATGGTGATGAACCACGCCTAACTACAATGACGATCTTGACATGGGTATCAAAATCACAATGGCTACCAATGACGTGAATACACCTCTGCACACTTTAGATGTTTAACTTACCTAGCCGCAAACATGGATGGGCATAAATGGACATAAAAGTGACAGAAATAGTCGATTGGTAACACAAAGGTAGTCACCCTTATTCTTATCAACTAAGTGTCAAAAGAATGTGAAGGAATTAAATCAAAAAAAGGATGAAAAATGTTGGCTTCACTTCGGCAGAGTTACCTTCCTAGGTGGTTCTCTCGTCCTAGGTGTTACAAAATTATCCACGAGTGGGACGATTTACCCAAATAGTCCCGACTATCTTGGGAGTATCTTGACTTTTCCCCCTTCAAGCACAATGGGCAGTAAATGCATCCATCATGTACTTAAAAGGGTCACGTAGGGACAACTTGTAACTCTATCTCACAAAGGAATTACTAGTCAGATAGGTAGTGCAGGGCACTTCCCATTTGGTCCATAAGGTTCCCTCTTCCGTGGAATACTTTGGGGTTCTTGGAACCACCCCCATTTTTGTAGCTTAAGGTGTTATGCTAAAGGGGTTATGTTCTAATTGAGCAGAGATGGACCTACCCTTTTCTGAAACTTGTAATACAGCATTTTGAATATGTTGTTTGTTTTATATTTTTTAACTAGATGTGGTTTTCTTGAACACCATTTGGCAACATGTATAATAATTATATTAGTAGTTTTCTAACTTTTTTTTATTCCTCTATTCTTTGACAAGCGATGGTGTTTTGGTCCTGTATGACAATTTTTAGTAGTTTTCCATCAAAAGAGAAGGCATCATTTCTGATTCTACAGATCGTCTAAGGATGCAAGAGAAGAGCATACGTGATTGTCTTCAAAAATCCAAAAAGATATCAAATGGAAAAACACTTTAATTCAACTATGCCAAATTAACCAATTTCAACCCAAATACTCCTAATAACCTCAAATCATCGAAAGGACTTAAGAATCATTTATGATTCCCAAGATCGCCCCAAGGGATGCAAGGGAAGAGCATACGTGATCTTATTCCTACAAGTAAGTAACTCAAAATATTACCTAATAAGATAAAAACATGTAAAAATAGCCTGCAAAGACAAATACATGATTAGATAAACCTGTAAGAATGTTAGCACATCAACACATGTGCCCCTTTTTTAGTGCTTGTGCGCAGGTTAGGGTGTATGCGCCACTTAATGTTGTTTCAGCTCACAATGCACCTGTGCCACCCAAGAGATGTGTGCGCCCCGAAAACAGTATATGTGCCACGAAAAATAGTGCATGTTCCACTTTGTGGATTTTTTTGACTTATCAAGCACCTGCACCACTAGAGAGGCGTGTGTGCCAGAAAAATAGCATATATGTCACTCCCGATAAAAATAGACAGAAAAACACACAGAACAACTGTGTTATCGAAAAAAATGTCTACGCCGCTAAAAGAGTAGGTGCACTCTGGTTAAGGCATGTGCTTCAATCTAACAAGTTTCAGAATGTAGTGAAGGTACAGTATGAAATGACGTTTGCACCCGGGTTACTGCACTTGTACGCTGGTTAAGGTGTGTGCGCCAAGGATAGCGCGCATGTGCCAGGGGTTGGTAAACAAAATAATAAGTTTTACCAGTATGTCTACGCCACCAGAGAGAAATGTGCTCCATGAAAACCATGCCTGTGCCCCTAAAAATGTGCCTGCGCCAGACTTGCAACCAAAATATGGTAGTAAACACAAAAAAACTCACAATATCTCAAATTTTGACAAGTTGTCTTAAGAATGGCAATAACCCATTAAAATTATGGCTATGAACATGAAGTTACACATATCAAATGAGAAAAAATTCAAAGAAAATTGACATTAATTACTACATGTGTATATCAAAAATTAGCCAAAACAATGAAACTTAAACTAGAATGCCATGGGACTAAGTGTCCCACCGGGTGTGCAAAATGTGTGCAAGTATTTCATTTACTTAGCTAAATTGAAAGTAAGAAACTACCACCTAGAAATAGCTTCCTAACCTAGCTAGAAATGAGAAATGTGCAGCATCATGATGAAGAAATAAGAAAGTCCTACCCTCAACATTATAACTTTGAAATGATCAAAACATAATGCAAATTAATGAACTCTATTCTTCTAATTACCTAATTAAATCAAGTGGACCTATGTAGTCCAATGGCAATCAACAATATTGCTTGCTTTGATCCTTCAATGGATGTTTGGGTGTGAGGCTTAACTCTTCAAGAATGGAGGATGGAGGGCTCAAGAATGACAAAAGGCTATTAGTATGAAACTATGTGCTTTCTTTTGTCTCTTTAGAGATTTAAGAGTAGGTGTAGAAGTAGAGGGAGGGTTTTTTATATAGCCCAAAGGATAAAGGATTCAACACATTCTCATGAATGCGGGACTAATGGAGATGTAGAGTTAGTTATGGATAAGGGGGGTTTAGATGGGATTGAGTTAACTTTAGGAGGGTTTAGTTTGTCCTTTAGTTGCTCATGTGGATAAAGGGGATGCATTAATTAATCAAGATGATTAATTAATACATGTGCAATCTTTTATAAGCTTTTAGGTGGATATTAGTGTGATTTGGACAATTAGGAGGGAATTAAACCAATTAAATAGTGATTTATTGATTTAATGAGAAGGGATGCTAATTAATTAATAATAATTAGTTAGACTAGATAGAAGGTGTTGATTAACGAAGGGTCATTAATTAGGGTATGTGTTGGATAGGTGACTTAATTAATTAGCGTAATGCAATCAATTAACGACAACGGAAGAAAAGATGAGTGTTATTCAAAATATGTCATCAATTTGCAAGAAAGGAGACAATTAGCACAATTTAAGTATTTAAATTTCTCAGGCGTAATTATAGGTTTCTACAGCTACAATAAAGATGGAGACTTCTTGGTCTCACCAGGTGTGCCAAAACTGTTAGTGCAAAATCAAAACACCCCTGAATGTATCCAACCTATTGGGTTGAGACTCTAAGTGTGATAGCATAACATGGAGCATCTCTCAAAGTGTGGAACTTTTAAATCAAGAGAGCCTTCCGAATGAAGGCCAATTCATATTCCTCTATCCATGTGCACAGAAATAAATTGCAGAGGATCTACTCTAAACCTACTCTATCTTACCAAGAGGATAGGGTTGAGAAGATGTGAAAGAAATAAACCTAAGCTAACAAGGTGATGCACCAAAGGAATGCTAAACATTTGTTTCCAATCTAACACAAACAATAGAATTGTAATACAATCACCATGCACAGATAACTAAACTACAATGAGAGATCAGAAGATAATAATGAACACATGAGATGGTTGAGAATAATCCATAGACATATATTACTACTCCATAGTCGATATAGTACATTATAGTTAGCTAGGAGGAAAAAATTTGTATTACAACTTTGAATGGGAGGTTTGGACTCCAAAAACTCATCTTCAAACTAGAGGAGAAGGGAGGGTACAAAATAGAAATGTCCAACCCTTTACAATGAGCCCAACTCCTTCTTTTATAGATGTATCGAAGAGGGAAGAAGACAAGAGGTTGAAAACTTGATTTGAAGCTCAACTATCATCCATCAATGTCGTTGTAAATCTACCCAAAATTTGTCGATACCGCCACTCGATGTTTGTTAGGCGTGTTGAAGAAGGGAGAATGATGGATCAAAATGAATCTGATCTAGTTTTTGGGGATAATCAAATTACATATTGATGGCATCAAGAATTTTTCCCATTTTTCATCCACCAAACCTCGTCGAAATTAAATTTTCAGGTTTCCATGATGTAGACGAGGTCGAAAAATTTCCACTGGTGGAAAATTTGTTGAGTTTCGGGAAATGTGTCGAAAGATATGTCCATTTAAATGTTTGAGTCGGGCTTGTAAAAAAAGGGTGAAAACTAGTTAGCAGAACGGGTCCGTGGGCCCAAAAGTCACTTTGTGCCCTTTTTCACAAAAAACAAAAATGTAAAATTTGCCCCATAGCCCTGCAATACCTTTTTGTCAAAAAGCCATCTTCGGGCCTGCTGGTCTACATTTTTCACTTGGGAAAAAATTCACTCCAAGGCCCATTGGCCCACATGTAATTTAGGCTTGACATGTGGCTCCTTGGGCATTAGGGTAGGTATGGCTCATTTTTTCACTTTACGCCTTCTCCAGGAAAAAATTTCAAATTGCCTCCAATAACCCGCCTTCTCGATTTGACTTTTCTACATAGCCACATGTCGAGCTGGTGCTATTTTGGGGACTAATTTTGGATTCAATCTTTGGAGGTTGGCTAAAGAGGCATATGTCACCTTTCGCAGCTTGCTCAATTTGCTTGTGTTATTTGGCTAAGTTATTTTGCTTGACGGGGCCATAAGTCTGACCCTAGACACGAGGAAGCTTCGCGCTTGTTTAAAAAAACCGGTCAGGATTTTACCTTTGAAGTAGCGCCATGATGACACTTGGAGCTTTCCACGAGTCTATGATACTTAGCTGATTCAAGGTGATGCCTTTTTTAACTCAAGACATGTGCAAGCCCCACGCTCATTTGAGTCTCTGCTTTGGGCCCCGCCTTTGAATGTGTGTCATTGACACACTTAGAACCCTCTGCTGGCTCTTAGACTTTTCAATTAGTGCAACTTTTGGGGCTCTGGAAAAGTGGAGGCTTAGAGCTTGTTTGAGTCTCCTCGTTTGGATTTATTCTTTAGAGAAGCTCCGATGAGGCACGTGAAAGATTTCTCTGATTCCTCCATACTTAGCGAATTTGGTCCCGTTCTAAATCATTTGTAAATCCCAAAGCATTTGAATCTTTCTCCGTTTCTTTCCTTTGAGCCTCTAGTTTTCTTTGACACTATTTGATCCTTCCCCAACCCTACTCCTCCATTTTAGAGCATGCTTGTAACCTGTTTGTTGGATTTGAAATGGGGGCTCATACGATGGAACCGTCCCTTGGATTTCTTTTTACACAGGGTTGTGTTTGATCAATTTTTCCAAGAGTAAAATTTAGATAATAGTATGAAATTGATCAATGTAGATATCTTGAGAAAGTTGATTTTCCTCAGACTTTGATGTTTGATGCAGCCTCAAGAGATGTTGAAAAAATTGACCTAGGCACAAAGGATAAGCCTAAACAAATGTGGTCAGATAACAACTTTGATGGAAAAGAGAAACAATGATATGACTAGTGGTTAAAAAAATATCAAAACTACTTAGCATGGTCATATCCAGAATCGAAGGCACTTGAAAATTTTCCCTGATTGTTTTCTTTGAATAAGGGTGCACATTATTGTATAGTGTATAGTCTTTTGGTATCGTTATACTTTTATTTTTTTCTATTTTGGTTTGTCCTGATCCCTAGTGACCAGTATTTCTTGGTTTCTCAGTTCATCTAGGGGGATTTGGTTATTATCTTTCTGCTCTGCAAGCTTGTTCTTGACTCGATTGCCCAATGAATTTTTGGCACATGGTCTGGTCTGTTGTTCTTGTGGTACTCGCAGGGAGTTCCCATCCCTGATTCGGAGCTGATTTCGGTGCTGAATTTAAACTCGGCTTGTTTGTTCAAAATGTCTCAGTCCACATGTTTTACAGTTTTCTCTGTCTTCCTGTATTGATGCGTGAAATATTTCTACTTCATTTGGTTGCCATGGTCATTCCTTTCCTTTGGTTGAGGGTCACTTTCAGTCTAAGTATTGTTTTCTTTTTCTCTGTCCATGCGAAAGAATTTGTAATTTGGCCATCAATTTGAGGTTACCCCTTCCTTCTATTTTTCCATATTCATGTTTTGCCTATCATTTTTTTTTCCCAACATCCGTGGAGACATGGTCCATTTTGGTTGGATGTGGCCTGGCGGGTCTTTTTGGTGAATTTTTTTCACTTTTGTCACATCTATAAATAATACCAAATTGGCCTCATGGCCTTGATAGTCTCTAATTAGCTATTCAGCAAATATGAAGTGGCAGGGAAAAATTCTTACTTTTACCCCAAAGAAGGACACGCAACAGTTTTTCAAGTTACAAATAGGGAGGTGGGTCCCCGGAGCATTTTGTAGTTTTTTCCCTTTTTGAACGAGGGAACAAAGTTATGAAATAATCTGCAACTCTGCTGGGGCCCACATCAAAAGTTATAATCATAGAGGCGGGTCACCGGGGGAATTTTGAAACTTTAAGGACTGCACTCATTTAAGGATCTACCTCTAGGTCCTACCTTAGAAATTGTGTCAAGGAGACACGTGGAGGATTCTGTTGGCTCCTCTCTATACTTAAACTTCTCAAGAAACTTTCTAAGTCCTGGGACACGTGGAGGGCACGTGCCTATTTGGGATCTGCCCATGTACTTTACTTTTGAAATGGCACCAAAGGGACATGTGGATGTTTCCACTGGATCTTCCCATACTTAGGCTTCTTAATAGTTAAGGAAGCTTTCTCACACCCTAGGCATGTGGTACCTTCCGCTAGTCCTTAAACTCTTTCAACAAATTTGTCAGGCTCAGACATGTGGTGAGCCCGTGCTTGTTTAGGGTCTCCACTTTTGGGCACCATATCAAAAGAGCGCCGAGGAGACACATGGAGGCTTCCGTTGGCTCCTCTTTGTACCAAGAATTTTTCAAAGGCCAAGGAAATTTTCTTGGGCCCAGGGCACATGGAGAACCTGCACTCATTTGAGGTCCCGCTTCTACAACTTCATCTTTATAGTTGCATCAAGGAAACACGTGAAAGCTTCCACTAACTTCTCTTTACACTTGGGTCACTTGTACTCACAACACATGAATATGGTATAATTTATGCGTGAAAACTCATTTCTGAGAGGCACGAATGTAGGCATCCATGTGAGGGCACTCATTTCTCAAGGTGTATTCTCGAGGGTGAAAAGGATTGCTTGTTAGATCCATCTATACAAAGCCATTTGAAAATGATTAAAAATGGGATTTATCACATGATAGAATAAGAATGATTAGAAGGAATGTCACAAATTTATGGCATGGCATCCCGGTCATGGTTAAGGGTTTGAGAAACATGATTAGTTCATGATTCGTCCACCTGGCAGCTTCGGGTGTAAATTTATTAAATATCACTTTCTGAGACAAATTGGTAACAAGTAAAAGATCCCTCAAATATTCTTCTTTTTGGGGGGGAAATTAGGAATGAATGAGTGATTGAATTGTATAAATGAAATGAGGATACTCTTGCAAAGGTCGGGGGTTAAATTCTTATTTGAAAATTTGAGAAGGCCCATCTTCCTGAGAGACCATTAGAGAAACCTGATAATCTCTTGTGTTTTATAGTTGATCGTGTGAAGGTGGTTGCGAGTGTACATTCATTGACAAGCTCTGAGATTGTTCAAGAAACTTTCCCCTACTGATAAATCTAATAGATCTTGAATTAATTTATGTCGAACTTGGGAAACTTTGTGTTTTCTTTTATTTCACAATGTATTCAAATGGTTTTGATGTTCCTATTGCAATATTATGTTAAAATCCCTCCAAATCATGCAGGATATCATCCCTATGATAGTTTAGTGGAATTTTCAATTTCATTATGAGAAGAGGCTTCATCCTATATTGAGATAAACAATTTAAAATCACTTTACTATCATTTTGTTGATAAAGATTGTTTGTAAGCCTTTGAGTATATCTTAGGCATGAGGAACTAGGGGTTGTTAATGTTTAATTGAGTCTTTAGCTCAAGGCTTTGTGTTAAATTCTTGAAGAATGAGTGGAATCATGTAGATCTAGGGCTCCATTGATGCACACCTTCTGGTTGAAGGAATATTTTGTCTATTCTGAAGCTTTCTGTTGGGTCTTCCAATTTTTGTAAAGATCTGGTGAAATCAACTTCATCTTGCTTAATCCCCCACCAAAAATTTCAAATAACCATGAATCCTACCCAAAGTACCCATGTTTGTGTTGTGTATCCACAAATGAACAAATTATACTACCAAAATATACATAAGCAAGCAGGTTTTACGTGTCTTTAGTAACCTGAACCATGTTCATAAAATATCTCCACTCTTTAGTTGTGACAACTCGTGATAGTTAAATTGTGGTGGATTGATCATATTTTCTAAAGGTTCTCCTAAAAATTATGTAAAGAAGGATCTCTTCATGTCCTTCACCAACAGAGGTTACAAAATGGGTCCTCTCACCCTGGTCGAAAGGTACAACCTAAAGTAGTGAGGATATATCAAATCCTTTTATATGGTGCTATCCATTTCTCCGATGCTCGAGTGACAAAGAGTCATCTTAATCCACTCCTATGATACAAAATGAATTATGATTCGCCTGTCTCTAAGTATCTTGTTAAATTTGTGATGTTACTTAGCTTCCAAGGGAGAATAAATTTGGATACCAACACCTTCCCCTATATTTATTTTCTTAGACCTTGTATTGGCTACCACACTTTGAGAAGGGGACTGATTTATTCCATAGAAATCCTCATCTTTCCAGTTCACAAGTGTTGTCTTGTTTGGAGGTGCTTCCTAATTGGCTACTTTTTTCTCACTTTCTTCTTCGTTTGGATGTTGAGGAACACCCATAGTAGTCACCATCAATGTCTGATTTAAAGCACCAATGAAGCATGTTGCTTGATTATGTCATTGGCTACATGGGAAACATCATTCGTATTATTTTTCAATTTTATTTTGAGTTGGAACCAAGGCCCCAGATGTTGAAACTGCAATATGGTTATATGCTTGGAATGGCCTAGCAGCTTGGGGTTGTCCTTGGTTCTAGTTAGTAGCTTGAACAGGTGGTATTTTTTGTTGATATGGAGGTTTACTAGGTTAGAAATAAGGGTGATAAGGTCTAGAATATTGAGCTTGTTGCCTCTTAAGAGTTACCAGCTTATTTCCTAAGTTTAGCAATTATTTCATAACCTCTTGGAGTTAATTTTAAGGACTAGAAGAAGAAGTCAAAGCTTCATTTGAAATCTTATTTCTAGGATCATGGATAGTAGCTATTGCATACATTTTATTAGGATTAGGACTCCTCATATCTGAATAAAGAGGCATAGGTTGCCTAGGTGTGAATTTACTAGCTTGAATTAGGCAATTCTCAGGTCTTATAGCTATGGCATAAGTGTCTGGTAGGGTTATTCCCCCCATAGATTTTATCATTACAGATATATATATATATATATGAATTTAGATCTTTAAGAAAATAGAGAAATGCATCTTCAGTTATTGGTCTGACTGCAATTGGGATCCTTTCTTATGTTCTTTGGAATCTAGAATTGATGTATATCATCTTCTTAGTTGGTGCCCTTTTGATTGTAGTCATCTACTCCAAAAGGGATAAGTTATCATCCCTCTCACCAAACTATCCATAGAGAGTTGTGCACAAGTGATCCCAATTCTGAATTGATACTGCTCCAAAGCCTCTGAACCACTTCAATACTTTTCCTTTGAAATAAGTAGCCAACAACTTGACCGCAACATCCATCTTGGAAATCTCATGTATGGCACAAACATTTGCAATGTATTGAATGTGGTCGATGGGAGTTGTGTGATTTTCTCTAGTGAAGTATAAGATATTTTTTAATTTTGTTATCGTGACCGTATTTTGTGCATTAAGGGTAAGTGGAGTGCTGCCCTTGAAATTAACATAGGGGTTTTGAGGTGGCTGATTTGGTGGTTGTAGATGAGCCATCTTGAGTGGCCTGAGAACCATAGTCAATTAAAGAAAGGGTCTACCTAGTGGAGGTGTGGGTAATGTTATGTTTGGTGGAGATGGAAACCTTTGAGTTCTTCTCCCCCTTCTTGTTCTATCTGGGGATAAGTGTAGATAGACAAATAGCCCCTCTTGTCTAGTTGTTGACCTTGTTTTAATTCTTCTCATGAACTTGATAAATTTGGGCTGTGGAAACCACTAGATTTGAGTGACGGAGTTACCAGATGTGTTATTGAAAAGCATCGAAAGGCTATAATTTCACCAAGACACACACCTAATCTTGATAAAAAAATATTGACTTCGTCCCACCGGCCGTGTTAGAACTGTTGTGTTGGAAAAGTAGCACCCTAGGATTTACACAGTAAAAAACCCTAATTTTGACTAACATGGGATTGTATAGAGGTGTGGGACCCTTTCGATTGAGATAGACCTCTAGATAAGGCTAGTTCCTAACCTATTATAATGCTAACCTTCTCCTAAACTATCAATTCCAAGGGACCAGAGGAAGAGAAATACATAAAAATCTAAATCCTAAACTAAGGGTGGTGATGACACCAAAACAAGGCTAGAGGCTAGAGGCTAGAGAGATTTATAGTGAGTGAAAGTGGAGGGAAATGAGGAAAAATAGGGCATGTAAAATACCACAATCCTAAAACACATTCAAACCTCTAATTTCGTGGAGCACAACAAATTTAAACCCTATAAAGGAATACAATATGCACAATATAACTACAAAACATAATAGAAGGGAAAAAATGGAATATAAATCAAGCCAAGGGAAGAAAAGACACAAAACATTAATTTTATTTCTTAAAATGATGCACAATGCATTACAGTAAAGGCACAAGGCAAGAATCCTTTACAAAATGCATAAATTTGAGGCCTCCAGCTCACAAAAGTGTTGGAACAAATTTGGAAAAGTTCCTTTACAATTTCAAAATCTCCCCCTCTCAAATAAGGGGAATTTACATATACAGAGAGAAAAGGAGCTACCAAAAAACATCCTTCATTAAATTCATGTGCATAGGTATGGGTAGCCAGGATGGTTCACTTTCCAATAGTACTTTTTTTACACAGGGAACATGGGTGCCATACCTCATTAAACTAGTTGTTGAGCTACCTTATATAGTCACATTAACGTCTGGGCATATCTAAAAATCCTTGTTGTCACCCGATGGAAACCACTAGCTGAAGTACGATAAGAAGGGAAGAGTCGTCGCTAACGAAGGAAATACTTGTCGCATGATAAGAAGAAATGTTTTCATGCAACAGTGAGGGGTGGTTGACACGCCAAAACAAAAGGTGGTTGATGCACTACATGGAGAGACACTGACACATGTCAATAAGGTGTGGTAAATGTGTGACAGGAGGAAGTGGGTGACATGCATCAACAAGGTGTGATTGACGTGTGAAAGGAGGAAGCAGTTATACCACGTCAATAAGGTGTGGTTGACGCGCGACAACAAGGTGTGGTTGACGCGTGACAGGAGGAAGTAGTTGATGTGCGTCAGGAGGAAATAGTTGACATGCGTCAACAAGGTGTGGTTGATGCGTGACAACAAGGCGTGGTTGAAGTTTGTTAGGAGGAAGTAGTTCATGCGTGTCAACAAGGCGACAATCCATATATTTTCATAGTGTGACCATTAATGCAAATCTTGTTCTAAACCTTCATCAGGGTGAGCTAGCTCTCTTCTAGACACCTTGCAAACTCCTCCCATTAACTATCAATGCCCAGACCTGTAGGTTGATCTGTTTTGCAAGAGGGCTCCAAAAAAAGGATAACAAAAGGATTGTGATATTTTGATTGTTTTTTAATATGTAAACGATTTAATCTTTACTGGAAATGCAAATAAGGCTATAGATAAATTTAACTAAACCATGAAGAAGGAGTTTGAAATGAATTATTTGGGACTGTTGAAGTATTTTCTTGGCATTATGATCACGAATAGAGAGAAAGGCATATTTGTTTCTAAAGAAAAGTATGTAAAATAAATATTGTAAAGATTCAGAATGTTGGATAGCAAACCAACATCTACGCCAGCTGAAATAAGTCTAAAATTGATAAAAGATGTTTCCAGGAACAATGTGGAACCTATAAGGTATAAAATCATGGTAGGAAGCTTGATATATTTAACAACAACTAGAATTGAGATAATGTATGTATTTATTCTAATTTATAGATTCATGGAGGCACCACAAGAGACATATTGGAAACCAAGAAAGCATATTTTAATGTATGTGAATGGCATAAGAAAGTATGGAATTTTATATGTTGCTAATGATGATTTACAATTAGTTGGTTACACAGATAGTGATTGGGTAGGAAGCCTTGTTGATAGAAAGAGAACATTTGGATATGTGTTTAATGTTACTTCAGAAACCATTTCGAGGGCTTCAAAGAAACAGTCATTTTTTTTCTTATCTACAACTGAAGAAGAGTATATTACATTAAAATCAGTCATTTTTCAAATGATATGGTTAAGGAGAATCCTCTCAGAAGGTTCTAGAGTTTTCTATGATAACATGTCTTCCATTGCATTTTCATAGAATCTAGTCTTCCATCGGAGAAGAAATAATATTGTAATCAGGTATCACTTTATTCATGAGTTAGTTGAAAAAGGTGAAATTGAGCTTAAAATTTGAAGGTCTAAGATGCAACTAGATGAGATTTTTACCTAACATTTTTCAAAAGAAAGGTTTGAGTATTTAAGATGAATTCTTGGCATCGTAGATGTTCAAGACTTGAAAATCAGTCCTTGAATTGATTTATCTTTGGCACAATATTAAGGGGGAGTATCAAAATTAATGCAGTCTGTAATCTTGAGCCATAAATAGGTTTTCAAACCTATTTTTTCCCTCTCTCTCAACCTCTCCGCTGACAGGCATATATTCATAGTCTTTACTGTTGAAATTTATTTATTTTTTCCCTCCAAATCCATAGACTACGTGGCATGTTTCTGGTGCTTTCTTTTGTTCATGTTTCGAGTGGATGCAAAGGTCATGAAATTAACTATAGTTAATCATTTTTCTATTCTATGCAGCAACATAGTGAGGATCAGATGGTCAAGGAAAAAACATGTGTCTACTTTCTAGCACCTCCCCTCGAATATCTCCCTAGCAGACATGAAGTCCATGGAATAATCAACAACTTATATTTTTTCGGGTCCAATTTGAGTTAGAGTAGTCAACAGTCATAAAATATCACAACTAAGGTAAAGACATGTGACTGCATTTCAATGGAGCCAGAAGTTTTAGTCACCCCCAACTAAGAGTTGTGATGTGAACCCGTAGCTAACAAATGACAAGCAAGAAGCTAAGAAGGTTGACAAGTGCGAAGTGCGTGGAGCTTTCCCATTAGATGCGGCTTCATGTACTGAAAGGGTCTATAAGAAAAAACTAAAAGTTGTGAGAAGCATGAAGCTTCCTCATTGGTTTGGGATTCACAAGTCTTACAAAGGAAACTTACATTTGCAATGATGGTGGAAATTTCAAAATGGTCTAAGCTTTGTGTCGTAGAACAAAGGATACATAAAGCCCGACACTAAAACTAATATAAGACCGAAACATGGAGACATTTCAATCTAACTAATGGAAATGGATTTTATTGGATTTAAAAGACGCGAAGAGATGGAGCTAATATATCTTTCGGGTCCGTGTCGAAAGTCAACATATTTTGAAAGACACGAGGAGAAATATAATTGGCCTGATAAAAATAGTAGAGTGACAAATATATAGATATATGCAGTAGCATAATATAGAGAAGGATGATAAGGGAATATGTAGAGCAATAGCTCGAGGTCTTATATAGAAGAGAAAAACATGTGGACCAACACACAGAGCAAAAGAAGAAATACAAATTGTAATGCTGGAATTTTAGTAAACAATACTGGAATTTCTGTGCAAGATAAGCAATATATTTGGGTAACAAATTAATATATATTTCGGATATAGTGTTTAATGACAAAGAAGGGATGTGCATGGTAGCAACACGAGAGTATTATTTAACACCAGGAACTATGTGGGTAGCACATAAATCATTTATTACTAGATATCCCCGCAACGCAAGTGAAGGTGGGCTAAGTTGTGAGAGCAGAATGTAATGCCCCGCTAGGCATCGGATTCCTTTTCTACCTACCTCCAATTCCATCCTTTATGGCCATCTATATGACCTTCTTGGCGTGAGGGAGAAGCTATCCCGTGAGTTTTTATTGTTGTTTTGTCCTTTTGGCAAGTGGTGTGTGGTTGGGCACCTCCACCAACTATCTTCATTGTTTGACAGGCCTACTGGTTCACCAATCTACCATAATTTATAACCCTGTCACCTTATTTTGACCTGCTCACGTAAAGAAACCTTGGTGGCCATGTAGCTTGCATTGGTGTGTTCTGGATAGTGGATTCATTGATGGTGAAATGAAGGTCTATTGCCCTTTCAGTGGAGCGTATAATCGAAATTTCTCCTAGGAAAGTTCCGTGAGGAAGTGATTCGCTATATGCAGCAGCTACAGGGTAGAGAAGTAAACTTATCCCAAAAAATCAGTGGCCTCCAGAGAGAGTTAAAGTGTGACAGCTACTTCAGGGTGATCCCAAGGAACCGTTGGTGTTGATCCTTGATGTTCTGGTTGCACGCGACCACAGTCGTGATCATTTGTTGTAAAATCTTGCAGTTGTAGTAGAAGAACGAGATAGAGTTTTAGTTGAGCTGTCTTGCCTTTTCTTTTTGGAAAGTCGCTTCCGTCCAGGTGGTGAATTTAACATGGAAAAAGCTTGATCAAATCTTGAGGCAAGTTTTGTGAGTGAGGTAGAGAGGAATGCAACGCAACATGTATTGGCATTTGGAAGCCGTGTAACTCCAGCCAGAAGCGAGGCCTTCACAGATTGTCCATGGTGTTTACAGATTCAACATGATAAACTCCATTGGTGTTTGAAGGAGGCAGTCACATGGTGGAGAGATTCTGAAGGCTGATTTGTGAGATAAATTTTAGTGATATTCTCATCCATCTTCTCTGTCAATTCGTCGGATGTTCTTTTTAAATATGAATGGTGGTCAGAAGCCTTCCATGGAGTGTGGAATGTGGGTCCTGGGACTCGATTTGGGGTCACCATTGCTGTGGTGACTAGTTTACCTACTGCTGCTTCATTCAATACGGGTTGTATCCACAGAGGCACGGGAGGTCTATGCAATGTTGGAGAAAACGTCTTGGGAGATGAAGGTAGTAGGATATTTGTCAGATTCAGAACATGTGCTGAGTGAACAAGGAAAGTAAAAGTATTCCTCTGCCACACTGCATCAGGTTTGTCCAGGATTGTTGTAGCACAAATTGTTGTGAGAGAGGAAAAGCGGTTCCATTACTTTAAAAAAAAAGGGAAATGTTCTTGTAGAGATTTCTGGTAATTCCTGGTGAAGTAATCTAGTGACTGGTCAGCCTTATTTGAAGATGCTGAGTCTAAAGACTGTTTTATGGATATGTTGAAATGGCTTTATAAACTTACAAGCAAATGCAAAGAGCAGGTGTAAAGCCAAACTCCACAAACTTTGATAGCATCTCCACGCCTATACCAAAGTGGGCTTGTTTGAGCAGGGCATGGATGTTCTCCAATGCTTTTGAAAAAGAAATTTTTTTTGTTTGTTGTATCTGCTAGTGTCCTGGGTGCATAACTGTCTTAAGACGGATTTTTACTCCTGATCTGGATGCTCAACGAAGTGTTCGGATGGTTTGGGAAAAACTTGAAAGAAATGTGGTCTTTTGGACAGTAATGATTGTTGGTTGTGGACAATTTTGGGTGGGTTGAGACACCTTGGAAACTTGGAAAATAATGGAGAAGGGACAAGGCTGGGTCAAATGCTTTGTTTTCCGGTGTGTTGGTAGATACATATGCAAAGTGGAAGCAAGCATAAAACACCCAAACTACTTGACAAAATGCCTGAGTGAAATATGGCCAAAGGATAGAAAGGATTGCAGGATATGTTTTGGAATGGATTTGTGAAAGAGGCATAGGAAGTTGAAAAAAATATGAATAACTTGGGTAAATCCGTCTCCTCTAGCCTTGTGTAGATCACTTGTGTTTGTGGTAGCACGTATAGGGTATGTGTGTTGGTTGTCGAATCCCACAAGAAGTGGAAGCTCAAGGAAATCAATAGTTGGGCACAAGTGCATGGAGTCACTTCGAATACAACAATGCTCGTAAACTGTTTGACAAAAATCCTCTTCAATTGCATGGTCTTGCGGATCATGAATGTGGACCGCTTAGAACTGGTGCACCCGGATTCCAATACCTACAGTTCTTATGCTGACCCGTGTGGAGTCTATACGACCTGTTGAAGCTGGAGAAACAGGCAAGATATTTCTACACTTTTCTACTGTTATTTTATTTAAAACTATTGTGAAATCGAACCACTTTTCCTTGCATTGATTTGTCAGTTGGATGTCATGATGGGAGATTTCCCTTTCTGCTTGTTTCTTCTTGTTTTAGCTTTTATCGTTGACTATATTTGGGTCAAAAGGATGCGTGTGCCCTCTCCTCTGAATGTTATGTTTCTCTTACTCGAATGATATACCTTCGTCTGTTTGTTTACGTATTAATTCTTCTCGGTGATTGAGTTGCAAGTTATTATGTTGATCAAGCTAGTATTTTCGATATCATGGAAGTAAGTTTACGATAAATATGAAACCCCCTTCCTAGCACCAAAGTTTTTCCTTAACGTTCTTTGTTATCTCCTTCACAAGTCCCTTTGGTAACCTTTTGGCATCGAGAAAGAAAGGTTTTAGGATTGTGTGAGCAATGTGTGGGCTAGTCAGCTTAGAGTTTTGGTATTAAAACTGGTAGAATGAAAAGGTTTGTTTGCAACGTGTTTTTCCGTCTCACGTGTTTAGACTCTTATACTATCTTTCATCTTGTTTCTAGGCTTTTAAGGCCATCCTCAGGAAGTTTCTTGACCATCCCTATCAACTTGAACCATAACTAGCTTTTCGGATCAACTAAGCTGGAGGTTTCATTATGCGAATCCTGTACCTCGTTGACACTAGAATAGTTGGTCTAATCTCCTCTCAGAATCAATGCTGATGGTGCTCTTCTATTTTTCCTAACGTGCATTATTTTCTCCCTTGTAATGTTAACTCTATTAATTAATATTGGTCGGTTTTTATGCGCGTATTTACCGTAATAGTTTGTGATGGAAATTTCGTTAAATGTGATTAACCTTCGGGAAAAACTCAGCTTTCATTTGATAGTCTTATGGATTCATAATGGAAGGTTTTGTTTTAATAATGTCACTTAGAAGTTATGTTTGTATCTTTGTGCGACGATCGACTATGTTACCAAGGGTTGCCGTAAATTATGGTTGTTTTGGGATGTGGGCAATTTATTTTAAATTAACCAAACATTAGTATTGTATTTGAGGTTTGCAAATCCTTTAGTGTTATACAAACTTGTTGATGACATTATTGTATACTCTTGTTAGATGAAACCCCCTTCTTCTCTCGCGTGGTTGCTACTAGCCTGTAAGACTTTGACCCTTCCTGGATGATTGGTAGATCTCCTTGTAGTTAATGGTCAAAAATAGTATACTTTTCCTTCGCTTCGAAACTTATGTTGTGTGTATACTCTAATTGATTTCCGATTTGAAACTTGTTGGTCGTCAAATAGGACTTTTTAGAAGAGCAACAGTCAGGGGACAAAAAGTCCCTCCTCTTTAATGGGAGAGGTTCCCTTATTCTGAAATGAACTTATTTACAAATACACGGAACATTATTTTATGGTCAAACTTGAATATTACGAAAGTGTTTTCCACAATTATCATCAGTTACGCTAGGAATGAGGAAGGGGAATAAGAAGATGAGCAGAATAGCAACATTCAGAATTATAGATAGCAGAATAATTCTTCGTGTATGCGAAGCTTCAAAAATATTTAAGACAAGATCATTTGCATTAGCTGAATGGGATTAAATTTAAAGACACAAAGTTTCGTAAATAACCTTCTTCAGATTTGTTAATCAAGGACACAAAGTTCCTTCTTGGTTGTACAAGATCACTGTACTTGCAAAACTAAAAAGTATGCAATCAGAGAGACTAAACGAGTTAGGAACAAAATGATCTTCACAATATTAAAGGAAAACACAGAGACAACGAGAATCAGATAGACAAAGAACGGAAAGCCCTTTTGTATTGATTTCTTTAAGATCTATTTACACTTTCAGCAAAATATCCAAGTTCTTCCTTTGTGAAAATGGCGTGGAAAGGCCATTATATAGATTACAAGTCAGTTACTATTCGTAACCGTTTCTTTTAACTAAAGAATAGTTAAGTACCGCCAATTGCAATACCATAACTAATTACAAAGAATACGAAAAGAAAGGAAAGAAGAGGAAAGAAAGGAGAAGGAGACAGGTGGCCGGCTATTGGGAGGGACCCACTGTCTTCAGAATCCGCTGCATGAACTTCTTCAATGACTCAGCTATATCTCTGCCACGAGGGACTGACGTGTTGGTTGCAAACTGAGTCCAAAATCCCAGACATTTCTCCATCTCTTTATCAAACTCGACGTGAGTATGATAGTCTTTGTTTTCTTCTTCAATGGCAGACTGAAGAGAGCAAATTTCCTTTATCTTGTCCTTAGAGATGGAGTCTTCCTTGAAAAGATTATCTTTGGCAAAAGCTCTTAACTGAGCTTTGATTTCTTACAAGGACAAGGGAACACCAGAGTTTTCGTCCTGAAGATGACAATGCATATCCTTAAACACAGTAGCAGCCAGTGTCTTGAAAGCTTCTCCCTTCTGCCAGCTATTCTTCATTTCTCCTACATCTTCCTCCAGGACTCTGATTTTCCACTCCACGCTGTAGACCCAAGATTTTGACAGATTGTCCTTAGCATCATCGAAAATCTTGTTCGCCAGTAAGATGTTCTCATCTGTCTGGCCCATGAGGCGAAGGTCTACGATGCAACTACTCCAGAGCTTAAGCTCTTTATCCATTACCCCAATAGTAGAGGACAGCCTCTGTTGCAAATTATCTACCTTTCCATGTAGCTTAAAAGCTTCATCGATGAAGTTTAGTCCAGCAACAAGCATGTCATCTACCATGGCTTCGATAGCTCTGCCATAGACAGAATACTTGTGCATATCTTTAATACTTTGCACTTCGTCTTGGCTTAGAATTACAGGAGGCGGTAGAGCAGTCAAGGGGGTAAGGTCCAAAACTTTGTCCTTAGACAAAAGTGACTTGATAAAACTCATGAGAACTTGGGCTTGTTCTTCTAGCTGCTCAATCGTCTGCTGCCCTTTCTCTACCCTTCCAATAACCCTTGTGACTGTTTCCTGGAGGTTATGAATCTCACCTTCAGGAGTAGACTCTCCCATAGGGATCCTTGAAAGCTCCAAGTGAGATGTCAGCAAGTCTGATTCTGATTTGTCTACTGTGGGCTTAGCAATCTCCAGGAATTGCTGACCTTGAGCATCTGACACAATCCTGGAAGTAGTTCTGGCTTTCTTGGCACGAGGAGTGGTGCCCAACAAGGCTGCTCCAGCATCAAAATTCGGTCCCAAGCTTTGAGGGGAGGATTTCCTCTTCCTTTTGTCAACCAGAGGTTACACCCAAGCAAAAGAGGAAAAAGAATCTGCAGGAGAGGCAAGGGGACCAAGAGACAGGGAGCTCATGACACTTAAGGTCTGTGCAGCTGTTGACTCAAGTTGAGATGTGGGTAGAACACTGGAGGTAATGGCGGTAGAAGAATCAGTAGTACCTGGAAGTTCAGTGCTCTGGACCTCCTTATCTGCTGGATTTTCAGGAACACCTGCAGGAGTTGGCATCTCACTTTCTTCACTTTCACTGAGAACAATGATGTTCTCTGGCCCCATAGGCAACTGTGCCTGTTTTCTTGGAGGATCATTCTCTACAGGCTCCTTCTTTACCTCTTTGAGTTTCTTCTTGTATACCTGGGTAGATGGAGAAGGAGTAGATTCCACATGTCCCTGAGCTGTTGAGGTAGAAGGGGTTTTCACTGGTGTTCCAGACTCTGGAACTGATGTCTCTCTTATGGTTGTCGAATAATCCCTGGAGCTAGATTCTCCTGAGTGCCTCTTGAATTCTCGGATCTTCTTACTGAACCAGACCCTAGTTCTGATCAGGACTGGAGCAAGAATCTCAGCCAGATCATCTCTCTCTTTCCTGTTCCAATCCAGGTCCTCCAGAGGAGTGTGCTTAATCACATTTTCATACTCATAAGAGTATAGCTTAGAATTATCATCTTGGAGACCTTCAGGAACTTGGTACAGACTGAGTTCTTGGATCAATTGCAGGGAGAACCTGCCACAATGCCTTCTTCTGGCTTCAAAATCATCTGCACAGTCAGCCCAGTAGTCTTCTGTATCTGCCCTATGATGATATATTATCTTGAGGTTCTGTTCAATGAACTTCTTCAAGTCAAAACAGGTTCTAGGCTTGAAGAAATGAACAATGATAGAGACCAGGGCTCTTTCTATGTTCTGAGCATCCAAAGTTGTTTTGCATGTATAGTTTCCCAGAGAGATGGGAAAGTGCAAGCCATAGATCTTCTTGTCTCTGCAAGTTCTGTGCAACTTGTCTAGTTGCCTGCATATTTCAATCAGGGCCATTTTGTCGTTGTAAAACATGGGGAGCCGCAGAGGGGTGCTCTCATAGCCAGCCAGCCTGATATAGGAGAATTTCCTGAATTGAATGAAATAGGCTCCATATTGCGATATCAGGTTCATGGCTTCATCTGAAAACCTTCTTGCAGTATCACCTTCGAGCAATTTGACCACGTACATGGTGAAAGCATCATTGACCCTTCTGAAATTCTGATTGCTGGTCTCTAGGGTGAACTGCGGGCAGTAGGCATACACTGGATCATCTTTGTGTGCATCTACATAGGAGAAACCAAACCACTGCCTGGATGCTGCTAGGGTATACATCAGATATGAAGTCATGTAGAACTTCTTTGTTTGCTGGACGTTGGATAGCTGCTCAGCCAAATTCATACTGATGATCTCTGCCCAATTGATATTTTGTGTTCCTTCGCACACCATGCTGATGAGCGGGCACATACAGAAATGAAATTCATTGGTGGAGGGAAAACCCATAACTCGAGCCAGCAGTATTATGAAGTCTGACATTTCTTCATTGAAATCTGCCCGGAAAAGGGTTTTGGTCAGACGAGAAGCACCTTTCTTAGGGTTTTTCAACCAAGACTTCGCCACTCGAGCTTTATATTTATCACTGTCTTGGTCGAACATGGCCTGTGCTTGATCTCGAGAGACGACTATAGCATTGTCCATCTCTGGAATCCTCAGAGCAGCTCCAATGGCGGCAGCGTCCAGCTTGGCAATGAGCTCCCCGTGTACGTTTGTCAATTCACTCATAGCGGGGTCGAAGTGAGCTCCGCATGAAAGTACAGTATCAGCACACTGCACTGAGATAGGGAATCCTCCGGTGAAAGGTAAACCGCTATCGTTAATCATCTGTGCCATTGGTGTAGGGTTTGCATCTGTCATTCTTGACCAAAAATCACCGAAGTCGAGATGACGAGCTTCACTGTCTCCGATATTGCTAATGGCAAACTCGAGTGGAGAAATTTGCTCCTCCCCCTGAAACTTGATCTTCATATTGATAGATTCGGAGCTGCGACCTAGACTCTGGAAGGAATTTGCAAAGGGAAGGGATATTTGCGCAGGGAACTAGATTGCAAGGGTTTGGGCAAACGACAGCAAGGAAGCAATGCAAAAATGCGAAGGTGGTATGCTTGGTTATATAGCCGTTTGAGGAGCGGAATGAATTTAATGCGCATTGAATACACAACCACCAATTTGAAAAATATCATACTTGGAGCGAGCGGGGAAAAACTAAGTGCGAATGACACTAGGTACGCTTGGGACATGTGAGACGCGAATGCGCGAAACACGCGGCTCGGCCGGTTTGGACGAAACAGGGAGAGGACGCACAAATGCATTTGGGACAAATGGGATGAAAATGTGCGAAGTACGCGATTCAGGTGTTTCGGCTGAAATTGGAACAGCGGGCCCATTTGGACTTGGGACATTCGGGACAAAAAGTTTCGAAGTACGCGACTTGACCGGCTCGGCCGAAATTAGGAAAGCTCGCACTTTTTCAAATGGGGCAGTTGGGACGAAAAGTTCCGAAGGACGCGGTTCGGGCAAATCGGCCGAAAATGGGAAAGCTCACACTTTTTAACTTTGGGACAGGAATGTGTGAAGTACGCAGGAAGGGTGATTCGGCCGAAATTGGAACAACACGCAAAATAAGTTTTGGGACACTTGGGACAAAATTTTCCGACGGGCCCGAAAATGGGACAGCTTCGGGGATTTCGGCCGATCGGGGAACATAGTGCATTTTTGTACTTGGGACAGATGGGACAAAAAGTTCCGACAGGCCCGAAAATCACACAAAAAGACCCAAAACACAATTTTTTCAACTTCACGACTTAGGCACTTCAGAGAAGAACTCTTCAACTCAAAATTTTGAAAATTTTACTCTTATCAGAGCGGTAAATTTTGAGTGGACAACAACTGGCTCCTTCTGGGGATGACTTGGTGTAAATTCATAGAATGAGACAAGGCAAGAACTTAGAGAACTCGGTGAAGCAGACCAGTGCCTTATCCATTGGGCAAAGGAGTAAAAAACAAACCAATACAGAGGGCAACACACACAACAGAAGGGAAACACACCAAAAGCAGAAAAAGCAAAAAACACTGTACATAATATACAAAGGGACTCCCTAGTCACCTAGGACTTGAACAACTTCAAATACTGCCCACTATAAGGAAGTGGGAGGGGAGAACCATCCATGTAATCAAGATAGAAAGAGTCCTTACCAGCAAAGTGTCTTATCTTGAAAGGTCCAAGCCACAGAGAATCAAATTTTCCATGGCTGCCACGAGGTTCATGTCTTTTGTCCCATAACAGCACGGTATCACCAACTTGGAACTCTCTGGACCTAGCTTTCTTATCAAACAGAACCTTCACCTTCTGCTGGTGAGCAGATATTCTGTCAGCAACCTCCAATCTATCCTCGTTCAGTTTGTGCAGGTACATGATTCTTTTGTCCAGAGCATCACTGAAACTAGTGTCTTCAATGGCCTTCATCAGGTGCAAGGCTGGCAGTTCCACTGTCACTGGCAATTGAGCCTCTACTCCATACACTACTTGAAAGGGGGACATTCCAATGGCTCTTTTAGGTGTGATCTTGTCTGCCCAAAGAGCATCATAAAGCTTCTTATGCCAGTTTCGCTGAGACTCATTGACCAACTTCCTTATGATAGTCACCAGATTTTTGTTGGTGGATTCTGCTTGTCCATTCCCCTGGGGATAATAATCTGAAGAATGAGCAAGAGAGATGCCATACCCGTAGCAGAAATCCATGATCTCAGTTGAGGAGAAGTTCGAAGCATTGTCTGTTACAATCTTGTTAGGTACACCATACCTTACCAAGATGTTCTCTTTGAGGAAGTTGCATACAACTTCAGAAGTAGTGCTCTTGACCGGAATAGCTTCCACCCATTTGGTGAAGTAGTCAGTGGCAGTTAGCACATGCGTGTGGCCAGCACTAGAGGCAGGATTCAGTGTACCAATGAAGTCCAGACCCCACTGTTGAAATGGTTCCTCAATCACAACTGGCTTGAGAGGAAAAGCAGCCAGTTTGGGTCTTCTTACAAAGGTTTGACAGGGCTCGCATTTATCCACCCACTTGGATGCATCTTTGAACAAGGAAGGCCAGTAATATCCTCCCCGGAGTATCTTGTGAGCTGTGACTGTTGATGAATAGTGCCCTCAACATGCCTGATCATGGAAAGCTGAGAGCAACTTTCTCTGCTGCTCCTTGTCCACACACTTCAGAAATCTCCCATCTAAACTACGCTTGAACAAGGCATTTTCCCACAGTACATATTGCGCTGATCTCAATTTAACAGTCCTCTTTTCCTTGGTAGTTAAATGAGAGGGGCATTCCCCATAGGTGAGAAAATGGGCAATGTCGGAATACCATTCATCAACTGAACTAAGGAATAGAACAGTAGGAATGTCAGCTTTCTCCTCCAGCAACTCGTGTTTAGCTCCTTCAGCGATGAGCTCACAAAGACCCTTTCCACGAACCAGCTTGGTTGGTTTGATATAAATGTCATACTCCTGGACTTTAGCCACCCAGTTTCCTCTCTTGGACCCAAATTCTTGCTGTGTAAGAATTGACTTAACAGTCGTATCTGGAACCAGCACCATAGAGTGAGAGTTGAGGATATAGAAACGGAACTGCTTGACAGCTTTGACTACTGCAAAAGCATGCTTCTCCATCATGGTGTATTTCAGCTCATGATTCTTCAGGATATAGCTCATGAAGGCAATTGGTAGCTCATGTCCATCAGAGTCTTCTTGGGTTAAGACAGCAGCCAGGGTATTGTCTGTAGCGTAGCAATAGATGATGAAATCTTTGCTGAAGTCAGGGCAGGCCAAAACTGGAGTTTTAGCAATGGCTTTCTTGATACCCTCAAAGGATTCCTTTCCTTCAGAAGACCAACCAAACGCTTGCTTCCCTTTCATCATCTGAGAGATGTTCAAAGTTAATTTAGCAAAATCGGGGATGAATCTTCTTAAGAAATTAATCTTACCGAAAAAGGAATGCACGCCTTTTTTACTGGTAGAGAGAGGAATTTGCTGGATGGCTTGAACTCGTTCAGGATCAATTTTGATGCCATCCTTGGAGACAATGTGCCCTAATAGCTTCCCTTCTGTAACACAGAAGACAGTTTTTTTAGGATTTAAAGAAATCCCATGCTCTCGGCATCTCTGCAGGACTGTTTCCAAGTGGTCGAAGTGATCCGCTCTTGACTTTGAAAACATCGTCAGGTCATCAAGGTATATGACAATACATTTTCCTTTCAAGCTTCCAAAAGCCAAATCCATAGCTCTCTGGAAAGTGGCACCAGCATTAATCAGCCCAAAATGCATTCTCTTGTAGGCAAAGGTACCCCAAGGAGTGGTGAAGGTTGTCTTGTGTTGATCTACAGTATCAACCTCTACCTGATTGTATCCCGAGAATCCATCAAGCATAGATAACATCTCGGATCCTGTTACTACTTGCAAAATCTGATCCATCATAGGTAGAGGGTAGTTATCTTTCAGAGAGGCCTGATTCAGGTTTCTGAAATCAACACAGATGCGGGTCTCACCATTCTTCTTCCTGACAGGCACAATGTTTGCAATCCATGTCAAATGGTGAATGGGAAAAATGATTTTAGCCTTCAACAATTTCTGGATCTCCTGAAATATAGTGTCGGCTATTTTTGGATTATACTGCCTTTGTTTCTTCTTGAAAGGCTTGATTCCTGGTTTGAGAGGGATAGAGTGTTGCATTTATTTTGGCTTGAAGGCTTTTAAATCTTCATAACAATATGCAAGAACATCCTTATACTTCCTTAGAAGATCAATTGCTCTCCTCCTCTCATCTGATGTGCAACATTTCCCAATATTCACCAGTTTCGGGTCATCAGAACTCCCAATATCAATTTTATCATACTCAGCTGATTGCTGAGGTCCAGTAGAAGTTTTAGATCTTACGTATCTATCATGTTTATCAAACAACTCCTCAAAACTCACCAAACCTTTGGGAATCTTGTTTCCTTTGAGTTTAATGCACCCTTCCTGATCTGTTTCTTCTCCTTGGGTAACAGCTTGATCAGAGGACACACTCTCACGAGGCAGGTTGTCACTTCCCTCAAAATATAGTTGTTTGAAATTCCCCTTGAGTTCCAGGAAGGAAAGCAGATGCTGGTCATCGTTGAAAACTTGCCAGTTATTAGTATTGTCAGGAACACTAGGCCGGTGGACCATTTCAATAGTGAACTTGTCCTGAGAGAATTCAGGATGGGGAATCAATAATGACCCCGAGAAAGCCAGTGAATCAGCCCTGCTGTTCTTTTCTCTGGGTATTGCTTCAATAGAGAAGGCATCAAGGAATTCAATTGAATCCCAAACCTGATTCCGGTAATGCCTCAGCCTCCCATTTTTTACCTGAAAAATGCTTCTGACTTGTTTCACAATCAGCTCTGCATCACCACGAGCCAGAAGATTTTTTACACCTCGTTCTTTGGCTACTTACAGTCCAAGAAGGAGAGCCTCATACTCTGTTGTATTGTTAGTGTTTTCGAACTGCAACTTGAATGAAAAAGGGTGTAGGCAGCCTTCAGGTGACACTAGCAGGACACCAACTCCAGAACCAGCCGAGGAACAGCTTCCATCAAATTCTAAAATCCAAACCCCATTGGGATCTTTGGGTGATACTTTGGAGGGTTGGATTTCATCAGGGGACAGAATCATGTAATTACCATGACCTATGTCTTCATAGAGTATTTGTGCCATAGGATCATCTGTTTTCTGCACAATATACTCAGACTGTTTCTCAGGGAGTAACTTCTTCATTTGTCCATTGACAGGTATGAGGGCGTGTGACCAATCCATTTGAATCTCCCCACCCACATCTTTACAGAAGTTCCTACTTAGCAACATTCCATAGGAAGGAGGAATGTCTGCTACTAGGATGGTAGCCAAGACTTTCTTTTCAGGTAAAGCAGCAAAATCCACTTGTGCATCTTTAATCCTTCCAACCAAAGGTACTTCCTTACTTTCCATGGAGTAGCAAGATCCATAAGTACGAGTAAGGGTCAAGCCTAAAGCATGGGCTACTTTAGCAGGCATTACGTTATTTGAGGCTCCGGAATCTATGACACAGTTACTGAGCCTATGGCCCGCTATAACAAGCGTTACATAAAAGGGCTTGATTTTGTCACCAGGCGAGGTGACAGCTGCTACCAGACTAGGTTGTGGTGCAGAAGGAGGTGTGGGCAAAAGGCCTTTAGAGGTGGTCTTGGTATGGGAATTTACAAATTGGATCATCTTGGCAAAATCTTTGGGATGGGTTTGGTAGTATTCAGCTTCTGAAATTTGAACCTTGGTCCTTTTTAGGTGATCCACAATGTCAAAGGATCCAGAGGTGGATGGGCCATCATCATTTGAAATTCTAGGCTTATCAACCTTAGGAGAAAAAGAAGAAGAAGCAACTTTGGTAGAAGGATTGACAGTACTTACCTTTGGTGCAGATGAGGTAGGGATAGGAGATCCTCTTCTGGAAATTATAGGAATAGTTGCTGGTTGCTCCTTAGATTTCTTCGTGGGCTATGTTACTTTCTCCTTCTGCCTCATCTGTTCTCGAGTCATGACAGCAAATGATTCACTGTTCATATCTGCTACCACTTCATCATAGTTATCTCCATCATCAATGCCTTAAGTGGTAAAGAAATTGACTCGAGATCCTTCGAGTTCTTCTACCTCATCATCGAATTCCTCCAGGAACTCCTCACAAGCTTCATTATCATCTTCTGGATCTTCAACCTCACAAGTTGCATTCACTGGAACTTTGACAGGAGGTCCTTCAAGTGCTAGTCTTGTGTGGGGAGCTGGCAAACGGTTTCTGGGTTGAAAATTTCTTCTCGGAACGTCTGCATATGGTGCATGTTGGGCTAATTGTTTCTTTATAGCCACTAGATCATTTGCAAGTTTCTGGACTAATGGATCAGTATTGGGTCTAGAGGTGGAAGAGGAAGAAGCAGCAGATTTAGATTTAGGAGGATCTCTTCTCAACTTCCCTGACATGATCAGGTCATCCTCGACACTAACAGCAGGTTCTTGATCCAGAATTAGCGTTCCAAGATTAGCCCTTCTTAGGGCATAACTGACTTTAGGTGTTTGGGCATTCAAAAAGAAACATTTTTGAATTTGATCAACCAGTCGAGTATTTACAGGAATCTTGTTGATCAATCTGTTGAACCGAGCCACAAATTCTCTCATGGTTCTGATGGATCTTTCTTTATCTGAGAAATCTGGGCAAGCAGGGCATGCACATCTTCTGCCGGCTTGAAATGGCTTTCGAACTGAGTTCTCATGGTAGTCCAGTCGGTGATGGCACCAGCCGGAAGGTGATAGAACCAGTCAGCAGCATTATCCTGTAACGTCTCAACGAACAGTCTTACTGAGACGTCTTCATGCTCAACCCCCAAAACTCCACATGCAACTATGAAGGCTGCAATATGTTCATCAGGGTGTACTTTGCCATCTCCTTTAAATTTTGGGAAGTTCTTTCGGTTACCTCTAGGTAACTCATGCAAAGGCTACGCAAGAGCCAGGGGCCCGACACGTTGACCCCATGGCAACTGTGCCGCCATTCTTTGGAAATACGGCTTGGAGGGGAACTTTAACACCAGCAAGGATCAAAGCTCGTAGATTGGGACTAGCAGGCTCTGAAGGAATACCACCCGTGGGACTTCTATCTTGAATAGGCGGAGTGCTCGTCGAGCGAGTTCTTCTATTTGAAGGGAAAGGAAAACCCTGTTGCTCCAAAAGCTGAAACTGAGAATCTTCAATACCAAGGGTCCTTCTCCCTCGAGTGAAACGCGGAGTCACCAGATCAAAGGATGATCGAAAAAATTGCAGTACTGGAATGTGATTTTCCCCAGCGGAGTCGCCAAAAACTGTTGGTCATCAAATACGACTTTTTAGAAGAGCAACAGTCAGGGGACAAAAAGTCCCTCCTCTTTAATGGGAGAGGTTCCCTTATTCTGAAACGAACTTATTTACAAATACACGAAACATTATTTTATGGTCAAACTTGAATATTACGAAAGTGTTTTCCACAATTATCATCAGTTACGCCAGGACTGAGGAAGGGGAATAAGAAGATGAGCAGAATAGCAACATTCAGAATTATAGATAGCAGAATAATTCTTCGTGTATGCGAAGCTTCAAAAAGATTTAAGACAAGATAATTTGCATTAGCTGAATGGGATTAAATTTAAAGACACAAAGTTCCATAAATAACCTTCTTCAGATTTGTTAATCAAGGACACAAAGTTCCTTCTTGGTTGTACAAGATCACTGTACTTGCAAAACTAAATAGTATGCAATCAGAGAGACTAAACAAGTTAGGAACAAAATGATCTTCACAATATTAAAGGAAAACACAGAGACAACAAGAATCAGATAGACAAAGAACGGAAAGCCCTTTTGTATTGATTTCTTTAAGATCTATTTACACTTTCAGCAAAATATCCAAGTTCTTCCTTTGTGAAAATGGCGTGGAAAGGCCATTATATAGATTACAAGTCAGTTACTCTTCGTAACCGTTTCTTTTAACTAAAGAATAGTTAAGTACCGCCAATTGCAATACCATAACTAATTACAAAGAATACGAAAAGAAAGGAAAGAAGAGGAAAGAAAGGAGAAGGAGACAGGTGGCCGGCTATTGGGAGGGACCCACTGTCTTCAGAATCTGCTGCCTGAACTTCTTCAATGACTCAGCTATATCTCTGCCACGAGGGACTGACATGTTGGTTGCAGACTGAGTCCAAAATACCAGACATTTCTCCATCTCTTTATCAAACTCGACGTGAGTATGATAGTCTTTGTTTGCTTCTTCAATGGCAGACTGAACAGAGCAAATTTCCTTTATCTTGTCCTTAGAGATGGAGTCTTCCTTGAAAAGATTATCTTTGACAAAAGCTCTGAACTGAGCTTTGATTTCTTGCAAGGACAAGGGAACGCCAGAGTTTTCGTCCTGAAGATGATAATGCATATCCTTGAACGCAGCAGCAGCCAGTGTCTTGAAAGCTTCTCCCTTCTGCCAGCTATTCTTCATTTCTCCTACAGCTTCCTCCAGGACTCTGATTTTCCACTCCACGCTGTAGACCCAAGATTTTGACAGATTGTCCTTAGCATCATCGAAAATATTGTTCACCAGTAAGATGTTCTCATCTGTCTGGCCCATGAGGCGAAGGTCTACGATGTAACTACTCCAGAGCTTAAGCTCTTTATCCATTACCCCAATAGTAGAGGACAGCCTCTGTTGCAAATTATCTACCTTTCCATGTAGCTTAAAAGCTTCATCGATGAAGTTTAGTCTGGCAACAAGCATGTCATCTACCATGGCTTCGATAGCTCTGCCATAGACAGAATACTTGTGTATATCTTTAATACTTTGCACTTCGTCTTGGCTTAGAATTACAGGAGGCGGTAGAGCAGTCAAGGGGGTAGGGTCCAAAACTTTTTCCTTAGACAAAATTGACTTGATAAAACTCGTGAGAACTTGGGCTTGTTCTTCTAGCTGCTCAATCGTCTGCTGCCCTTTCTCTACCCTTCCAATAACCCTTGTGACTATTTCCTGGAGGTTATGAATCTCACCTTCAGGAGTAGACTCTCCCATAGGGATCCTTGAAAGCTCCAAGTGAGATGTCAGCAAGTCTGATTCTGATTTGTCTACTGTGGGCTTAGCAATCTCCAGGAATTGCTGACCTTGAGCATCTAACACAATCCTGGAAGTAGTTCTGGCTTTCTTGGCACGAGAAGGAGTGGTGCCCAACAAGGCTGCTACAGCATCAAAATTCGGTCCCAAGCTTTGAGGGGAGGATTTCCTCTTCCTTTTGTCAACCAGAGGTTACACCCAAGAAAAAGAGGAAGAAGAATCTGCAGCAGAGGCAAGGGGACCAAGAGACAGGGAGCTCATGACACTTAAGGTCTGTGCAGCTGTTGACTCAAGTTGAGATGTGGGTAGAACACTGGAGGTAATGGCGGTAGAAGAATCAGTAGTACCTGGAAGTTCAGTCCTCTGGACCTCCTTATCTGCTGGATTTTCAGGAACACCTGCAGGAGTTGGCATCTCACTTTCTTCACTTTCACTGAGAACAATGATGTTCTCTTGCCCCATAGGCAAATGTGCCTATTTTCTTGGAGGATCATTCTCTGCAGGATCCTTCTTTACCTCTTTGAGTTTCTTCTTGTATACCTGGGTAGATGGAGAAGGAGTAGATTCCACATGTCCCTGAGATGTTGAGGCAGAGGGTTTTCACTGGTGTTCCAGACTCTGGAACTGATGTCTCTCTTATGGGTGTCGAATCATCCCTGGAGCTAGATTCTCCTGAGTGCCTCTTGAATTCTCGGATCTTCTTACTGAACCAGACCCTAGTTCTGATCAGGACTGGAGCAAGAATCTCAGCCAGATCATCTCTCTCTTTCCTGTTCCAATCCAGGTCCTCCAGAGGAGTGTGCTTAATCACATTTTCATACTCATAAGAGTATAGCTCAGAATTATCATCTTGGAGACCTTCAGGATCTTGGTACAGACTGAGTTCTTGGATCAATTGCAGGGAGAACCTAACACAATGCCTTCTTCTGGCTTCAAAATCATCTGCACAGTCAGCCCAGTAGTCTTTTGTATCTGCCCTATGATGATATATTATCTTGAGGTTCTGTTCAATGAACTTCTTCAAGTCAAAACAGGTTCTAGGCTTGAAGAAATGAACAGTGATAGGGACCAAGGATCTTTCTATGTTCTGAGCATCCAGAGCTGTTTTGCATGTATAGTTTCCTAGAGAGATGGGAAAGTGCAAGCCAAAGATCTTCTTGTCTCTGCAAGTTCTGTGCAACTTGTCTAGTTGCCTACATATTTCAATCAGGGCCATTTTGTCGTTGCAGAACATGGGGAGCCGCAGAGGGGTGCTCTCATAGCCAGCCAGCCAGATATAGGAGAATTTCCTGAATTGAAAGAAATAGGCTCCATACTGCGATATCAGGTTCATGGCTTCATCTGAAAACCTTCTTGCAGTATCACCTTCGAGCAATCTGACCACGTACATGGTGAAAGCATCATTGACCCTTCTGAAATTCTGATTGCTGGTCTCTAGGGTGAAATGCGGGCAGTAGGCATACACTGGATCATCTTTGTGTGCATCTACATAGGAGAAACCAAACCACTGCCTGGATGCTGCTAGGGTATACATCAGATATGAAGTCATGTAGAACTTCTTTGTTTGCTGGACGTTGGATAACTGCTCAGCCAAATTCATACTGATGATCTCTGTCCAGTTGATATTTTGTGTTCCTTCGCACACCATGCTGATGAGCGGGCACATCCAGAAATGAAATTCATTGGTGGAGGGCAAACCGATAACTCGAGCCAGCAGTATTATGAAGTCTGACAGTTCTTCATTGAAATCTGCCCGGAAAAGGGTTTTGGTCAGATGAGAAGGACCTTTCTTAGGGTTCTTCAACCAAGACTTCGCCACTCGAGCTTTATATTTATCACTGTCTTGGTCGAACATGGCCTGTGCTTGATCTCGAGAGACGACTATAGCATTTTCCATCTCCGGAATCCTCAGAGCAGCTCCAATGGTGGCAGCATCCAGCTTGGCAATGAGCTCCCCGTGTACGTTTGTCAATTCACTCGTAGCAGGGTTGAAGTGAGCTCTGCATGAAAGTACAGTATCAGCACACTGCACTGAGATAGGGAATCCTCCGGTGAAAGCTAAACCGCTATCGTTAATCATCTGTGCCATTGGCGTAGGGTTTGCATCTGTCATTCTTGACCAAAAATTGCCGAAGTCGAGATGACGACCTTCACTGTCTCTGATATTGCTAACAGCAGACTCGAGTGGAGAAATTTGCTCCTGGCCCTGAAACTTGATCTTCATATTCATAGATTCGGAGCTGCGACCTAGACTCTGGAAGGAATTTGCAAAGGGAAGGGATATTTGCGCAGGGAACTAGATTGCAAGGGTTTGAGCAAATGACAGCAAGGAAGCAATGTGAAAATGCGAAGGTGGTATGCTTGGTTATATAGCCGTTTGAGGAGCGGAATGAATTTAATGCGTATTAAATACACAACCACCAATTTGAAAAATATCATACTTGGAGCGAGCGGGGAAAAACTAAGTGCAAATGACACTAGGTACGCTTGGGACATGTGAGACGCGAATGCGCAAAACACGCGGCTCGGCCGGTTCGGGCGAAACAGGGAGAGGACGCACAAATGCATTTGCGACAAATGGGATGAAAATGTGCGAAGTACGTGATTCGGGTGTTTCGGCCGAAATTGGAACAGCGGGCCCATTTGGACTTAGGACATTCAGGATAAAAAGTTCCGAAGTACGTGACTTGACCGGCTAGGCCGAAATTAGGAAAGCTCACACTTTTTCAAATGGGGCAGTTGGGACGAAAAGTTCCGAAGGACGCGGTTCGGGCAAATCGGCCGAAAATGGGAAAGCTCACACTTTTTAACTTTGGGACATTTGGGACAGGAAAGTGCGAAGTACGCGGGAAGGATGATTCGGCCGAAATTGGAACAACACGCAAAATAAGTTTTGGGACACTTGGGACAAAATTTTCCGACGGGCCCGAAAATGGGACAGCTTCGAGGATTTCAGCTGATCGGGGAAAAGAGTGCATTTTTGTACTTGGGACAGATGGGACAAAAAGTTCTGACAGGCCCGAAAATCACACAAAAAGACCCAAAACACAATTTTTTCAACTTCACGACTTAGGCACTTCAGAGAAGAACTCTTCAACTCAAAATTTTGAAAATTTTACTCTTATCAGAGCGGGAAATTTTGAGTGGACAACAAAACTCAATTATACATGGCTTTTTGTGTTGATTTTTGAAACCCACATTTCCCCTTTCTTGGGCCGATCAACTTTTGTTCTTTTAGAAATGTATTATTTTAGCCTATGCGTTGGTACCTTTGATAAATTTCTAGATGGTTGGTCTATTTATATCAAATCTCAATCTAGTAATTATTGTTTAATTACTCACTTGATGGGAATTCTGTTTTTGCTAGATTGTTTGTTTTCTCTTATAGGGCCAAGGGCCATTCTCTTACGATTGCTATACTTTCGTTGTTATTACCCCTAACTGAAGTACAAGGTCTTCTCCTTCTTTGATTGGCATGATGAAGACTTCTTTTTAACTTGATGTGTTAATAGTGTTTAGAGGTTTGAACCAAGTCTTGTAATAAAGTGCTTCCTTTTCATGATATTGTTAGATAATAGTTATGGTGATTTTGTGTAGCCTTATCGTGCTCAGTTCTCATGAACTGACTCTTGTAGAAAATTTTCTGCAGATGGATTTTGTGTGTAGATGAGGGATAGATTTGTAGAATTTTGTCATCAACCTCAGTTGAGAAGATCCTTTACTCGAAACCTTTTTATGTTGTTCAACTTTTGTTAATGTCCAGTGGAAAGTTTTAAAAGAGGATTAATGTCTTAGTATAAAGTATTGTGGAATTTTTCATCTGAACTTTGGAAACCTTGTATTGTTTGACCATCTTTGAAATTATAAGAAAATTTGGTTATTGTTGGTTGAGTGACCTTGTTGGAGGTATCAGTATTTTAAGAAATTGATGTAATCTTGTTTTGTTCTCGTTAATGAGTGTTGTTTCGTCCTTGCCTTGAGAATAAATTCTAGAATTAAACCTTGACGATGACTTAGTAATAAAGTGTTATAAGTAAACTAACATGGGATTGTTTAAATACTCCTGGAAGTTAAATTAAAAGTTGTATTCAAATAAAGTAACGTAGGGGTCACCAACTTGAGAGCAAGAAATTCTTTAAGTAAACAAGGGCAAGACTATCATTGTAGGTAAACTTTATAACTTGATATCCCTAGCTAAACTAGTGAACACTATGCTCTTTTTTGGTGAACAATTTAAAACAAGACCCTAAAGTGAAAACAACTGGTTAATTGCTTCTGAAGATAACAAGATTTAACAAGTACAGGAGAAAACAAATTTAGAAACCACTCAATTTATCTCTCAGCCTATTTGGAAAGTAAGTTTCTTTTACTCCTTTTGATAAGCTACTTTTAGTGAAGCCTAAGTAAAAGTTGTTAATTAATTATGGTTATAAAACCCAAGCTCCAATTTAATACCTTGGTAATAGCTAATGACGTCTTAAAGAATGAATTTCAACTCGACCTTATCTCCTCTAACTCTTTCCCAGGGCACTTTATATCTCTTCATCTTGATTGTGTTGAACATGAATTCTTGTTGTCTTGCAAGGTAATGAGCGAATCTTTAGTAATGTAAATAGTGGTGAGCAGATAGCCTTGTGGAATTAAATTAGTCCCTTTTCTTGATTAAACAAATGGAAGCTAAACAACTAAATTGTCGTAATAGTGAAGACTTTTAAGATGAACTTCTCTACACTGTCATAAGAAATAAACTCTGGCTTGGTAAGATGAATTTGTGCGAATCATATATTGAATCTCCTCTGAAAACATAAGCTCATGAGTTGCAAGATGTCCTTATATCAAAATAAGTAACCTTCAATCATAACTTACTATTGTGGTTGGCCCTATTTGTTAGAGTGTGTTCTGTCGAATGGACTTCTATGTTGTCTTGTCAAAAACAAAAGTAAAGGTGTCCTTGATCCTTTGGGGTGTGAACGTTTCCGTGCTGACCTTTGTGGTCATCTCTCCGTAACAAGTGGTTCACTAGTGTTGGTTGTATACCTTGGTGACGACATGTTGTGTCATGAGTTATGTGTCAAGCAAGTCAAAAAAAAAAATTATCTTGTTTTTCACTGTGTTGTTCATGTGTGGATTTTTTCTGGGTTGTTACACCCTTCCAATTCTTTTGGCCATAGGTTCATGGCTTTGAGAACCTGTGGGCTTTAAACGGATTGGTCTCCTCTATGGTGATTGAATTACATGGTCTCTTCCTGTTGTAGCAAGTTCACGAGTTACTTCATGAATGCCTGATGATGATGTTTTAGCATGACATTTAGTGTCGTAATGAACACTCGGAATTGAGAAGAGTAATGTGCTCTTAAAGGTGATCGGCACAAGAATCTTTTCATCGTACCATTTCACCAATCGCTAATAACTTTGATCGTAGCTCAACCACGCGACATGATGGGTACTCCTCAACTTTCTCATCTGACCCCATAGAAAGGGTGATGCATGTTTTCATTGAAGATGGAGGATATTAGTCTAATTTTTGGCTTCATAAATGGTTTCCAACTTGTCCCAGGCCTCTTTTAATTTCTCCGCATTCTGAACATGTGGTTGCACATCATCACTTATACTGAGCATTATCAACATCAAGGCTTTGGTACTAACCACCGCATACTTTATTAATTCATCAGGGGTTGTGGGAACGGTCATAGACCTTATCTTGCTCAATGCCCCATGAACTGACTCTTGTAGAAAATTTGCTGCAGATGGATTTTGCGTATAGATGAGGGATATATTTGTAGACTTTTAAGTCATCAACCTCAGTTGAGAAGATCCTTTGCTCGAAACCTTTTTATGTTGTTCAACTATTGTTAACGTCCAGTGGAAAGTTTAAAAGAGGATTAATGTCTTAGTATAAATGTATTGTGGACTTTGTCATCTAAACTTTGGAAACCTTGTATTGTTTGACCATCATTGAAATTACTTAAGAAAATTTGGTTATTGTTGTTGAGTGACATTGTTGGAGTATCAGTATTTTAAGAATTGATGTAATCTTGTTTTGTTCATCATAAATGAGTGTTGCTACAACCTTTGCCTTGAGAATAAATTTTGAGTTAAACCTTGACATGACTTAGTAATAAAGTGTCATAAGTAAACTAACATGGTATTGTTTAATACTTCTGGAAGTTAAATTAAAAGTTGTATTCAAATAAAGTAACGTAGGGGTCACCAACTTGAGAGCAAGAAATTCTTTAAGTAAACAAGGGAAAGACTATCATTGTAGGTAAACTTTATAACATGATAACCCTAGCTCCTCTAGTGAACATTATTCCTTTTATGGTGAAATCTGTAAAATGACATACCTTAAAGGTGAAATGAACTGTTAGTTGGTTGAAGATGATAAGATTTAATAAGTAAGAGAAAACAAATTGGAAGACCTCACCATCTTTCTCACTGCCATTTGGAAAGTAAATTTTTACTCCTTGTTAATACTTTGGTAGCGAAGCCTAAGTAAAGTTGTTGATAATTTATGGTTAAAAGCCCTAGCTCTCAATTAAATACTGGAAATAGACTAATGAGGTCCTAAAGATGTTTCATCTCGACCTTCTCCCTCTAACCCTTTTCCCAGGCACCTTGTATCTCTTCTCTTAAGTGTGTTGAACTTAAAACCATGTTGTACTTGTGGGCAATGAACGAATTTTAGTAGCGTTAGTGGTGAGCAGATGGCAGTTGTGGAATTTAATTAATCCTTTATTCTTGATGAAACGAAAACAAGACAAATAATATGTCATAATAGAGAAGATTTAAAGATAAAACTTCTACTCAGTGTCAAAAATAAACTTAGGCTGCTGGTAAGATGAATTTGTACGAATCATATCTTGAGCCTCCTTGAAAACGTAAGCTAAGAATTGCAAGGATGTCCATATTAAAATAAATAACCCTCAAGAATAACTTACTGTGGCTGGCCCTAACTGTAAGAGTGTTCTGTGATTGGACTTCTATGTTGTCTTGTCCAAAAGAAAAGTAAACTTTCCTTGATAGGTGTGAACGTTTCCGTGCTGCCTTTATGGCCATCCTTGTATCAAGTTGTTCACAGTGTTAGTTGTATCCTTGGTGACAACATGTTGCGTCATGTTATGTGTCAAGCAAGTCAAAAAAAAAAGTTATCCTGTATTTCACTGTGTTGTTCGTGTGTAAATTTTTGGGTCGTTACACTTGGTATCAGAGCATAGGTTCCAATGCTCTCGAACCTATGGGCCGGATTGGTGTTATATGGGATGTTACATGGTGGTGGTGGTGTTACATGATGATACTGCATGATGATGATGATGTTGCATGATGGTGGTAGATATTGGAAGAGTAATGTGCTTTAATTATCGTGATGTGATTATTTCGTAATTGTGATATTGTGAACGCACATGATGTGTATGTCACCTTGTGCGTGTTTGTGATCATGTTGATATGTTTGGGGATGGGAGTATTCTCTCTCCTTCTTGTGGATTCTATGAAGAGATTCACATGTGAATTACTGTTTGTGAAGTGTGAAAAGAATTCTAATGTGGATGACGGAGTGTTGGAACATTGTGACATATTGTGATATGTAAGTTTATCAATGTGTTGTATGACTAGATTGATGTTAAAAGAAATGAGTTGTATCATGATGTTTTTACCATGTTCTTGAAGAAATGTGTGTACCACCTTGTTATGCAACAATATGTTATGTTGTGATGTACTATGTTCATCGTATGTATGATTGTGTAATATGTAATGCTTTCATGTTGTGATTTGGGGTCATACGGTGAGTGTATGAACCCTATCGTATGGTGCTTGCACTTTGGGTGCAGAATGTGGTAAAGTGATGTGTTACACTCAGTGAATGTATGATCGTGATCTACCCTGTATATGTACCATATGTAAGACGTTATGGTAGTTATGTGTGTGCCACCATTATGTTAGTGATGTTGTTGTATGTTATGTTGTGAACCTTACGCTAACCGATCTTGAGGGAAATCGGTAGAAGTGTATGTTGAGAGTGAGGAATGGTGTACCATGGGTCAATAACTTGAGCTAAAACTTGGTTTAGTAGATAACATGTGATTCTTTCCTCTCTCCCTATGTGGTTGTATGTATGCAACCTAAGTGCAACTATGACTATGTTTAGCCTTGTCGAAGTGGTGGTGGGATGATTCAGATGGAGGTGATGACAGTTGTATTATTGATATGTATATTTACGAAGTTGAGGCTCGATGTTCCGAGTGCTAGCAACTCGTTGAGTACCCCTTTGGTGGCTAGATAAGGCCACACAGTTATCGTAATGTGACATTATTATAAGTTGATTTTATTCATAAATTGAAGACTTTTTACTTTATTTTGTAAGGACCAGCAGCTTTTCTTGATTGCCATGCTTTACAATTTTGGGCATTTCCTTGGTTTGTGGCACTAACATGGGGATTTTGATACTAACTATGGCTATTTGGCCATTTATTTTTCTTGATTTTGGGTCTTCTTTTAAATTTGGAATTTTTACCAATTTCCCAAGGCTTGTACTTTGCCACTTGGCACTTTGATTGGATTGTTGTGCTGGTTCTATTGTCGTGATGTGTGGAATAGGGTCATGGGATGCACCATGAAATTGGTTGGACCTATGGACCCGCTTCAAATTGTATGGGGGTACGCCCCAAGGAGTTACAGATAACTAGCAGGTTGTTGAACCACGCGTTATTATGTCATTGGGTTAGGAGTGTTCGAACTCTATGTGTCTTGGACCATAGGGTCAATCTGGCCTCCATTGAGGGAGGCATAAGAGTTTGAGGGAGGCATAAGAGACTTGAAGGGAGACCCTTGAGGGAGGCATAAGAGACTTGAGGGAGGCATAAGAGTTTGAGGGAGGCATAAGAGACTTGAGGGAGGCATAAGAGTTTGAGGGAGGAATAAGAGACTTGAGGGAGGCATAAGAGTTTGAGGGAGGCTTATGATATTTGTCTGTATGGTTGATGTTTCAGGATATATGTTGAGTTATTGTGATGTTTGGTAGTGGTCTTTTGATGTATGTGTTACTCATGTCAGATGGATATGTGTTGTGATGTTGTGGATATGTCATTGATTCCCTTGTGGACACTATGTACCTGTAGCATGGTTTGGTGTTATGTGAAACTTTCCATAATTACAAATTTATGGGAGTTTCATTGATGCAAATTGAGGAAATGTCTGGTGGATTGTAGTACTCTTTTGTTTGAGTATTTTGTATGTCAGTCATTGATGTGTGATGAGTACTATGTTATGTGGGCTGTGCCTATTCTATTCCGTATTTGAGTAACCTTTTGTGGGGTAATACAATCTTGAAGTATATACTTGTGTGCTTGTGAATCTGTAGGGTCTTGTGAACCTGATAGGGTGTTGTGTTAGCAGTTCATGTTGGGCACCCACAATAAGGAATAAATCAAAACTCTTCAATGATGATATTTTTTTAAAAGAAATTAAAACTAGAAATAATGATAATGGAAAGAGACTAATGAAATGATGAACAAGAAAGAACTGCCAATCTTCACAGAACATTGAAAGTTAAAATTTCTACCAAATTTCCTAAGGCTACCCTGTGGACCGTACTTTAATCAACTAAAATTTTAAACCATAAAGTGTACTTTCTCCTTTACCTGTTCTTGGTTGCGAACCATTTTATTTTCCACGCTTGTGTTATGTCGCATCGAGGACGATGCTTTCTTAAGGGGAGGAGAATGTAATGCCCACTGCATCGGCATATGGTGGTAGTACTTTTGACTGTAATTTTAACGCACCTTGCTATTTGCGTATTATTATTTTTTTCGAGCATTGTGACAGGCTGACATCTTTGTCTCCATGATTAGACTCATTGTTGTCCTTATGATGATTTCTTTTAATTCCTTGTTCATCAAGAATTTAATGAGGTTGCCTAATTCAATGCTAAATCAATTAGATACTTATTTAGATTGTTCTCTCTTTAATCAAAATTTGATATCTGTTAGGTAGTTTAATCTTGTTGCTGGTAGGTGCATTGAAGCACACTTCCAATTTTTTTCTAACTTGTAATGGCCGTACGCTTTCGGATTTTCCTTTTTCTTGTTGCACCTCCATACTGAACCTTAATTTCTTCCACCCATCCTTGCAAGCTTGCGTGGGAACCTGCCAAATTTTTCTGAGCTGTCTTGCCTTGATTCATTTTGGGAGTGGTTGGCCAGCTAGGCCTTTTCCATGAACAATCTTGTGTTTGGTTTCCTTCAGAATGACCTGCCTACTTGGGGAGTTTCGACTTCCATTTCTGTTGGTCAATTCAAGGCTCTTATGTTCTTTTGGAATCAAAAATGCATTGCCTTTTGGATGCAGGCGTTCCTGGATGCTAGATGCTATTGAATTTGCTATTTTCTTGCCCATTCTATAGTGTTGGACCACAGATCTCCTAAAAATTTTTAGCAGCCATAGGAGCATTTACGAAATTATCAGCACAGCTAGTGATCCATTGTGTATGGCATGATGCAAAAGTCAGATTCATTCCTCCTTCAAGATTTTTTTCTCAAAATCGTGCTGTAAAGGTGGTCATCACTTGGAGCGTAGAACTGAAATTCTCCTAGGAGAGTGTCAATGAGGAAGTATTTGATGTAATGCAACAGCTACAGGGTAGCAGAGGTAAACTTATCTCAGAAAGATTAGTTCCTCCAGAGACAGATAAGTGTGACAAGACTGTGCAAAGAAGTGATTCAAAGGAACCGTTGGTGATCGATCCTGATGTTCTGGTTGCACGCGACCAATAGTCGTGATCCTGAGTTGTTGCAATGAATATTATAGCTGTAGTAGAAGATCCACGAGATAAAGTATAGGTAATCTTATTGTGTTTTATTTTATGGTTGGAAATGTCTTTGGAGAAAATAGGTTGCATTCTGCATGAAGTTAACAAATTGGTATCAAATGTGGTTGATTTCAAGGTCTCTTAATCAGGATATGGGAAAGTGGGTCTTCCAGTGTTTCAAATGCGTGCAGGGTTGTAATGGAGCCTAGGCCAAAGTCTGTTAGGACCGAATCACAGCACCCTTGCAATGTTTGTACAAGTGCCATTTGCATCATTTGAACTCACAACAGTGTGATTGGATATCATGGGTACTATCTCCAAGTTGTGGGACTTGTAGATACTTGAGAAATTACCTCCAGCAGAAAGCTGGTTCTGTTGTTATACCGATGCTACTACGTGCCACAATTACTCTAATGCAGGATTTTCTACTAACTGTTCTAGTCTAAATTTATCAAGGGACCAGCGGACAATGTTTGAACCGACCTAAAATGAAAGCCTACACTAAAGCGGTGATTTGTATCTAGAAAAGGAGGATGTGAGAGTAGTCTCCAAATGTGATGAAATTCAGAGGCAAAGTGCACACTAGAAGAGGTGATTACAGTTCTACATAATCTAGCAAAATGCATTGCCGACAGTTTCATATATTGGATACACACACAAATGATAATGAATTCCTGCAAGAACTTATAATACATAGCACAATAAGGTGACATCTGTGTAGCGCTTGGAAAGATTGTTAAGGGTTCTAATGAAGAATGCAAGAAAAGACAGCAGGATTTTGCAGTTATTCCACAAACTTGTATTTTAAACATGCTTCCTGGCTATACACAGTTCAGTCTATTACAAGATAAGGGCCTGGATCACCATGCAAGGAGTCCACTACAAGGGCCTACAACACACTGGCTTCACAAAGCAATTGTTGGCAGAGCTTTGTTACCCATCAAAATCTCTTGAAAATGTTACAATGAGCCCCAACACTCCAATTTATTAGAAAAGTGAGATAGGAGAAGAGAAGAGAAATATGGTATTTCCCAAACATCTGTCCAAAACCACCTGTAACAGGCATTAAATTGAGTGATTTCTACCATGGTTAAAGATTATGTTGGCAAAAGGCTGCCCATTTTACTATCCCATTTTCGCTGCAGCAGAGAAAGAATGATGACCATTGATGCTCTTAATTGCACTCCTAACTACCAAATGGAACACTGTTATGAACCCGGCCACGTTTCCCTTAAAAATACTCAGGCAATTTCTTTCAAAACTGGAATTTATTGATCTGCTGTGCATCGGGCTCGGAACCATCTATTCCAACAGTACCAATTTTGGCAATTTCATTGAGAAATGCAAAAGTTATGGCCTTCTGTGTGGGCAGCCAATTTTGGGCCCATGGCAGGGAGATTTATGTCACCTATTGACAGAGAATGAGTCCCATTGGGATTTCTGATTGACCTTCAGCCAAATATGTTTTCTTTCATTTCGTAGAGGACATCGTACTCATTCCAGAAAGTCAAATTTTGTGAAAATGTTTTGAGCTTGGAGTCAAAAGTTATGGCCGTTTGAAGTTTCTACCTGTGACTAAATGTTTTAGACTTTTTCTTCTTCAGCAATATGTCGGCCATGTGCCCTCCCCTCTGGCTTTTCACCAGAAGATAGGCCCTTCGTCCTTCAAACGTCTCTGCATTGAGTCCTAAGCTGTGGGACAAATCTGAGTACTGGCGATAACATGGAAAAGTTTACCATGATAACTATTTTGAAGCCAGGTCCCTAGGACACGTGGGCAAGTTAGTATCGAGATTGATGCATGAAGATTCGGCTCAAAAAGACTTCGGCTAGCCGGTCCCAGTTGATAACCTTTTCGCAGCGTCAAGGTACGTCGAACAGGTTGCGCAGACAGATGTGGGCTAGCCATTTGGTTTCGGACAGTTGGGACAAATTCCCGGAATGAACCGGTTCGGCCGATTCGCGAAAAGTTTGTCCCTCGCAGTTCCGGACAGTTGGCAAAGTTCTCATTTTGTGGCTAGTTTGGCCGGTTCAAGCGTACTTTGACTACACTTTTCTACTGTTATTTTACTTGAACCATAACTAGCTTGGGATCAAATAAGAACTAGAGGTTTCATTGCGTGAATTTGTCAGTACCTCGTTGACACTAGAAGGGTTTGTCCCTAATGCTGCTCTCAGAATGTCCCTTGATTTAGCCTGTTATCAACAGTTAGCCAATTTTTTCTCTCCTTTGAATTTTGTTTTATTAATAAATTGATCGGACCTTTCTGTAATTACCGTAACAGTTTCGATGCGCCGCGTCTTCTCTGTGATTGATCTTGCAAGATGTCCATGTTTAACAAGGGTAGCGTATATTTATAGATATCATAGCGGAAGGTAAGTTCACATAACTTCGGCTCCTCCCTAGCACCAAGTTGTCTCATTGTCCCGTCAAATGCTTAGAAAACCCCTGGACTAGGGACTTAGCCATTTTAACTGATTTTTCCTGGCACTCATGAAGGTACATAACTTTTGCAATTTCTCACATTTTGCTCAGAAGGTTGGGTACTCTTCTACTTGGACAGGGGAGTAATTTGATGACATTATCTGAGGGGATACAGAGAAACATGGAACCCCCTTCTTTTTGCTCCTAGACTACCTGCTACTAGCCTTGCTCTAACTTTGACCCTAATTGGATGCACTGTTCTAATCAAAATTTTTATTTGGTAGCAGGAAGAGTGAATTTAAGAGGCATAACAATATAAGCTTGCTTTCACCTCGCAACTTAGCTGGTGATACTTTATTTGAAATTCCGGGATCCTTTGAAGTAATGTTAATCGATTTTGTGACGTACAATTTTTGAAACCCGTGCCCCTTACAGAAGGGCCGATGAAGTCTTATTCAAATTTAGAAATATAGTAATTCATTCACATGCGTTTGGTACCTTTGCATCAATTCTTAGGTTAATTGTTGTATGCATATCAAATAGTTAATCTTGTAATGGACACATAATTCTTGTAGAAAGGAGAGGGGCTATTTTCTGCTAGAATTTGTTTTCTCCTTATAGGGGATCAGATTAACATTTTGCTATACTTTCGTTGCTTTTACTCCTAACTGAAGTGCACAGTTCAGGTCTTCAAGATAAGGACTTCTTCGATGGCATCTGAAGGCCCTTGGAAATTACTAACTATGATGCGACAGTGTGGCTAGAGGTGAAGCAATTCTTGTAATAAGGTGCTTCTTTTCGTGGATTGTTATCTAGTTATGGTGTTGTGTTTGTCTTGCTCAGTTCTCTCTTGCCCAACCTCTTGTAATTTTGTATAAGAATTGTTATGAAGTCTATGGATGTTATGTTGTTGCATGGGAATCATTTCATGTATGATATGATTTGAAATATCTGTTTCCTTGTTGATGATTTGGCTCATGCGTTGAGTGAACTGTCATTACCTCTATCGTATGGTGTTTGCACTTTGGGTCCGTATTTCACATGTCAGACTGCAGTCTAGAGACCCTCCTAATGTATGACCATCACCTTGTATAGTGTAGGCTCCCTGATAATGCATTCTCTCTCCCTGGCACTGTGGGCCAAATTTTCTTAACTATAACAATTTCTTGGTCTAAATCTGGAATTTGTTGAGGAGTGCATTGTGAAACAAATGCTAGAGTAGGAGCTTGGGTACCATTTCCTGTATGGTCTATCCTTGAAGGTTCCCACAACTTCTGAAAGATAGCTACTCCAGCCTTTTGTATCCCAATCAGGAAGATGAGTTCTGGTCATGTATAGGGTGTGACTTGGGATGTCGAACATTAAGAAGTGATGCTCAAAGGATATCAATAGCTTGAGACACAAGGTGCTGTGAGGTGGATTTTAGCGAATACTCAACTCGTGCTCAAACTTTTAAAAAAATCCATTATCTAATTGTTGAAACATGCGGAGCATTGACATGGAGCAGTAGTTCTTGTGCACCTTGAAGTCTCACAGTACCTATTGTTTTTATGCTGACCCTGTCTTCGTGAGAGTCTGTCGACCTGTTGAAGCTGGAGAAACAGGCAAGATATTTCTACACTTTTCTACTGGCTGTCTGATGGACGATATTTCCCTCCCATTTTGCGCTTTGTCCCATCGTTGTTTTGTCCTTGCATTTTCCCGGATCATTCGCAGTTGTCGATGTCATGATCGCGCCCACCATTTCCCTTTGAATTGCTTGTTTCTTTTCTTGTCTCTCAGCTTTCTACGATTTCTATGTGTTCAAGCTGATCCGTGCTTTCCTCTGAATGTTATGTTTCTCTTACTCAAATGATAGACCTTTGTCTGTTTGTTTATGTATTATTCTTTCTCTGCGATTGAGTTGCAAGTTATTATTTGATTAACTAGCTATTTTCTATATTATGGAAGTAAGTTATGATAACTATGAAGGGACCCTCCCTAGCACCCAAGTTGCCTTTTGACTATTTGTCTTTGAGACATTTGATTGTTAGCTCCTTCGCAAGTCCCTTTTGATAACAACCTTTTGGCATCGAGAAAGAAAGGTTGTAGGATTGTGTGTGATCAATGCTTGGGGCTAGCCAGCTTAGAGTTTCGGTATTAAAACTTTTAGAATGAAAAGGTTGTGTGCAATGTGTTTTCCGCCTCGCGTGTTTAGACTCTTATACTATCTTTCATCTTGTTTCTAGGCTTTTAAGGCCATCCTCAAGAAGTACCTTGACCATCCCCCTATCAACTTGAACCATAACTAGCTTTTCGGATCAACTAAGTTTGAGGTTCTTCATTGTGCGAATCCAGTACCTCGCTGACACTGGAATAGTTTCTGGTCTAATTCCCCCTCTCAGAATTATTGTTGATGGCGCTCTTCTATTTTTCCTAACTTGCATTATTTCCTCCCTTGTAATGTTAACGCTGTTAATTAATATTGGTCAGTTTTTATGCACGTAATTACCTTAATAGTTTGTGATGGAAATTTCCTTAAATGTGATTAACCTTCGGGAAAAACTCAGCTTTCATTTGATAGTCTTATGGATTCATAGCGGAAGGTTTTGTTTTGATAATGTCACTTAGAAATTATGTTTGTATCTTTGTGTGAACGGTTGACGGTGTTACCAAGGGTTGCCTTAAAAATATGGTTGTTTTGGGAAATAGGTAATTTATTTTAAATCAACCAAACACTAGAATTGTTGTGGAGGTTTGTAAATCTTTTAGTGTTATAAAAAAAAAATTGTTGATGATATTATTGTATACTCTTGTTTGATGGAACTCCCTTCTTCTCTCGCGTGTTTGCTACTAGCCTGTAAGACATTGCCCCTTTTTGAATGATTGGAAAATCTCTCTTCGTAGTTAATGGTCAAAAACTAGTATACTTTGCTTCACTTCGAAACTTATGTTGTGTGTATACTCTAATTGATTTCCGGTTTGAAACTCAATTATACATGGCTTTTTGTGTTAATTTCTGAAACCCGTGTTTCCCCCCTTCTTGGGGCCGATCAACTCTTGTTCTTTTGGAAAAATATTATTTTAGCCTATGCGTTTGGTACCTTTGATAAAATTCTAGATGGTTGGTATATTTATATCAAATCTCAATCTTGTAATTATTGTTTAATTACTTACTTGATGGGAATTCTTGTTTTTGCTAGATTGTTTATTTCTCCTTATAGGGCCAAGGGCCATTCTCATATGATTGTTATACTTTCGTTGCTCTTTACTCCTAACTGAAGTACAAGGTCTTCTCCTTCTTTGATTGGCATGGTATAGAAACTTATTATAACTTGATGTGTTCGTAGTGTTTAGAGGTTTGACCCAAATTCTTGTAATAAAGTGCTTCTTTTCATGATATTGTTAGATAATAGTTATGGTGGTTTTGTGTAGCCTTATCTTGCTCAGTTCTCATGAACTGACTCTTGTATAAAATTTGCTGCAGATGTATCTTGCGTGTAGATAAGGGCTATACTTGTAGACTTTTGTCATCAACCTTAGTTGAGAAGTTCCTTTGCTCGAAACCCTTTTTTTATGTTGTTCAACTATTGTTAGCGTCCAGTGGAAAGTTTAGAAGAGGATTAATGTCTTAGTATAATGTATTGTGGACTTTGTCATCTGAACTTTGGAAACCTTGTATTGTGTGACCATCATTGAAATTATAAGAAAATTTGGTTATTGTGGTTGAGTGACTTTGTGGAGTATCAGTATTTTAAGAATTGATGTAATCTTGTTTTGTTCTTGTAAATGAGTGTTGCTACAACTTTTTCCTTGAGAATAAATTTGAGTTAAACCTTGCCATGACTTAGTAATAAAGTGTCATAAGTAAACTAACATGGGATTGTTTAATACTTCTGGAAGTTAAATTAAAAGTTGTATTCAAATAAAGTAACGTAGGGGTCACCAACTTGAGAGCAAGAAATTCTTTAAGTAAACAAGGGCAGGACTATCATTGCAAGTAAACTTTATATCATGATAACCCTAGCTCCTCTAGTGAACATTATTCCTTTTATGGTGAAATTTGTAAAATGACCCTAAGGTGAAATGAACTGTTAGTTGTTTGAAGATGATAAGATTTAATAAGCTAGAGAAAACAAATTGGAGACCTCACCATCTTTCTCTCCAGCCATTTGGAAAGTAAATTTTTACTCCTTGTTAATACTTTTAGCGAAGCCTAAGTAAAGTTGTTGATAATTCTGGTTAAGAGCCCTAGCTTCAATTAAATACTGGCAATAACTAATGAGGTCCTAAAGATGTTTCATCTCGACCTTCTCCCTCTAACCCTTTTCCAAGGCACCTTGTATCTCTTCTCTTAAGTGTGTTGAACTTAAAACCATGTTGTCTTGTGGGCAAGAACGAATCTTAGTAGCGTTAGTGGTGAGCAGATGGCCTTGTGGAATTTAAATACTCCTTTTTCTTGATAAACGAATTAAGCAAATAAATGTCATAATAGAGAAGATTTAAAGATAATTACTCAGTGTCAAAGGAATAAACTTAGCTTGAATTGAAAGTTGAATTATACGAATCATATCTTGAGCCTCCTTGAAAACGTAAGCTAAGAATTGCAAGATGTCCTTTTAAAATAAATAACCCTCAAGAATATCTCATTGTGGTTGGCCCTAACTGTAAGTGTGTTCTGTGATTGGACTTCTATGTTGTCTTGTCAAAAAAAAAATGTAAATTGTCCTTGATATGTGTGAATGTTTCCGTGCTGCCTTTTTTGGCCATCCTTGTAATCAAGTTGATTCACAGTTTTAGTTGTATACTTGGTGACGACATGTTGCGTCATGTTATGTGTCAAGCAAGTCAAAAAAAAAATTATCCTGTATTTCACTGTGTTGTTCATGTGTGGATTTTTTGGGTCGTTACACAAATAATATTAAGAGAAGAATATAGAGTAGTAGCTCGAATAATATTGTAAAAAGAAGCAAAAATAATATGCAAAGCCATAGATCTAAGTTTATAAGAAATTTTAAAATTGATTATAATAAATATTTTGTGTTATTTTTTTATTCTAGTTGTGTTCCTTCAATTACTGGTTGCAATTGACACCATATTTTTCCAACACTCTACAATGAATAACACCAAACTACAAATGGACAATGTTAAATGTAGACATAGTGTGATAAACAAAGCGAAGGATGACAAGGAGATGAGCATGGTACAAAAACCCAACTGCAAAGAGTGCATGCAAAGAGGGTGAGTGCATCCAATGAAAGCAGGCTACATCCATATTAATCACAGAAAATACATTACAAATGGCCATAAACTCACTAGGACAAACGAACATCCCCTAATGCCTCTTTTAAATGCAGACTGAGGAAATTTACATATACGGTTAAATGCTACAAAATCTTTTGAATTTCTTGACAAGAGTGGAATGGGGCTTTCCAAAGTTTTTGCGAATACAAGCCCATCATGTGAAAAGAGGACACATCACACAAGAACATTTTCGAATAATAGACTATCTAGAGAGTTTCGTATCAGACGGAGCCATCGATCTACATCGGATGGGGGAGATGGTGGTCTGTATGGACAGTGTACAAGAGGACAAGAAGCACAATAAAGAAAAAATGGCAAGCATGAATGAAAAGACCGCAAAAAAAGATAGTCCTCGATGTCAGGGAAAGAAGCATAATCTATAACCCGGTATCCAGGGGTCTCCCATGGTCGTCTGTGCATACAGACTAAATGAAAACCACTGACCTGTGTAGTATAGGTCGATGCATCCGGCTGTGTAAACACCCCCATAGATGAGCAAATGCTATATATATATATATATATATATATATATATATATATATATATGTTTCAACCGTTTCTGTCATCTAATCTACTTAGACGTTACCTCAATCTGTAAAAACAATTTGCAAAAATTAATCTGCACTAGGTTAGAAAGTAATCTTCCCGTTACACCAAGTGCTCGTTCGGATTTTTCCTCCTCTTGCTACAACTAGAATTCTTAAAATATACAGTAATGATGCCTACAAAGGTTTAATTTTTGTCCTCTCATCCTAATCGCATGTTGTCAAGTGTCAATTTATAGACGTGTAAAGTTTCTTGAATGTCCTCATCGCAATTTTCTAGACTCTTCACACATTCCACGTGATCCACATTCACATACCTAGCACCTTATTTTTAACCAATATGAGGTGTTAATAGTTGATTTTTGATTATGTTGAAAATTGAGTTTAGCCCCTTTAGAATTCCATAGTTAAACTTTTTCTATAGTTTTTATAATTTCTCACTGTAATTTTAATGATCCAAAATTATTTATTTATTACAAAATCGAATCAATAGTTATACAAAATTTAAAATAATTTTAATTGCATCGACCATATAGTCATTAATTGGATTTTAGATGATATTTTTACACTATAAAAATTATTTAATAAATTTAGTAAACATTAAAACAAAAATATTAAAATATTTTGGATCATTTTAAATTTAAGCTTTTTTATAATAGTGTGGTTGTGTAAGGATCGCCTAAAATTTATAAGGAATTGGAAGATAAGTCCATAGTATATTATAGTTTTCTCATCATAATTGTATATATATCAAATAATTGTAACATATAGAAGATTAGAAAAAAAATGATATATGTCACAGTGAAAGTTCCTACAACACAAAGTTAGGAAAGGATCAATTCACATGTATTAACTTTATCCCCCATTTTTCTACCTTTGTACACATATCACCTACATACTTGGTGTATATATTTGGATGTTTACTCATTATAATAATATACTTTACATAGTCTAAAATAAGAAAAGAATTTCCTCAAAACAAAACTTAGTCTCAGTGCACATGAAGCTGAGATCTCACTCTTCTTCTTTGGACTGAGTTTTTGTAACACTTTGATTTTTTTTCTCTATGTTTGCTGATTGAGTCAAGTCTCCTTGAGTTTTTGTTGATTGTTTGTTTATCTCTTGTGAGCTTTATTGATATATCTTTCTTCTAATTTTCCTTGGAGCCTTTCAATATATATTTTACATAATAACCTACAATTTTATCTTCTCCATGTAAAGGGTTTAGTTATGGATGTCATGTACTAAAGATTCAAAGAATGTCCCGTTGTAATTTTAATTTTATGTGATTTTTACTTTGATGCAATACTATAATACATAGGCTTCACCATGGTTAGCTAGAGAAGTGTGTTGTTTTATTGTTGTCTATCCAAGCGAAGTAGAGTTCTATTTCATATCCTTCATGAAAAAAATTAATGGAATAAAATCGTTTTAAAATGGAAACTCTACATAAATAATAATGAATGGAAAAATGCCAATATTTTAAACTATTTTTTATGTCCCACAATCTAACTTATTGTATGGCACTAAGCTGGAAGCAAGACACAATGCTTCCTTAAGAGGGTCATTTTTAGATGACTTAATACTATAGTAAAAAAAATCCCATAAAATTTGATGATTTATATGTGTTAAATATTTTATATTTGGTTGTTCCATTCAAGATGAAATTTTTTAATAATAAACCTATTTAAATTCATTCTTAAATCCTACTCTACATCTTGATATCAAATTACAGCCAAAAGAGGACAATTTTACATTATAAATTACCGATTTTGCTTTATTTATAATGTAAATTTGATACCAATGTGTGTGTGTGTGTGTGTGTGTGTGTGTGTGTGTGTGTGTGTGTGTGTGTCATAGGTAAATGAGGGTTAAGGGGACTGTACCCCATAGAATAAGTGGAGAAAATGGTGTATCAATGAGGAACATGTTGGTACCCAAATTGATTCTCCCTCAGAAGCTGAGAAACATCACTGGTTTGGAAGGAAGGTTAGAAACAAGAAAAGCATGTAGTGTGTCATTTTTAGTTGGAGATGAAATGCAGCTTGCTCTTTTTCACTCATATGTGGAGAAATGGGTATAAGCACCCTCAACAAGAATTGACCTATCCTCACTACTTTATTGTTATGCCTTTCAACCAGGGTGAGAGGACCCTTTTTGTAGCCTGCTATTTATGGAGGAGATGAAGATATCCTTCCTTGTGAAATTATTAAGAATAGCTTGAAGAAAATATGATCAATGCAACAAAATCTAACTCTCACTAGTTGTCACTCTAGATAATGGAGATATTTTCTAAGAAAGGTTCAAGCCACTAAAGACAATGAAAACCTTATTATTTCTGCATGTTTTAGTAGTAAAAATTATGCATTTGCATACACACATGACAAACAGGGGTAGTATGGGTATGATTGGTTGTTTTTAAGTGAATTTTTGGTGGGAGGCGAAGCAGGATAAAGTTGATTATACCAGATATTTGGAGGGACTTTACAATAATGAGAAACTTCGTAACAGAAAGCTTCAGAATAGTCAAGATGTTCCTTCAACCAGAAGGTGTGCTTCAATGGAGCCTAAATCAACATATTTTCACATAATATTTAAGACTCCAATACGAAGGCTCGAATTAGAACACTCAATTAAACACTATAGTTTCTGATTAACCACGCTGAAGGTACACCTAAAGACTTACAGACAATCTTTATCAACAAATTATGGTGAATTTACTTTAAATTTGTTTATCTCATCCAAGATGAAGGCTTTTATTGAAATGAAATTGAAAATACCATTAAACTATCACAAGGGAGAGATCCTGTGTGATTTCACAAAAAAAATTGTGTAAGATTGCAATAGGAATGAATAAAACAATTTGCAGACATTCTAAAACAAAACAGACACTAATTTCTCAGAGTCAACATAGAATAACTAAAATTTGATTAAACTTATCAGTAGGGGAAAGTTTATAGAACATTCTCAGAGCTTGTCAATGGCTGTACACTCACAACCACCTTGACACGATCGAGTTTAACACAAAAGAGACATAAACGTTTCTCAAAAAGTCCCTCAAAAAGATGGGTTCTATCAAGCCTTTTAGAAAATCAGTTCTGACCTCTAACACTCCGACATTCCAACCTCGAACCCCTTGCATGAAAAATTCATGCAATTTATAATATTTCACTTACAAAAAAGTTTTTCCCCCCCAAAAATCCAAACATTGAATGCACTAGTGCTCGTCATGATTCTGATCGCAATTCCCAAAATCATATCTATTAAAATTTAACAGATACTCAAGGGGTGGATCTCTTTGAATATCATGCACATTGAACTCCTTTTAGTAGATCACTTTTCCCTCTACTCTCCAAACACTTCCACCCTTAATCTACCAAATCTGGTTCTTTGCGTGCTAAGGAAAAAATGTAAAATTAGATCGAGCCCACATGTCAGATCTCATTTTAATGTCAAAAGACCTCCCCAAATCTTCCTCACCAAACTAAGATATGAAATTAACTCCCCTCCTGTTTGGCGTGCAAGAAATATCAAGAAATCATAAAGACTCACACTTCAAGGAGCTTTGGAGTTAAAATGGTAGAAAAATCAGATATAGATGCACAACTACCGTTGATTTCTATTTTGAATTTGGACCTTACACATGGGAGATCTGCTTTATAATGGGCCTGTGGGTTCCTTTTTTCATTTTACACCTTTTTGGAAAAATGTAAAATTTTCACATTTTTCTCCGTAGCTCCAGCCTTGATAAATGGGCCTGACACATGTCCTAAGGTGGGTCCAAAAGGAACCATGGCAAAATTCTTCTATCTCACCTTATTTTTACAAAAGGGAAAATTTTCAAAGTTTTCCCCATAGCTCTGTCCTTGAAAAATGGCCATGACACGTGTCCCAATGTGGGTCCCATCGGAACCACACTTTCCTTTTCACTTTAAACTCCTTTTTCCACAAAAGGAAAATTTTCCAATTTTCCTCCAAACATCCACACCTCTGCTATTGACTGGAGAAAGTTTTGATTTTTCTCTATCGGGCCCACATGTCATTTTGATGATTTTAGTCATTTGAATATCAAGGGAAAAAATATCCAAGTTTCCCCTGATGGCCCGCCTCCCGGCCTCTTGACATTTTTAATGCCAACTTTGACCTATTTCTTTGTTGGCTTATAGGACATTTTGAGATTTTAATCCTTTTGATGATAAGAAGAAAAAATCCAAGTTACCTCTGATGGTCCGCTTCCCCGACCCTTTGACTTTTCGAACTGCTACGTGTCACAATGGTGCATCTTGAGTTGTTCCCCAAAAGTTGAGACCGTGGATGAGTGTGGGCTCACCACATGTCATTATGGCATAACTTCAAAAAACCTTAAGGCTTCAAAAATGATTTGGCAGGGGTACGCTTCCATTTTAGAATTTTACTCCATTTTGCCAAAAGGGAAAAATGTCCAACTTACCTTCGAAGGTCCGCATCTCAACCTTTAACTTTGCCACGTGTCCTTCTGCAGGGTCAAGGCAAGAATTTTTCCCTGCCACTTAAAATTTTCATTAATCGAAGCTTAGCAAGGCCGTGGGACGAGTTCAATTTTTTTCCCAAAGTAGCCAAAAATAAAAACTTGAGAAAACCAACCTGTAATGCCACATCCAATTAGAAGAAACCACATAAGCACTAAAAGAACCAATCAAATTTGACTGGAGCAATGGGACCAAATTTACCTTTTTTCCAAAAAATCGAATAGCGATAAGCTAAAGCATTTACCCACCATCCCTTGACCAACCAATAGAAGCCACGTGACTTCCAAATGCTGAGGAATAACTTTGATAGGAAAAAGACACCCGTCATACCGTCAACATACAGAAAATCACCATTCACACCTAGAACCTAATTTTTCTCTAAGGATGAAAAAAAAAATTAAAACAAAAATAAGTGAATCATGGTTCCAAGCATCTTTTCGACTATGGATTTGGATTTTCAAAGGTATAAAAATATAAATTAACCATTATTGAGCTTCCATGGTTGAGGAAAAATAGGAAAAATGGTAGAGCCCACAGATTTTGAAGAAATTAGGCCAAAAATAGGGAAAAAGTGTAGTCTTCTTCAAGGAGGGACATGACAATGGATTCTACAAAAAAATCGAGGCATTCAAATGGAGGTAAGAGCTTTGAGAAAATCCACATTGAGAGATAAAACGTTTCACAACATGCAGATCAGAGGAAAATAATGGAAAATGGGGTGAAACAAATCTGAGCACCAACACACCATATGAGGCAGTCTATACCAACAACACAAAGAAACAAAACACACAACATATAAAATCTGGAAACATAAACAAACCAATAGCTCAAGAAGATCAAAACACTCATAAAACTCATCTTTGATAACCCTTCCCATTAGATCTTAATTGGATCTTAAGCAAAGAGTTTGTCCCATTATTTTTCCTACTCACAACCATCCAATCCTTTTTAGTATTCAAATTTTCATTTTTCAATATTATGGATTAGAATCATAACTTCAATTTTCTCCTTTTAATTTTGTATCCCTGATGAAGCAAGAGGAAGGAAACAAGTTCCCTTATCTAAATCTATTAAATCCATACTACTCTGACGATCATGTTGCAGTGGATCATTCTAAAAAGGAGGAAGCACTTACTCCTTTTCAGAGTCTAAATGAACGGATTTCCTAGATTCATTATTTGAATCACAATCTAACGGGTTATTTACAAGCAGATGGCTAGGATTTGATCTGTGGGTGAGACTGTTGCTGTGGTCTAAAAGATGAGTCTGTTGAAATGTGTCCACCATGAGGAGGAGTTACTGAGTCCCTCGATTTGTTGTCATGCATCTGTTTATATGGCTTCATACTTTGTCTATAGCTTGCTAGGTCTTTCCTCGAGTCTCCTTTGCTATATAGGCCTTCTCAACAATCTCAACCAATGTCTATGGACAATGTATCTGCACTACACCTCCAATGTCCAGATTCAGGTGCCGGATGAACTTGTGGATCCACACCCACTCATCTTGTATTCAATCAACATACTGGAGTATATCTAGAAATCTACTCTAATACTCATCCACTGTAAGAGATGTCTGTCGGAGGTCATGAAACTCATCAATCCTTTGTTGTATGAACCTCTGAGATAAATATCTACTTGTGAACCACTCCTCAAGGAGCTCCCAGGTAACTATCTCATAATCAACATGGAACTTCTACTCCTCTGTCCTCCACCAGACACCTACTCCATCCATCAGCAGATGGATTGTAACATGAGCTTTCATGTTGCTAGAATAAGGGAATAGCTTGAAGCATCCACTCAAGTTCACCAACCAAGCCTCTTCCTGAAATCCACCATGTCACCAGAATAATGAGCTGGTCATAGCTTCAAGATCTCACTGATATGATTAGTTGTTATAGTCGGATGGCCCCTAGGCCTCTCTGCATGTTCATCTCTAAGCCTAGGGATCTGAGACCTATCTCTTTGTCCTGAAACCCGGTCCCCCTATCCCTTCTGCAGTGACTTTGCTTTGGTTAGCTCCTCATGGGAGTTTTCTCCTCTATGCTCCTTGCTATGCCAAGGAGATGCATGAGCCTCAATGGATTTCACCCTATCATGTCTGACTGAATGTGATCCTATGGTCCCTCCTCATAGAGTGGCATTAACATCCTGAAGTGTGTGTAAAATTTGTTGTAGGATAGCTTATACATCGTGATCTAGTGGTGGTAAGCATAGGTCTATGTGAAAAGACAACTCATCTTGTCCGCTCCTCCTAAACCGACCAAGGCGAGAGTTAGTTCATCTTTCTAAGTTTTATTCAGTCTTCATGTTTACTAAAATATTCACTTTTTCAAACAGGGTTTTTTTCTAATTTTAAAAGTGTGTTAGGTTTACATTTCATGTCTCAAGTTTTCTAGTGTGCCCAAGGGTCCAAGCTTTTGAACCCACACTTTGATACCAAGTGTAACGCCTGCTAAACCAACCCACTTGAGACCCAAGAACATCCTAGGATTAGTAAGAAAAAAGTTAAGGGATATATTTTTTTGTTTAAAAGTGTCTGCTACCAGGTTATAAAACAATAGTTTCCACACGCAAGGTTTAGAGGCCAAATAAAAAAAATTAGCTCATAGTTTTCCCATTACAACAATTATTAAATTGACAGGGTCAAAACTTAGGTTTAGAATAATCATATAGATTAAGAGGGAAATTTCACACTCTCTCACCCCCTGACAGGCTTAAGAGATTCAACCTAGTTTTTATCAAAATTAACGCACTTGAAATCCTTTGAAAACATTCCCATTAGATAGGAAGTTTTCTCACATTTCCAGTGATTTAAAGAAGTCTTCCTAGCTCCCTTTATTTCAAAAGTTATGGGTCGGTGGACCTTGTGAGGAAACTTTTCCCAAGGAGGTTTGGCAGGCCTAGGGCAAAAATTTTTCCCCAGGGGTGGGTCTACGGGCCGCGGGGAGAAATTATTCCTCGAGGAGGAGAAGTCGGGTCGGCGGGGCTGGGGAGGAAATCTCTCCCCAGACGTGGGCCGATAGAGTGGGGGAGAAATTTTGGAAATTATTCCACATGGGGAGAAAATGCACCTTTGCACCCATGCACTGGCAAGTCTACAAGACCGCAAGGGAAACATGGTGAGTCCTAAGCCAATGTGGAGAAAACAGGGTGGCTGGGATAAAATAAATATCTCGCCCTAAAGGGCGAAAAGGGTAAAATTCACCCGTGCCTCTACCGACATGAGAAGATGCCACGTGTTAGCCAACCATTGGTTGTGGGTTGGCAGGCTGACGGGGATATTTTTGAAATTTTACCCAATTTTGTTTTGAAGCGTTAGTGCTTAAAAAGATCCGCTCCTCCGTTGATGCCTCGTGAAGCCATGTGGTAGCACCTGAATGGCTGCAGGTCGATGAGGCTATGGAGGAAACTTACAAATTTTTCCAAATTTATTTTTGAAAGCGCAAAAGGTTAAAATCGATCTGAGCATCCACCAGCGCCCAACAAAGCCATGTGTCGATCAAGGATTGGCTGTAGGGTGGTGGGGCCAAGGAGGAAAAATTTCCAAATATTTTTTTTGGACTTAGATCATTTTTTTGACAAGATGAAGGCTTGCAGGTTAGCGGAGTGGTGGGAAACTTCATGACTTTTCACTTTTTTGGCAAGAAACAAAAAAAGAAAGTTTTAGCCCACGGGTCCACCCAAGTATATTTTATTCATTTAAATTTGAATGTTAGATTATTTTTGAAGCCGAATGAAGTAAAAACTTCAGAAGGCCATAAATTTTGATAGGGAACTCCATTTTTTGAAAATAAGGACTTTTTGGAAATATTTCAAGTCCTCTTTGCACATGAAGCTCAAGATTAAAATTTTGAAGAATTTTGAATGGTCAATTTTAAGAATACGTCTTTCTGTCACCTAAAATGTGAACTGGACTATTCAACTTATAAAATTTGTTCAAATTTTCCATAATTCCTTTGCAACATGCCAAACAAGCATGGAGGATTTTTCTTGGAAGATTATAGGATAGATTACAATCATTAAGTTGTTTGATTGATTTACATTTCGAAAATCTCAAAATTTGACAATAACGACTGTGAAACTGTTTGAGCCTGAATTGAAAGGTTCTATTGAAATTCCTTACATATTTTTGTTTACTTGGGATCATTTTATCCCACAAGTTCAATTGGTATTTAAATTTATCCTTTCAATGTTAGAGGGTCACTCTGTACTGAACAAATTTTCCAAGTATACAAAGAAATAAGGGATGGAGTTTATACTTGATCATAAACAGATCCAAGTTTCCTTTACCAATTTGATATAAGAAATTCATTCCGTATCCAATCTAACATATGAATTTTATTTTCAATTCAAGTATTTAAAATCCAATGTACATTTCTAATTTCTAAATCATACATTTCAAAAGAACAGGGGTGTATAACATTTCCTCATGCGTATTTACTTTTTAATTTTCCAGCCAGATATTTTATACTATATTTCAAATGAAGATTTCTAATGAAAACAAAATCATTTGAACAAGGTACACAAATTCCCTTAAATTAAAATGAATCTTTTACAACTTCTTTCCCATTTATTTTCAGAATATAACGTACAAAGTGCATATCTTTCTTTCCTGTTCACTAGATTGAATACAAGATATATTCTTCCATAATCACAACAACTTTTATGACTAAAAAATATTAGCATTTCCAACACATTAATATACAAGATCATCCACTTCAAGTGGAAGAGGTTACCAAAGAAGTTTCACAAGGGACTATAAGAACTTTTTCTACCTCCTCAATTACAATGTACATAATACAATTTCTTCGACATTTATATTCAAAACCAGAAACCAAAGTATATCTCCTTCACATTTCGAATTGCAGTTTTCATAGCCAATACAAAACATATTTCCATCACCAATAATGTACAAGGTCATCCACTTCAAGTGGAAAAGGGTTATCTTTTTCCCTTGCTCTAGAACAACAACATAAATACCCTCCATTTTCTTTGTTTCAATTTGATCACAATCAAAATAGGTGGAAGGGAAATGCTCTCCACCCAACCAAGACATCTAATGAAAATGGGAAGCCTCCCTCTTCATTGGCCCTTGATCTCCAACCATAATGCAATAAGAAACATGTGTTTCAACTCATGGAAACAATAGGCTTCCACAACATACATACAATTTCATATCTAAAACATGGTCCAAAATTAAATTATTGTTTGCAACCACAGATAAAAGACAGAAAACAACACTTAGGCTTCCTCATGCATGAAAAAGGATCAATAAAATATGGGGGATGCTACTTATACATCCCAAGGGGAAATGGGTATCACCACCTGATAACAACCACCAAATATATATATATATATATATATATATATATATATATATATATATATATATATCATTTCAAATCCCTGACATGCCCTTATGCCTCCCCCAAGTACCCCTTATTCCTCACATTTCATTATACCTCCCCAACCTCTTATGGAACCCCATAAAGAGTAAAGAAATGCAAGCTATTTCTTTGTAAGGTGGAACCCAAATCCCAACTCCCTCCACACTTATACCTTCCCAAAACACTTATACCTCCTAAAGAAATACCCCATAGTCTTCTCCTACACCATCCCTAGGCCATTACCCAAACACCCCGCACACATGCCAAAACATTCACAACAATAAAATTTGGACAAATAAAAGAAGAACATTTCAAAAGCCAAACTCTTACCTATCCATAATGGAGTTTGTTCCAAGTTCCAAACAGCAAACTTCCCAATGCAAAACAACCCAAGATCAATGAAACACAGGCCTGTAAAAAGTCAGCAAACTTTCTCCAAAAGTAAGAGCTCAAAACAACAAAATAATTCACTCCAAATGAAGTATGCAAAAGTGAAACCAACCCCAAAAACAAGCTAAAGAATTCAAATATTTAGAGAGGGAAGAGAAGAGGATGAGGGGGATCCAAGTGGGATGCCACGTCACACATCCTCAACTCCAACTTCAAATTCAAATTCAATCTCCAAGGCACAATAAATAGGTGGGTGAATAATATGACAAGTTACTTACACACTCCAAGACAAGCCCACACCCCATAAGGACTGAAATTAAAAATATGTAAGTAAGTGCAATTAAAACATTTATCTTGACTTCCAAAAATGCACAAAGAAGGTCTAAATTTAACCCTCCAACCATAGGCAAGGTTGGTAAATAAATTTAAGAGGTATGGGAAAAGTTTAATTTGTCCCACAAGCCTCAAGAATCAGCCTCCAAGGACAAATTAGAATTTCCAAGAAGGTGGGGTGTTTCATACTCTAAATTCAACTTACATATTCCTTACACATTTCTTACAACAATTTAATTCAAGGCCAACAACTCGATTAATTACTTTCTTATGACATATTTTAATTAATCAACTTAATAATAAGATTACTCACAATATTACACACCATTTAATAAATAATGAAAGGGGTCAAAGTACCAAAACATAAACACATGCAAACATTAAAAAAGGGACCAAATAAAACAAATACATAAAACCCTTGGTCACATATAAAGGTGATACCCCCATGGGAATCCTTAACAAAATCAAACACACACAAACAATACAGTTGCCATGGTGACCTTGTTGAATTCATCTAGAATTCCAAAGTGGTTGGTCTCCAATCCCCCAATGTTTGTTGTGATATTTTAAACCTACAAAATGCAAATACCTCCTTCGACCTTGTGGCAATATTAAAACATCCAAATGAATATAAATATAATTTCAAGATCATCGGCATATATGTGAATCACCACAATCATCAAGACAATTAGCAGTATCACTTACAATTTCATCCACAACTATCTCATCATCAATTTTAATTCAATTATCATTTTCTAGGTCTAATCAAAATATCCAAATATCACAAGTTCGGTCAACATCTATAATATAACCATGTTAAACGATATATCCACATCAATATGTAAAATGTCTCTAATAGTCATCATGCACCATATTTGAATCAAAGTCCACAATAAACCATGATCTAACATCTAACATCATACTAAATTAACTATAACAAATCCCATAATATAGTCAGCAATATTAGGATCAATATCACAAGGTGTCGAAGGGAAGCGGGCACTACAAGTACAAAACCGACATACATCAACTACTAAACAACTAGTCCATAGTAAAATAGATGCACATCCATGCTAGGTGGGAGAAACAATATTCTTGCCATTGGATTTTTTTCTTTTTGTTCACCGTCTTCCACCCGTCAGAGACCTCCTTGATAGGGAGAATAATCTTGAGAGCTTCAATCGGTAGATATTTTCTATTTTCTACTGGAAGAGAAGGAGTAATATTTTTGTTTTCCACTTTACACTTTGATAGTGTAGTTTTTGTATTCTCCGTGGTCCCACCAACATGAATTTATTTAGTAGGACTTTTCAAGACTAATTCTACCTGAACATCTAAATCAACATTTGAAACCTAATCATCGTTGGTATAAAACACTAAATGCTCAAGAAAGGCTTTTTTCCACCAATTTTTTCTCTCAGTATTATGCTTTTCCAGTCCGTAATCTGAGGCTATGTGATAAAGAGAGAAACATATTTGACACATGAAGGACAAACCTTGATAATCAAGTGGCCACATCCATGTTTGGTTTTGTACTTTAACCTCAATGTTTGCATGAAGGTTTTTGGAAGTGTCAACTTCAAAAATGATCCTAGAAAATGTTGTATGGGTGTAATCTATTTTTTGGGAATCAATGAAAAGAGTAGTGCCCAAAACATTGAGTATGGAGGTCAAGCAGTCAGTACTATAGAATTTAATTGGTACGTGAGGAAGTTTGATCCAAATGGGTTTGCGGTTAAACAATTCTTTGAGTGGGTTAAAAGAAGGAAACTAGGGCTTTAATATGAGGTATCATGATTTGCATACCCATATTTTCCACACAATATCAACTTTATAGGTTTTTTAATAAAAAATAAAAATGAAAATACCTTTAACACATGGATATAAATCTAGCTTACTCGTAAGAAGCAGAATCAAGTTTTTAGAGTTTTATTCATGTAGATTTGGTAAGTTGAGCCATAACCACCTAAAGCAGAAAATTAGAGCATGCTCTTGGTAAAATCATTCAGAATCCAAAACTTCCTCCACAAATGTGATGCTTACGGTAGTGTCTACAGGGGTCATGGATTTGCATCCCTGCATGGCATCTTTGGAGGATATGCTAGAGATCCCTTGAGAAGTAGGCATCTTTCCAATAGGGTTTGAGCCATCATCAATAGCCTCCTCAGAGATCTTTTGTAAAATTCCATTGCCCTAGAGAAATGTTACAACTATTATTGTAATGTTTTAAATTTGAATGTAGATTGTAAAAAAAATCACTATTATATTGGTGTTGTATGTAAAGATAATGTTTTAAAATAGTATTTTAAGGTATAAGAAACAAAATGGCTGAATTGAGATTGAATGACTTGTGAGTATGAAATATAATTTTAATTGTAAAATATTTAGTGATAAGGGTTATGCATGTTATTTAGATATTTTTAATTTTGAAAAATTTAATAAAAATTTGTTTTTGACATTCTATATTTAATTTTCATTCTTTGAATATTTAATGTGTTTTTATTGTGTATAAAATATGCAATGTGATAATTATCAATAATATTTGTACTTTATTTACATTTGGGATCATCTGCACAAACATTTGTCCAAATCATAATTCAGCATTCAAAGTTCATTTTTCAATAGAAGGAGTTTGGATTTGTGGATGGAATGTTTGCCCTAGAAGTTATTGTTATCCCAATTTTCCCCCCGGGTAAAATTGGTCAAACACGACCCCGCATAGAAGAAAACCTAAGGGTTGGCTCTGTCATATGAGCTCACATTCAAATCTAAATCTGAGGGATAAGAAAGACACTATAATGGAGGAGTAGGGTTGGCGACGGATCATACAATGTCAAAGGAACCTAGAGTTCGAGAGGAAAGAAAATAGGAAAGTCTCAAAGTTTTCAGACTTAGCCGCATATGAGTTGACTCGGGGCCAAACAACAGACTCGCAAAATATTCCATGTGTCAGCTCGGCACAATTCCAAAACGCGCATTAAAAAGGTAGGTACCAAATGTGCTTTCAGCCTCCATGCGTGTAATCAGCGCAAGTTTTAGAAGTGAGACCCAAGGGACAACCCCTAAATCAGCGTGAAGCTTCCACATGTCCTAAGCCCAGAAAGAAGAAGTCAAAAGGTAGAATCAGCCGTTGAAAATTCTAAACAAGATGGAGCCAGCGGAAGGTGCTATGTGCCTCAATGGAGTAAATTCAATAGGCGCGGCCCAAAGGCCAGTCCCAAACAAGCGCAAGTTTGACACTTGGCCAAGAGTCAAAAAGGGGGATAGTGTAATGCCACCCCCCCTAACCTACCTGGGCTCGGTCAGCTTCATCTCCTTGGCGTGGAAGGTGGAGCTTTTATTGTGCGACGTGATGGAATCAGATTTTTATTTGACCTTCCTTGTGTTTGTCCCCCTCCCGCCATGGCATTAAAGAGCCCTGCACCCTTTTCTTGGCGTGTTCAGTTTTTCTTCCTGGTTGGTGGCCGCACATGCCCCAGTCATTAATTCTTTTGACTTGCAACCTGCTGGTGCCTGTTGTTTTCTGCCCAAACCGCGTATGCTTGTTTTGCACTCCACCAAATGTTGAAACAGATGAATTGCTTCAGCGTGTTCTGGAAAGTGGATTCGTTGATGGTGAAATGAAGGTCTGTCGCCTTGGTGTTGCGTGAGAGGGTTTGGATCCTACAAATCATGTTGTGTAGGCAGTCTCAGTGGAGCGCAGAACCGAAATCCTCCTAGGAAAGTGCCGTGAGGAATTTTTTTGGCAGTATGCAACAACTACAAGGTCTAGAGGCAAACTTACCTTAGAAAATTAGTGGCCTCCAGGGAGAGGAAGTGCAACAGCTACTGTAGGGTGATCACAAGGAACGTTGGTGCCAAACTTGATGTTCTGGTTGCACGTGACCACAGTCGTGATCAGTGGTTGCAAATCTTGCAGCCGTAGTAGAAGGACGGGATAAATTTTTAGTTGAGTTGTCTTGCCTTTTCATTTTGGAAAGTCGTTTCTGTCCAGGTGGTGAATCTAACATGGAAGAAGCTTGATCAATCTTGAGGCTGCATTCTGTGCTTGTATTTTATTTGTTTCTACCATGAGCTTGTCCCAGTTTTGGTGACAGATCGCACCCACGGGCACAGGGATATTTTCAATGTTGGAGAAAATGTCTTGGGAGATGATGGTAGCAGGATATTTTTTCAGATCCAAATCTTGTATTGAGTTGTTCCTGCCAAAATCGACCATGTGATAGTGAGAGTGTTACTAGGAGACCTGAAGAAATTCCTTTGCAATGATTCTCTTTTGAGACCTCCTTTCTGCGTTGGATAGTGCTGTTGAAGATGGTGTGAATGTGCCCGTTCTTTCATATTAAACTATACTTGGTTTTTTTTTTAAAAACGTGATTATAGTCTTGTTTTCAAAAATGATGCTGGTGATGATTTCATGTTTGTGGCCACTCAGAATATATTGTGAAGCATGCATTTTTTTTCAAATTAGAAAACAGAGAAAACAAATGGAGGCGGCACGTTATCTTGCGCTGAGAGCGGTTGAGCGGCCATTAATTGCACAGGGTAGACACAGAAACAGAGGCCAAGGAGGGTGACTTTGGAATCGAACACCACTTGCATAGGGGACGTGCACTTGCATCTTTCAATTGTCTCATTGGAAATCAAGCACAGAGATTGAATTCACTAGGGTGTGTCCAAGAACAAATGGCACAGTCTTCACGAGGTCAATCACAATCCTCCTCTGAGATTCAGGAGTTGCTTTCACAGTTGACACAAAGTGAAGAGAAGCTTCTTATCTCAGTAATGCCACTCACTTTTATGCATTTTGAAAATAATGTTTTGGTGGCCTCTTGCACCTTTCTTTTAGAGCTTTGTGGATTATCTGCTAGTGTGCTTCGTGTGGATGTTGCTTCTTTACGTCGGATAGAGACCTCACTTTACCAAAGCCTTGGGTCGAATGAACATTCGTTGCCTGTACAAAATCACCTGATGTCAAACTCTTACCCAGTTCTGGTGAAGATCATGTGGCAACTTCTCTTGCTCGTGTATTATTGAAGAATATGTGGATGCAGATAAGGGAATTCTATTAGAAAGGCATACAGACTTTTCTCTCAAGGAAGCAACAGATCACAGGCTATTGAGGGCTGTCAAGGCTGGCCTACATCACCAACAAACAATCCTGTCCTTCTATGCAGAGTTAAAGGTCAATCTCCAAGACCATGGCTCCAGCTCAATGTTCTAGTTCAGTCCTAAACTATCCAACGGTCATGAGACTTCTTGGCCACGGGTATGATGGTGGAGATAAGGGAGCAATTTGGAAAAAGTGTTCGTGTATGGATTTTGGATCATGGCAGTGCTACTGCTATACCTTCATGGGAAAGATGCATGGCTTCCAGCGCTTGGAGTATTTGATTGGTCTGGAAACAATCCATTGCCTCCAGAGATTTGGCTTCTTCCATATTTTCATTCCAGTCCATGGTTTATTTTGCCAATGTCATAATCGGGTGGAGATTTGCGGGACCTATACCTGAGACTGTTAGGTGTTTAAGAGATGCAGCATTTCAAACTATACAATTGATTTTTATGAAGTCAAGAGCATGGCCATTAACAGAGTTTGGACCTTCAGCAGGCTGAGGAAGAGAAGTTGCGCTGGTTGGGTTGATGTTGCAGGCCCTGTCCATCTTGTTATCGACTGCGGGAGCTTAATCAGGCATGATATTCTCTATACCATTGATTCTTATGTTGTTATTTAACCGATTCATTAAATAACTCTAATCTTCATATAAATGTCTCTTGTGATGGTATGTTGTTTGGTTTCCACTTCCCTTGCTCGTTTGTATTCCTTTTTGGTGTTAGAAATGATTGCATTGGTTGAAGCCTTTATATTGTTTCTGGGTTTTAATAAATATTAGTTGGGTGAACTTTGTTCTTAAGTCTAATAAAACAAAAGAGGTGGGGGTCCTGTAATGAACACCCCCTAGTTCCTTATGTTGGTCTCATGATTTGAATGTTTTATCAAACATTGTTGTTGGACTCAACCTTACAGTTCCTGTTTTGTTCTTATTCTTGTTTCGGTTCGAGATCTTTAGTTTTGGGTTATGTCGAGTATTTGTGAATTAGGGATTGAGTACTGCAAGTGCATTGTGTATAGGTGAATGATGCTTTTCCTGTCTCTATTCTTTTCTTTTAGTTGTTTTAGTTTCTAGTAACCCTTCCCGGTTGGCTTGGTGTGTGCTTAGCTTGACTGATTATCGAATTGAGCCAAGTTGATATTACTCTCAACTAGGTTAGTTGCTTTTGTTATTTTTTTTAAATCGCTCGAAGAAATACTTTTAATATTCAAGCGTCATGGTTGATCTTCATAATTTGATATCAATTCATGTTCACCATTTGGAGATTGTTTTCTTTGGAATCACCTTCTCTCCCTTAGTGACTGTTGTATGTTTGAGAAATGTAGTTGATCCTATGGAATGCCTTCTTTAGACGTTACTCACATTTCTTTTAAATATCTTAAAATGTCAGAGGAAATACTCTTTTTCGTACCTTGATTTTGTTTCACACATGTTGGAGGATACGAGATCTACTGGATCGTTAGTGAGGAAGTTTTCAAATCTTGAAATTGGGATGTTGGTTTTATGCGTAAGAAATTACTCTACGTTTTTCTCCGTAAAGATGCTTAAATTTCATTCTCCTGTGACTCAGAGGTTGGTGTGTTTGGAAACTCATTGGTTGACTGGTTTTTGTGATGATCGTTGTGATACGACCTCCTTGTTGTCATTGTAGTAGAATGGTTACATGTATTGACCAGAAAGGTTTAAGTCAACTTGTTGTTGACGACAGATCCTTTGGAAGCTATGTATCTTGTGTTGTGTTCTTCGTGAATGATTGAGTAACCCTCCTGTAAGATTTATAATGGATATGTTTGGTCTTGTCAAGTTTGTCCTTTTTCTTAAGACATTCTCTTGATTAGAAGAAAGTCTAATAGAAGGATTGTTAGGATAGGATGTGACCCATACGCGAGGTCATTTGTGCATTTCATCCCTTTTCTTTTCATTTTTATTTATTCGGTACTGACAAAAAAATTAATTGTTATAGGCACATCATCTTAATATTAACAAGTCATGTTGGTTTAGATATTCTCATGTCAATTGATTGTTTGGGATCTTCCAGTGGCATAGTGGATCCTTGGCTTGGTGAACTAACTTAAACAAATAGGGACAAATCACGTTTGAAATTAATTCTCTTCTTGTAATTGTTTTTGGTTTCGAAATGTTATCTTGTTAAAATGACGGTCATTGTTGTGATATGGGTGAAATTCACTATGATGTTTATTAACTGCTCCTATGAGAAAATGATAATTAAATAGAGTTAGTGCCATCCCATTTTATTTTGACATTTTATGCTTTTGGACAACTCTTTAATTACTCTTGTTTAGATTTTTAGATTATTTTTTTATAATCAACAGTGTCTTTTTCTTCCTTGAAACAGTTAGATAACAACATATTGTCTTAATGTTATAGCTTTTATCGTGCTCAGTTCTTGCGAACTGACATGTGCTAACAAATGTGCAGGAGGATTTCCTGAGTAGAAAAGAAAAAAAGAGAGAGAGAAAAAGAAACACGTGTAGAAAGTGGATTCCAGCCTTCTTAGGAACTGCTGTTGTACGAATGTTTTTCTTTTGCTTTACAACATTGGTATGGAAATTGTGGAGACTATCTAGAAGGCATTGCGTTATAATTTTGTATTGTTCTCATGTAGGTTGTTATCGTTTGAAAGTCAATTTGAGAAATACTATTGTCAATAAGATTAAATGAACTTCTTTTGACATGCGTATCCTTTGTTGAATTCTCACTTTTTAGAATATGATTTACCCTTGAATTGAAAACCTAATTATAATTATCTAAAACATGAACCAACTTACATCACTTTGGTTACCTTTGGTCATGTGTCGTTTGGTAGAGGACTATGTTTTGAACCTAGCAAAAAAAAGAAAAAAACAAGAGAAACAAATATACCTGGTGATCCCACTTAAACTAATCAACAATCTCTTATTGTGGTAAATCCTCATAACGGTCTTAAGGTGAAATCAATGATTGAATTCTTGGAAGATAATAAGATTATAATAAATAGAAGGAACTTGACTAAGAAACTCTTCGACCTATCTTGCCCGTTGAAAAAAGTAAACAGTATACTTATGTCTATCTCTTCAAGTGAAGCCCAAGTGAAACCTTTAACAATTCTGGTTAGACTCTTGCCCCAATGAAATCCTTTTTAACCACTAATAAGATCTTAATGAAGAATCCAAGTCTTAGACAGTCATGTACTGTAAAATAAAATAAAATAAAAATATGACCGCTTAAAAGGGGAAAATCGTATATGTTTAAAAGCACAACGTTGAAAACAGTTTGATGAAGTTAAGAGCCTTGATAAACTAACTGCCTCCTAACCAATGAACCAGTTAATCAAGTTAATGAAGCAACCTCTTACCATCCAATAATTGGTTTACACTGTATATTAACATTATCAAGGTAGGGGAAAATTCTTCAAAGGAGACATGACTTTCAGATTCTCCTATTATGATTCCTCTGCGAAAAGTAAAGAATGTAAAAACACTTACAGCTAAAACATGAATCTAAAGAAACCTTCTGTGGGAAGACCTTGTTGTAAGACTGCTTACTTTAGATGAACCAGTGTGTCCTTAGTGTGTGCCTCATGTTTATCTGTAACCAGTGTGGGTCCGTGTTGTAGAAAGCATGTCTTTAGTTGGTTGTATTTCCTAGAGAACTTGTGTAGTGTCGTATTATCTTCAAGCGAGTCAAAAAAAAAATATCCTATCTTTTGTTGTGTTGTTTGTGTGTGAATTTGTGGGTCGTTACACTTGGTATCAGAGCATAGGTTCATGCTCTCAAACCTAAGGGCCAGATTGGTGTTGTATGGTGATGTTACATGGTGATGGTGGTGTTACATGATGATAATGCATGATGATGATTTATATTGGAAGAGTAATGTGCTTTAAGCGTGATGTGATCCATTGTCGTAATTGTGATATTGTGAACACACATGATGTGTATGTCACTCAGTGCGTATTTGTCATCATGTTGATGTGTTGGGGATGAGAGTATTCTCTCTCCTTCTTGTGGATTCTATGAAGAGTTCATGTGTGAATTGTTGTTTGTGGCGTGTGAAAAGAATTATAATGTGGATGACATAGTGTTGGAGCATTGTGACATATTGTGATATGTAAGTGTATCAATGTGTTGTATGACTAGATTGATGTTAAAAGAAATGAGTTGTATCATGATGTTTTTATCTTCTTTTGATGAGATGTGTGTATCACCTTGTTATGTAGCAATGGATGTTATGTTGTGATGTATTATGTTCATCGTATGTATGACTGTGCAAATAGGTAATGCTTCATGTTGTGATTTTGGGTCATACGGTGAATGTATGAACCCTATCGTATGGTGATTGCACTTTGGGTGCAGAATGTGGTAAAGTGATGTATTACGCCCTGTGGATGTATGATTGTGATCTACCCTATATGCATACCATACGTGAGACGTTATGGTAGTTACGTGTGTGCCACCGTTATGTTAGTGATGTTGTTGTATGTTATGTTGTGAACCTTACGCTAACCGATCCTGAGGGAAATCGGTAGAAGTGTATGTTGAGAGTGAGGAATGGTGTACCATGGGTTAATAACTCGAGCTAAAACTCGGTTTAGTAGATAACATGTGATTCTTTCCTCTCTCCCTATGTGGTTGTATGTATGCAACCTTAGTGTATCTATGACTATGTTTAGCCTTGTCGAAGTGGTGGCGGGATGATTCAGATGGAGGTGATGACAGTTGTATTATTGATATGTATTTTACGAGCTGAGGCTCGATGTTCTGAGTGCTAGCAACTCGTTGAGTACCCCTTTGGTGGCTAGATAAGGCCACACAGTTATCGTAATGTGACATCATTATAAGTTGATTTTATTCATAATTGATTTTTTTCCTTATTTTGTAAGGACCAGCAGCTTTTCTTGATTGCAATGCTTTACAATTTTGGGCATTTCCTTGGTTTGTGGCACTAACATGGGGATTTTGATACTAACTATGGCCATTTGGTCATTTATTTTTGCTTGATTTTGGGTCTTCTTTTTAATTTGGAATTTTTACCGCCTTGCCCAAGGCTTGTACTTTGCCACTTGGCACTTTGATTGGATTGTTGTGTTGGTTCTATTGTCGTGATGTGTGGAATAGGGTCATAGGATGCACCATGGATTGGTTGGACCTATGGACCCGCTTCGTTGTATGGTGGTACGCCCCAAGGGGTACATATAACTAGCGGGTTGTTGAACCACGCGTTATTATGTCACTTGGGTTAGGAGTGTTCGAACTCTATGTGTCATGGACCATAGGGACAACCGGCCTCCTTGAGGGAGGCATAAGATTTTTAGGGAGGCATAAGAGTTTGAGGGAGGCATAAGAGAATTGAGGGAGGCATAAGAGTTTGAGGGAGGCATAAGAGACTTGAGGGAGGCATAAGAGTTTGAGGGAAGCTTATGATAATTGTCTGTATGGTTGATGTTCCAGGATATATGTTGAGTTATTGTGATGTTTGGTAGTGGTCTTTTGATGTATGTGTTACTCATGTCAGATGGATATGTGTTGTGATGTTGTGGTTATGTCATTGATTCCCTTGTGGGCACTATGTACCTGTGGCATTTGTTTGGTGTTATGTGAGTTTTTCATTGATGCAAATTGAGGAAATGTCTAGTGGATTGTAGTACTGTTTTGGTTAAGTATTTTGGTATGTCAGTCATTGATGTGTGCCGAGTACTACGTTATGTGGAGTGTGCCTATTATATTCCGTAATTTTGTAACCTTTTGTGGTGTAATACAGTCTTGAAGTATATACTTGTGTGCTTGTGAATCTGTAGTGTCTTGTGAACCTGATAGGGTGTTGTGTTAGCAGTTCATGTTGGGCACCCACAATAAGGAATAAATCAAAACCCTTCAATGATGATATTTTTTTAAAAGAAACTAAAAGTAGAAATAATGATAATGGAAAGAGACTAATGAAAATAATAAACAAGAAAGAACTGCCAATCTTCACAGAACATTGAAAGTTAAAAATTCTACCAAATGTTCCTAAGGCTACCTTGTGACCGTGCTTTAATCAACTAAAATTTCAAACCATAGGGTGTGTTTTCTTCGGTATCTATCCCTTGTTGCATACCATTTCCTTTCCTCTGTGTAATGTCGCATCGAGGACGATGCTTTCTTAAGGGGAGGAGAATGTAATGCCCCCCCCTAACCTACCTGGGCTCGGTCACCTTCATCTCCTATAGCATGGAAGGTGGAGCTTTTATTGTGCGACGTGATGGTATCAGATTTTTATTTGACCGTCCTTGTGTTTGTCTCCCTCCCGCCATGGCATTAAAGAGCCCTACACCCTTTTCTTGGCATGTTCAGTTTTTCTTCCTGGTTGGTGGCCCGCACACAGCCCCAGTCATTAGATTCTTTTGGCACTTGCAACCTGCATGGTGCCTGTTGTTTTCTGCCCAAACCACGTAAATGCTTGTTTTGTCACTCCATCAAATGCTGAAACAGATGAATTGCTTCAGCGTGTTCTAGACAGTGGATTCGTTCACTTCTTTGAAATGAAGGTCTGTCACCCTGGTGTTGCGTGAGAGGGTTTGGATCCTCAAACCATCATGTTGTGCAGGCAGTCTTAGTGGAGCGTAGAACCAAAATCCTCCTAGGAAAGTGTCATGAGGAAGTTTTTTGGCGGTATGTCAACAGCTACAGTTGGTCGAGAGGTAAACTTACCTCTGAAAATCAGTGGCCTCCAGGGAGAGGAAGTGCGACAGCTGCTGCAGGGTGATCCCAAGGAACCGTTGGTGCCGAACTTGTTGTTCTGGTTGCACGCGACCACAGTCGTGATCAGTTCGTTGCAAATCTTGCAGCCGTAGTAGAAGGACGGGATAAAGTTTTAGTTGAGTTGTCTTGCCTTTTCATTTTGGAAAGTCACTTCTGTCCAGGTGGTGAGATCTAACATGGAAGAAGCTCGATCCAATCTTGAGGCTGCGTTCTGTGCTTGTATTTTATTTGTTTCTACCATGAGCTTGTCCTAGTTTTGGTGACAGATCGCACCCATGGGCACATGGATCTTTTCAATGTTGGAGAAAATGTCTTAGGAGATGAAGGTAGCAGGATATTTTTTCAGATGCAAATCTTGTACTGACTTGTTCCTACCAAAATCGACCATGTGACAGTGAGAGTGTTACCAAGAGACCTGAAGAAATTCCTTTGCAATGATTCTCTTTTGAGACCTCCTTTCTGGGTTGGATACTGCTATTGAAGATGGTGTGAATGTGCCTGTTCTTTCATATGTATATTGTTCTTGTTTTCTGTGCTGGTATTTCTATTTGTGGCCACTGTGTGCATTTTTTTCAGATTAGAAAACAGAGAAAAAAATGGAGGCGGCACGTTATCATGAGCTGAGAGCGGTTGAGCGGCCATTAATTGCGCAGGGTAGACACAGAAACAGAGGCCAAGGAGGGTGAATTTGGAATTGAACATCACTTGCACAGGGGACGTGTACTTGCAGCTTTCAATTGTCTCATTGGAAATCGAGCACATAGATTGAATTCACTGGGGTGTGTCCAAGAACAAATGGGACAATCTTCACAATGTCAATCACAAGCATCTTCTGAGATTCAGGTGTTGCTTTCACAGCTGACACAAAGTGAAGAGAAGCTTCTTATCTCAGTAATGCCACTCGCTTTTATGCATTTTGAAAATAATGTTTTGGTGCCCTCTTGCGCCTTTCTTTTAGAGCTTTGTGAATTATCTGCTAGTGTGCTTCATGTGGATGTTGCTTCTTTATGTCGGATATCCTCACTTTACCAAAGCCTTGGGTCGAATGAACATTCAAGCCTGTCTAAATCTCATGATGTCACACTCTTTCCTAGTTCTTTTGAAGATCATGTGGCAACTTCTCTTGCTTGTGCATTATCAGATGAATATGTGGATGCTGGTATGGGGATTCTATTAGAAAGGCATACAGACTCCTCTCTCAAGGAAGCAACAAATCACAGGCTATTGAGGGCTCTCAAGGCTGTCCTACAGCACCTAGAAAAATACAGCCTTCCAAAAGCAGTTAAAGGTCAATCTCCAGGATCATGGCTTCAGCACAATGTTTGGGACAGTGCTAAACTATGTAACTTTGAGACTTCTTGGCCAAGGGTCTGATGGAGGAGATAATGAAGCAGTGGAAAAAGGTCGTGTATGGATTTTGGACCATGGCAGTGCTACTGCTATACCTTCATGGGGAAAAATGTGGCTTCCGGCGCTTGGAGTATTTGATTGGTCTGGAAACAATCCATTGCCTCCAGAGATTTGGCTTCTTCCATATTTTCGTTCCATCCATCCACGGAGGATGTGGTGTCACTGTCAAATGGTTTATTTTTCCAATGTCATATTTTTATGGGCGGAGATTTGTGGGACCTATAACTGAGATTGTTATGTGTTTAAGAAAGGATCTCTATACAATTGATGTTATGAAGTCAAGAGCATGGCCGTTAACAGAGTTTGGACCTTCAGCAGGCCGAGGAAGAGAATTTGCGCTGGTTGGGTTGCTATTGCATGCCCTGTCCATCTTGTTATCAACTGCGGGAGCTTAATCAGGCACGATATTCTCTATACCATTGATTCTTATGCTGTTATTTAACTGATTCATTAAATAACTCTACTCTTCATATAAATGTCTCGTGTGATGGTATGCTGTTTGGTTTCCACTTCCCTTGCTCGTTTGTATTCCTTTTTGGCGTTCGAAATGATTGCGCTGGTTGAAGCCTTTATATTGTTTTCTGGATTTTAATAAATATTAGTTGGGTGAACCTTGTTCTTAAGTATAATAAAACAAAAGAGGTGGGGGTCCTATAATGAACACCCCCTAGTTCCTTGTGTTGGTCTCACGATTTGAATGTTTTATCAAACATTGTTATTGGACTCAACCTTATAGTTCCTGTTTTGTTCTTATTCTTGTTTCGGTTCAAGATCTGTAGTTCTGGGTTATGTCGGGTATTTGCGAATTACGGATTGAGTACTGCGAGTGCATTGTGTATAGGTGAATGATGCTTTTCCTGTCTCTATCTGTTTCTTTTAGTCGTTTTAGGTTCTAGTAATCCTTCCTGGTTGGCTTGGTGTGTGCTTAGCTTGACTGATTTTTGAATTGAGCCAAGTTGATATTACTCTCAACTAGGTTAGTTTCTTTTGTTATTTTTTTTAAATCGCTCAAAGAAATACTTTTATTCTTCAAGCATCATGGTTGATCTTCATAATTTGATATCAATTCATGTTCACCGTTTGGAGATTGTTTTCTTTGGAATCACCTTCTCTCCCTTGGTGACTGTAGTATGTTTGAGGAATGTAGCTGATCTTATGGAATGTCTTCTTTAGACGTTACTCACATTTCTTTTGGATAGCTTAAAATGTCAGAGGAAATACTCTTTTTTGTACCTTGATTTTGTTTCACACATGTTGGAGGATACGAGACCTACTGGATCATTATTGAGGAAATTTTCCAATCTTAAAATTGGGATGTTGGTTTAATGCATAAGAAATTACCCTATGTTTTGCTCCGTAAAGATGTTTAAATTTCATTCTCCTGTGACTTAGAGGTTGGTGTGTTTGGAAACTCATTGGTTGACTGGTTTTTGTGATGATCGTTGTGATACGACCTCCTTGCTGTCATTGTAGTAGAATGGTTACACGTTGACCAGAAAGGTTAAAGTCAACTTGTTGTTGACGACGGAACCTTTGGAAGCTATGTATCCTGTGTTGTGTTCTTCGGAATGATTGAGTAACCCTCCTGTAAGATTTATAATGGTTATGTTTGGTCTTGTCAAGTTTGTCCTTTTTCTTAAGACATCCTCTTGATTAGAAGAAAGTTTAATAGAAGTATTGTTAGGATAGGATGTGGCCCATACGGGGTCATTTGTACGTTTCATTCCTTTCCTTTTCAATTTATTTATTCTGTACGAACATAAAATTAACTATTCTAGGCACGTCACCTTAATATGAATGAGTCATGTTGGGTTAGATATTCTCATATCGATTGATTGTTTGGGATCTTCCAGTGGCATAGTGAATCCTTGGCTTGGTGAACTAACTTAAACAAATAGGGACAGATCACGTTTGAAATTAATTCTCTTCTTGTAATTGTTTTTGGTTTCGAAATGTTATCTTGTTAAAATGACGGTCATTATTGTGATATGAGTGTAATTCACTATGATGTTTATTAATTGCTCCTATGAGAAACGATAATTAAATAGAGTTAGTGCCGTTCCATTTTATTTAGACATTTTATGCTATTGGACAACTATTTAATTGCTCTTGTTTAGATTTTTAGATTATTTTTCATAATCAACGGTGTTTTCTTCTTCCTTGAAATAGTTAGATAACAACATATCGTCTTAATGTTATAGCTTTTATTGTGCTCAGTTCTTGCGAACTGACATGTGCTAACAAATGTGCAGGAGGATATCCTGAGTAGAAAAGAAAAAAAAAAGAGAGAGAAAAAGAAACACGTGTAGAGAGTGGTTTCCATCCTTCTTAGGAACTGTTGTTGTACGAATGTTTTCCTTTGCTTTAAAACATTGGTATGGAAATTGTGAAGACTATATAGAAGGCATTGTGTTATAATTTTGTATTGTTCTCATGTAGGTTGTTATCGTTTGAAAGTCAATTTGAGAAATATTATTGTCAATAAGATAAAATGAACTTGTTTTGACATGTGTATCCTTCATTGAATTTTTACTTTTCAGAATATGATTTATCCTTGAATTGTCAGCCTAATTATAATTATCTAAAACATGAATCAACTTGCATCACTTTGGTTACCTTTGGTCATGTGTCATTTGGTAGAGGACTATGTTTGAACCTAGCAAAAAGAAAACAAGAGAAACAAATATACCCGATGATCCCACTTAAACTAATCAACAATCTCTTATGGTGGTAAATCCTCAGAACGGTCTTAAGGTGAAATCAATGATTGAATTCTTGGAAGATAATAAGATTATAATAAATAGAAGGAACTTGACTAAGAAACTCTTCGACCTATCTTGCCCGTTGAAAAAAGTAAACAGTATACTTATGTCTATCTCTTCAGGTGAAGCCCAAGTGAAACCTTTAATAATTCTGGTTAAACTCTTGCCCTAATGAAATCCTTTTTAACCACTAATAAGATCTTAATGATGAATCCAAGTCTTAGACAGTCATGTACTGTAAAAATAAAATAAAATAAAAATATGACTGCTTAAAAGGGGTAAAACATATATGTTTAAAAGCACAACGTTGAAAACAGTTTGATGAAGTTAAGAGCCTTGATAAACTAACTGCCTCCTAACCAATGAACAAGTTAATCAAGTTAATGAAGCAACCTCTTACCATCCAATAATTGGTTTACACTGTATATTAACATTAACAAGGTAGGGGAAAATTCTTCAAAGGAGACATGACTTTCATATTCTCCTATCATGATTCCTCTGCGAAAAGTAAAGAATGTAAAAACACTTGCAGCTAAAACATGAATCTAAAGAAACCTTCTGTGGGAACACCTTGTTGTAAGACTACTTACTTTAGATGAACCAGTATGTCCTTAGTGTGTGCCTCATGTTTATCTGTAACCAGTGTGGGTCCGTGTTGTGGAAAGCATGTCTTTAGTTGGTTGTATTTCCTAGAGAACTTGTGTAGTGTCGTATTATCTTCAAGCGAGTCAAAAAAAAAATCCTATCTTTTACTGTGTTGTTTGTGTGTGAATTTGTGGGTCACTACAGATAGAGTCAGCCGTTTAATCGGCTAAGTATAATAAAGTCAGTGGAATGCTCCACGTGTCATCTTGACCTAATTTCAAAGGAAGAACCTGTAATGCTTCGTTGGGCATTGGAGTCTTTTTTCTAACTGCCACCATGGCCGACCTGACAGGTCTTTTGGCACGTGGGTGCATTTGGTCACCTCCCAACCACCCTACCTGCCGTCGGCGTGACTTTCTTGTTCTCTGTCCTTACGTGAGGAAAGGAGTGGAGTCCTATTTTTTCTTTTCTAGGATCTCTTTTTGATCCTCTTTTAATGCGCATAGGTGGGGGTGGATTCTCAAAATCGTGCTGTACAGGCAGATTTGGTGGAGCTGTCTTGCCTTTTCATTTTGGAAAGTCACTTCTGTCCAGATGGTGAATTTAACATGGAAGGAGCTCGATCAAATCTTGAGGCTGGCTGCTGCTGCAATTATGCTGAAGGGTATGACTGCTCAGTTTCTTCTTCAGTGTTACAAGAGTGATAGATACAATTGCAATAGCTATGGCGACGGTCTTTGCTGCTGCACCACGAGCTTCATATAGTGTCCTTGTGCAGCCTGAAACTCATTCTGTATTCAATGTGAAAGGTTTCGTTCAGGTAGAAGCCCGTTTGAGCACTCCAACGAACAGGTTGTCCACTATGTTGTTATCTGTTCAGTTCGATTGCAGCTTCAAGTTTGGGACTCTCCTTCAAGATAGTTTTTATCAAAATCTATTAAGTGACAGTGTGAGTGTTACCAGGAGACCCGATGAATTTTATTACAGAAAATCTCATAAGCGTGGATCTGTTCATTTCAGTATATTCCTGAAGCGTGATTTGCTTTGCTATTATGTGAGTTTCCTTAACAAGTCACTAAGCTGGCAGGCATAAGGGTTTCTATTGGATTTTTCACACCTTACAAGCTACAGCTGTCATGTTTGCACCGAGAGTTTGATGTTTTCCCCAAATCGATGATGGATAGAAAAAAATTAAAAAGAAACTGGATGTAGTTGGTTTAAAGGCAATAAAATGGTGCATGCTTTTGTGTAAGGGACAGATCACACCCACGGGCAGGAGATCTATGCAATGTTGGAGAGAACGTCTTGGGAGATGAAGGTAGCAGGATATTTGTCAGATTCAGAGCATGTGCTGAGTGAACAGGATTTTCTCAGAAATGAAGGTCTGCAATGTTTGAAGATTTGTAAAGTGTTTACAAGGGAGTTGTGTGTGGTAAGGAGAATGTGTAACACCTTCAACCCACCCTCTCTACATGATGCTGTGAGATTAAGATTAAGATTGGCACCGGATGGCATTGGCATTGTATGATTGTAATTGAAGTGTTGGAAATGTTTTTTTTTTATTCAATCTACTTTTATCCCAATGACAATGTTCTTATGGAGATTATTGGTGCTGCTAAGTGAAGCAGGCTGTAAGCAATGGGCTGCACATTTGCTCTATAACAAGGTGCATCATATGGAACTTGCAGCAATAAGAAGGAATCAGACGTTTTTTTTTTCACTTTCGAAAAAGTATTCTTTTCTGAATGTTAAGAGGACTGGACTATGCTGTTTACTTCATCAAATCTGATGTATGGTATGCATCTCTGGGATGAAAAGCAAAAAGAAGAGTAGGTGGAGATTGGGAAAATCAGGAGAGTACTGCTTGAAGGAAATGGAAAGCTACTTGGGCAGAGAAAGAAATGTGAGAAAAACCCTGCAGTAAATCCAGTGCTAGGAGACTACGAGGAGAGCATCTCTTGATATTTCTTTTCTCCAACTTTGTCATTCTGTATGGTCTTTTTTCTCTGGATTAATTGGGTTGTCTTGGCCAAGGGCATCGTGCTTTTATTCGTCACAGACTTTTTCAAGGAGTACTTGGTTGATAACAGCCTTGATGATCTCATAGGACTACCGAAGTGAGGGAAGATGGAAGACAATATCCTCGAGTTGTTTCCAGCGTAGAAGCGTACGACGAGGCGGTGTGAGGTGGTTTTGTGAAAGGACTCAACTGTTAATTTTTTTGCCCCATCAGTCTATCCAGTTATCACATTTGGCCCATTGACATCGCTAGCAGCAGTACTCACATCCTTGTCTCATGCTACTGTTTATGCTGGCTCGTGTGGAGTCTGTACGACCTGTTGAAGCTGGAGAAACAGGCAAGATATTTCTACACTTTTCTACTATTATTTTATTTAAAAATATCGTGAAATCGAACCACTTTTTCTTGCATTGTTTTGTCAGTTGGATGTCATGATGGGAGATTTCCCTTTCTGCTTGTGTCTTCTTGTTTTAGCTTTTATCGTTGACAGAATGTGGGTCGAAAGGATGCGTGTGCCCTCTCCTTTGAATGTTATGTTTTCTCTTACTCGAAGGATAAAACTTTGTCTGTTTGTTTATGTGTTAATTCTTCTCTGCGAATGAGTTGCAAGTTATTATGTTGATCAAGTTAGCATTTTCATTATCATGGAAGTAAGTTTACATTAACTATGAAACCCTCGTTCTAGCACCCAAGTTTGTCCTTGACTTTTTTTTTTGTTAGCCACTTCGCAAGTCCCTTCAATAACCTATTGGCATCGAGAAAGAAAGGTTGTAGGTTTCTGCGAGCAATGTGTGGGCTAGCCAACTTAGAGTTTCGGTATTAAAACTGGTAGAATAAAAGGGTTCGTGTGCAACGTGTTTTTCCGTCTCACGTGTTTAGACTCTTATACTATCCTTCATCTTGTTTCTAGGCTTTTAAGGCCATCCTCAAGAAGTACCTTGACCATGCCTATCAACTTGAATCATAGCTAGCTTTTCGGATCAACTAAGCTGGAGGTTTCATTGTGTGAATCCAATACCTCGTTGGCACTAGATTAGTTTGGTCTAATCCCCCTCTCAGAATTATTTCTGATGGCGCTCTTCTATCTTTCCTAACTTACATTATTCTCCCCCTTGTAATGTTAACGCTATTAATTAATATTGGTCAGTTTTTATGCACGTAATTACTGTAATAGTTTGTGATGGAGATTTCCTTAAATGTGATTGACCTTCGGGAAAAACTCAGCTTTCGCGTGATAATCTTATGAATTCATAACGAAAGGTTTTTTTTTGATAATGTCACTTAGAAGTTATGTTTGTATCTTTGTGTGACGGTTGACTGTGTTACCAAGGGTTGCCTTAAAGTATGGTTGTTTCAGGAAATGGATAATTTATTTTAAATTAATCAAACATTAGAATTGTTGTGGAAGTTTGCAAACCTTTAGTGTTATAAAATTGTTGATGACATTATTGTATAATCTTGTTGGACGAAACCCCCCCCCCCTTCTTCTCTCGTGTGGTTTGCTACTAGCCTGCGAGACTTTGACCCTTCCTGGATGATTGGTAGACCTCTTTGTAGTTAATGGTCAAAACTAGTATACTATGCCTTAGCTTCGAAACTTGTGTTGTGTGTATACTCTAATTGATTTCCGGTTTGAAACTCTATTATCCATGGTTTTTTTGTGTTAATTTCTGAAACCCGTGTTTCCCCCTTCTTAGGCCGATCCACACTTGTTCTCTTGGAAAAATATTATTTCAGCCTATGCGTTGGTTCTTTTAATAAAATTCTAGATGACTGGTATATAGATCAATTCCCAATCTTGTAATTATTGTTTAATTACTTACTTGATGGGGATACTGTCTTTGCTAGATTGGTTGTTTTCTCCTTATAGGGCCAAGGGCCATTCTCATATGATTGTTACTTTCGTTGCATTTGCCCCTAACTGAAGTACAAGGTCTTCTCCTTCTTTGATCGACATGTTATAGACTTTATTATAACTTGATGTGCTCATAGTGTTTAGAGGTTTGATCCATTTTCTTGTAATAAGGTGCTTCTTTTCATGATATTGTTAGATAATAGTTATGGTGGTTTTGTGTAGCCTTATCTTGCTCAGTTCTCATGAACTGACTCTTGTAGAAAATTTGTTGCAGATGGCTTACGTGGTTAGATGATGGAAAGACTTGTAGATTATTGCATCAATCTTGGTTATGATGTTCCTTTGTACGAATGTGTACTATGTTATAAAATTTGGAAAGGGCCTTTGGACATTTTAGAAGAAGGGTCAGTGCCTAGTAAATGTATTGTAGAGTATTGTTGTTGTACTGTAGAAACTTTGGCTTGTTTGGTTATTATGTGAAAGATGAAATTTGAGTACCGCTTGGCTATGGGATATTCTAGTGAACTTTAACCCTTAGTATAGTAGCGGGGCATGTCCCATGTTATTACTCTCTTGCTCCCTAGTCATGGTTCAATAGAGATGATATTTCCCTTTGATTTGTACATCATGTTGGAATGAATTGATATAACCTTGTTTTGTTTTCGCAAACGAGTACTGTTAAATTTTGCTCTTGAGTTAAAATGTTGAGTTGTAAATTATCCTAAGGCATAGTAGCAATGAGTTTGTAAGCACTATAAAGTGAACTGGATAGTCCTTATAAAAGTAAAACTGAAATTTATATAGATGAGTATATTACTATAGATGTGATCTTCTCGATAGCATTGAGACCTGGAACAATCAAGAGGAAACTATCTTTGTAACGAAATATGATTACTTATTTCTTTCCCGAGCCAAACCAATAAACACTATCCATTTTCTATGAAACCTTAAATGATCTCATGGTGAAATCAATGGTTAGATTTTAGAAAATGATAGGATTTAATAAGTAGGAGTGAAAGTGATTAATAAAACCTTAAATATCTCTTTATCGTTGAAACATTCCCCTTGGTCAAACTTAATTAAGTAAAGTCTAGATGGAACATTTAACCAATCTCGATAAACTCTTAACTTCAATGAAAGTTTGATAGTAAACAATGTGACCCTGAAGCTAAATTCTGTTGTCCTGTTCTGTTAATCCTTGCCTTGATTCATGGTGATATTTCTTAAGCAAGGTCAAAGTTTGATCCTTAAACAAGAAGGTTATTGTTAGGAAACCCTAAGCGGTACTTTCCCTCAATTGGAACTTATGCTTTCACCTATGCAATAGAGGTATGAAACAGGAGTTAGTGGCTTGAGTAAGATTAATTAACCTTGTAAGAAATGGAAAATGTTCTAAAATCAATTGAATAAAAAGTTTTGGACATCATATTGATGATCCCAGTTTAGAAAGCTTGGCCTTAAGCTATTTAGTCAACCGTTGAAAAGAAAGAAGTCCTCCCTTGTGAAAAGAATTGTGTGAATCATTACATGAAATTTTATAAGAACGTAAGTTAAGAATTAAGAGACACCTTGGTAAACAAGAAAATTTAACAAGAAATTCCTCATGGGATGCCCTAGTTGTGAGTGTGTCATGTGGATTGGACTTCCATGTCGTCTTATCAAAAGAAGAGTACATTGTCCTTGATAGGTGTGAACGTTTCCGTGCTGACTTTGTGGTCTCCCCCATAACAAGTGGTTCTTAGTGTTGGTTGTAACCTAGTGACGACATGTTGTGTCGTGTTGAGTCAAAGCAAGTCAAAAAAAAAAATTATCCTGTATTTCACTGTGTTGTCCTTGTGTTGGTATTTTTGGGTCGTTACAGAACCAAGGGCGGGTTCCCAAATGAGTGTGGGCTCGCCACGTGGTCATACTAAAAAATGGAACAGAGAAGGCCCGAATCGGCTCAGTATAAAATAACCTGTGGAAGGTGCCACGTGTTGACTTGGAGAAACTTCAAAGGTAGAATCCGGACGGACATTCCCAAAGATGCGCTGAGCATCCACGTATCTCAGGTCAAACATATGGCCCCGCCCAAAAAAGGGGACTTAACCAAAACACAAAATGAAATAGAGCAAAGACGCGAAAGGAGCCACATGTCTCTTTGGCGCAACTTTAAAAGTAAAATCCCAAAGCAGTCCCCAAATGCGCTCCAGCTCTACACGTGGCCATGTTTCAAGTCAAAGCGTGAAGGCAGGTCACTGGAGGAAGTTTGAATTTTTGGGATTTTGTTTCGAAAAGGTGTAAAGTATAAAAATAAGCCGCACCTCCGCCGATGCCTAGAGAAGCCACGTGTTAAGCCGAAACTACATGTGGGGAGGCAGACCTTGGAATGATTTTCACCAAAGTGGGCTGGTAGGCCTGGGGAAAACTTTTTGCCAAAGCAGAAATTGGGGGCCAGCGGGCCCGAAGATGACTTTTGGGAAATGCAAATATGCAAGGCCCCAAAGGAAATTTTTCGCAAGTATAAATTTGGGTCGGCGGGTCATCGGGGGAAACTTTGGAAATTTTGCAGCTTTTGCAAATGGCACAATTTCACTTTCGGCCTTGCAGAGGCTTTGGGCAAAAGTGAATTTTGGGCCTGCAGAGCTGCAGAAGGTTTTGTGATTTTTGCGTCTTTTCGCAAAAAGCACAAATTGTATTTTCGGGCCCGCGGATCTGAAACATAATTGTAAGATATTTCTTTAAGGTATTTGTACCATTATATTCTATATGTGCTCATCATAAAGTTTTAATATATATTTTTAAAACTAAAATTCCATCATCTTACCTTTTTTTACATATGCGTAAAATGTCTTTTAATTTATATTCGTATGTTATTAAAGGACACGGATCTTGCCGTAGCAGAAACAGCACCCATGCAGGATGATTTTGTTGCCATGGCATGCTCTTGGGCATTGTGTCTGTTTGGAAGCACCTCCAGGGAGCCCCTGAAGATTCTACCTTCATGGTTTGAGGGTGATCCTCAGTTTGCGATCCCTGAGGAGTTGGTGGATAGAGCGAAGAATGGTCTCAACTGTGCAGCCATTCGAAGATTTTGTTCTTTGAGGCCTAATATAGATTTTGATAGGGAATGGTGCAAGATGAAATGGTCATGTAGGCTAGATGTGCGTGCTTTCGGAGAGGAGATCTTCCTCTTCTTCTAAAAAGATGAGGATTTGCAACGGGTGCTCTCTGAAGGACCATAGTTTTTCGAAAAATCAGCTATTGACATTTACGGGTGGCGCCCTGGGATGAACATAGATTACTATTTTCCTTTCCTCCCCATTTGGATGATCTGTCTGCCTGGACTGCCTCTGGAATTCTGGGATCCGAATGTCTTCCTAGGCCTCGCCAGGTCCATGGGAGTGCTAATTGCTATGGACCCTGCAACGAGAAACCCTGCATGATTAATCTTTGCCCGACTATACATTAATGTCCCTGTTGGATGAAAAGCACCAAGCAGAATCGTCCTGACGACCTCAAAATACAATGTTGTGCAGAAGATCGTTATAGCGAAATCTAGGGTTATTTGTGAAACATGCAGGCTGACTGGTTTTGTGGTTTCGCCCTATTATACTGATTCATTTCCCTCACAGATGATGAAGGCTGGGGATTGTCCGCCACCGGTGGCTCAGTTGGAGGATATCTTACCAGCTAATTCATAGACTGCTAGAGAGGTCAAGGATGTCGAGGAGGAGCGGTATGTTTAAGATCCGTGTGAGAATACCGACGGTGATAAGGAGGAAGACAAAGTTGCGGCCTGCACTTTGGAACGGCCACCTGTTATCTACGTGGAAGCCATGAGGGGCGAGCATTTCTCTAGGATATCCCTGGTGGCACAATGTTTTGAATCATTGTCTCGGTCACCTTATTCAAATTAAAATTTTACATCTACTAACTCTCCACGGTAGTCGCAGTTGTGTTATGAAAGTCGGCTAGGGTGGGTATGCCCAGTGTGGAGGGTGTCACGATTGACGGATTCACGGTTGATAGTGGATGTGTTAGGGGGAGTGAATCTGTAGGGGCCTTCTCAAATTTTGATTTGAACATGGTACACAATGGATCGGTATCCCATAAATTGAATGCGGATCGAAATCAGTTTGCTGGAGGAACGTTTGCGGAAGAAGGTAGGCACTTGGTGGTGGACCTCCTTTAAAACAACGGATCTCAGGAACGATTGAAGTAGGTGGACACTGAACGGTGGTTCAATCCAAACTTCAACGGAATACTCGTAGTTGTTCCCATGGTGTTGTCGGTTCTTGATGAACTTTGTTTTGGGGCTTCGTTGCCCTTTTCTTTTCTTCTTTAGTCGTGACATTTCGTTTTGTATTGTTCTAGTAAGCCGTTAGTAGAGAATTTCTCATTGGGTTTCAATTGCTTTATCTTTCTCTTATTTATACAGGGTTTTTTTTGGTCCTTGTAAAACCAAACCACATTTACCCTATCTAAAAAAATATTCTATTATATATATATATGTGTATGTGTATATATATACATATATACATATATACACATACATATACATAGACACACACACACACACACATACACACACACATACATATAAGAAATATAGATATAGATACATATATATGTACTTAATTTTTTTATATTTCATATTTTTGCACAAGCTCATGATTTTGCCCAATTGATGTACAAAATTTTTCTATGATCACTTTTTAACTCTGTGAAATTTTATGTTGCATTTGTTGAACTTATGAATATGAATATGTAATCTAGCCATAAAAGTGAAATACAATTTCATTCGAAGATAACTTGATTAAAAGAGATTTCAATATTGTATTTGTTGTTTATAAATGTGATTTTTTTTATAGAATTACAATTATTGGAAACGATTGTTGATGTTAAGTATTTCGACAAAAAAATGTTTTTCCCTGCAGTATCTTTCTATTCTTTAATTAATATTTGAGTTGTTATATGTATGACATATTATTTACGTGAAATTACAAATTAGTGAGCATTATGCTAAACTTTCATGTAATGCCCACTTCCCTACGACACTTAGTTGATTACCATTTTGAGTTATGCAGACTTTGGATATGGACATGATTTATACTTATGTTGGTTAGCATGATGTTTTGTGACTAGATGCATTTGGATTATGATTGGATTTTGTTTCAGTATGATCTACACTAACTCATGGACAGACTATTGGATTCCGATATTATTTTTATATGGATATATTGCATGTGTTCTAACATTGGATTTCTTCGCCATGTTGAATAGAATGTAGTTGTTGAATTTACATTACTATGATTTTGGATAATGATGGAATGCATAATTAAGTTGTGATTTAGACCCAGAATAATGGATGATTGAATTATGTATAGATGTTAATAAATTTCATGCATATGATTATTTTGGATATTTTGACATGGCCACAAGGCCGAAGGAGGTATTTTGCATTTTGCAGGAAGCACAGCCTGATCACAACCATGAGGGGGACTGAGGACCAAACACAACAGAATGTCGGGTGGTTACAACAATTGGTCATCAAGGCAACTAGTAAATTGTGTTGTGTTACCTTTTTTCTTGTATGTATTTAGAAAATTTTCATGAGGGGGAAATGTTCTAATGTGACCATGGGGTTAAGAATTTTATTTAATTGTTTTTATTTACTTTAGTAGGTGATTTCATTGGTGATGTCTTTTCTTTTATTACTTTTGCTAAGCATGTTTAGATTAATTTAATATCTTGTTTTAATTTGTAAGTGGGGAGGGAAGTCAAGTGCGGGTAATAAATTTTGATGGTTGGCTCCTTGAGCCTTGTGTTTCCTCATGTATTGAATGCTTGGTATTGAGTGTTGACCACTCCAAACTCTTTGAATCTCGAATTTGAGATTGAGGGCAATTTTGGGGGACTTGTGGGACAAGTTAAACTTGTCCCACACTTCTCAAAACCCCTTACCAACCATATCTATGGGTTGGGAATCCAAAAAGGGGATTATTTATTGTTTTGGGAAGGGAAATATGACTTTGGAGTGCACTTTCCTCTTTTTGCATTTAATTGTGCCTTAAGGCACATGGGAAAGGGTTGGATTGTGGAAGAGAGTTGTCATTCAACCCAACCACCCATTTATGGTGTTTTGGGATTTGAGTTGACCTTGGGAGGTGGTTTGAGGATGTGTGATGTGGCATCCTACATGGAGCCACATCACCCTCACCCTTTCCTTTGGTCTATTTATTGAAACTTCCTCTCTTGTTGAGGGGGTTGGAGTTTTGTTTTTGTGTTTTGTTGAAGAGTTCTCTTTGGTCATTTTTTGGGAGAGAAAAGAATTGGGAGAAAGAGAAAAAGAGAGTTATTAGACTTGCATGCTTGGATTGATTTGGGAAGGAGCTTGGACAAATTTCTTGGTTTAGGCTTCTCCAATGGAGAGGTAGGAAACCCTCTCCTTTGTTTTTTCTTTCATATTATTGTTGCTTCTATGCTAAAATTGTGAAAAATGCATGTTTACTTTGGTGTATTGTGAAAATTGGATAGAATGCTTATTGTGTAGTATAGGAGAGGTCTATGGGAATACTCATGAGGGAGGCAAAAGAGTAGATTAGGATATTGTGGAGGGAGTTTGAGAGGGATGCCCATCTTGGGTAAGAATGTTTACATTCTACCTTGTCTTTGAGGGAGCCATAAGAGGAGGGAGGCATAAGAGTATGGGAGGAAAAAGGGGTACTTGAGGGAGGCATAAGAGTCAATGGGGCTTGTGGTTTTTTGTGGAGGGTTTTGGATGGGCATCTCATCTCATTTGGGAGGCATAAAGAAAACATTCACATAGTTCCTTCTCTTGTTGGCTTAGATGCAAGCCTTGTTGTGTAATGTTTGATGTTATTGTGTGTCTCTTTGTTCTTCTATTTTAGCTTGAATGTTGTGAAGAACTTGTATTGTGGAAGCATGTATTGTTGCCTTGAGTTGGAGACCACCCTTTCATTGTGTTGTGTTTGGGGCTCGGGGGTCAATGGAGGAGATTGCTTCTCTTCTCCATTGAGATTTGGTTGGGAGGAGAGTGTTGCCTCTCCCCCTATCTTGGTTGTGATTTGAATACTTGGAACATGGAGCATGGATGAAGAACACTATGGAGCACAAGAACCTTGTTGTCGACAATGTTAAAATATCATGTAATTACCCACCTTGAGTGGAGAAAGAAATGTAATATTGCTTTGTTTTCTCTAGCTTCCATTATTGTAAATTATTTCATATGAAGTAGGATGTGCTGTAATAAGATTTTGAAGGACAAGTTGCATTAGAATGATAGTATTTCTTACTCTCAAAAATTCATTGGAAAGGTTGTTGGAATTCTTTGTGAAATATTGGAAAGGAATTACAAAAGAAAATGTATTAAAACTTTGTTGGAAAGCTTGGAAAGATAGAGCATTATTTCTCATTTTATACTTGATGGAAGGGCTTAAACTTTCAAATGGTTTTTAGTAAGACAATGAAATATTCTAAGCTCTAACTTTCTTATGACCTTCTTCATCTATGTGCCCATTGTGAAATTATTGACAATTGTAGAAGGAAATGAATCAACTTGATGCACAAAGCACTGACTGCCACAGCGAATAATTAAATTGTTGCAATGCCTACAAATAATGTTTAAACATTTTTTTTTACAGATTAGTAGACTGTGAGTGGTCTTAGCTTCTCAAATATCAAGCTACATGGCAGGCCTCGCCACTGCCCAAACAAATGTAAAGTTAGCTTCAAAATCAGACCAGTCAAACACCCTTAAATCGTGCCTAAGAGAATAACTGCTAAATATAAAAATAAAAAGATGATGATACGTTCCAGTAGATACGCCTGATAGACAACTTGATATACAGAGGCTGACTGTCACAAAGGATACTTAAATTGTTGCAATGTTTGCAAATATTTTAAACGTCCTTTTTTTTACAGAGTAGGACACTGCAAGTGGTCTTAGCTTCACAAATATCAAACTGCATAGCAGGCCTCACATCTGCCCAAACAAATGTAAAGTTAGTCTCTAAAAAATCAAAACCAGTTAATCACCCTTAAATCGTGTCTAAGAGAATAACTGTTAATATGAAAAAAAAAAGATGATACGTTTCAGTAACAATGCCTGACAGACAACTTAATGCACAAAGCGCTGACTGTCACAGCGAATATTTAAACTGTTGCAATGCTTACAAGGAATTTAAATGTTTTTTTTTAACAGATTAGGACACTGCAGTGGTCTTAGCTTCACAAATATCAAGCTGCATGGCAGGACTCGCAACTGCCCCAACAAATGTGAAATCAGTCTCAAAATCAAGACCAGTCAATCACCCTTACATCATGTCCGAGAGAATAACTGTTAATATAAAAGAAAATGATGATACGTTTCAGTAGGTATGCCTGATAGACAGCTAATACACAAAGCGCTGACTGTCACAGTGAACATTTAGACTGCTGCAATGCTTGCAAAAGTGAGTTCTGTGGTTGTCTATTTTAAGGGCGATGCATTAGACAAGCAATAGTTGTTGGTATAAGGAGATCCTCACCTCGTACACACCCTGCAGCACCCAATGAAAGAGGAGGTGAAGCGCCCCCTCACCATTACAGTCTCCTTGACTGTCCACGCACCAGGGACAAAGAAACAATTTTTATTTTTTTTTTTAAAAAAAAGGAAAAAAAAAAAGCCAGCCCATTCGCTTCTTCACGCGGCTAGGGAGGAAACACGTCTCTCTGGTCTGTAGCCCCCTTTTGACCACCATGTGGTCTTCTACGTGGCCTGGGCAGGTAATATTTTCAAAATCTAGAGTATTAATAAAACGGCGGCCTGGTTGCTTCTTGCACGTGACGGGAGGAATTATTTGGCTATGGCAGGTGGCCATTAAGCCACCCACGTTTTCAAACTTAAACTTTAATTTCCCTCCTACCAATAAGACTTATGTTCCTTTTTGTCAAAATTCAAATTATGCCTAGGCGTGTCCATTAACTCAATGAAGTTTTGATTATATTTATAAATCAATTAAAATACGGAAATTTGGTTATATTATTTTATCTTCGTTTTCTTTTATCATGGAGGTGGGGATTTCACACGCACTATCCATACAAAGAGCTAAATGATTTCAAGTTGTGGTAACACCTCTGATTGACTTCTAAAGTTGTAAATATTCCTCTTTAGCGCGAGCGGAAATTCTTTTATTAGATGGAAACCAAGTAGGTATTTCGGTTAGCATCGGATTTTAACCCTTGGTTGTTGGGTTGAGTAAATATGCAACTACCATGGGCTTAGATGCGCATTCGACCTTACCATTTTCCCCTTGGACCCTTTTAGTTTTGAGATGAGCCATTGTTCATCTGGAACTAACGTAACTTCTTCCTCCTTGTAATCGTTGTAAAATTGCGATCATGACCCTTTGAATGATCGCTAGCTCATGACGACGAACTTTGGAAACAACGCTAGTGCCAAGAGGCGCTTTAGGGAGGCTCCTAGTGACTTAGTTGGATTCTTTTTTTTCTCCGGCGTCCAGTCCTTGACGCTATGGCAGGAGACCCGATTCTAGCATATGGCAATTATCATTTGTCCTCTTAAATTTTGATACCCTTACTCACTTAAAAAAAATATTAAAAAAAAAAATTATGTTGAAATTTCAGGTCGTTTGTGTGTTTGCGTCGTCATTGTCGATGTCGTTGTCGTGCGGCGTCGCCTTTTTACCGCGTTACATTTCAATTCCACAATATTTAATGTATTTAAAAATATAATGTATTATGTGAATATCACTTCTTTTTTGTTTACATTAGTATTTATTGATGTGGGATATGAAAATATTAAACTCATTCATCTTGAAAACATAATTACTGAGTATTGTCACAAATAAAATTATATGCTTATTTACATATCTTTAATGAATATATTTTTAATTTGTTATATTTATACTATTATTTTGAGTAGTATAATATTTCTTGTCAATTTATAATTTTGTTCGTGTGATTTATGTGCTAAGTATTTATTACTTATTAGATCTTTGAATCAAAGACACCATCTTTGTTTTTAAAAAAATTAGTTAGATGCCATTTGTATAAAAGGAAATATTTCGATGGAAATTGTTTATTTGGATCACTATAATGTTCTTATTTAATTGTAATTTAGTAATTTATATGTTATGTGAGCTTGAATAAATTGAAGATGTCAAATTAATTTATGTCTTTGGAATAGTCTAACTTCGTCAACAAATTGATTTTTTTTTGTTATTATTTTTTATTTATTGATGTATATATCTAATCATTTTCTTAGAAAATATTCTAAAAATAAGTGTTTTTTCTTTATTACTGAAACACTTTCCTATAATATTCTTTATTTGATATTCTATAATATTTGATTTTAATCGACTCATCAATATGTGTATATTATTTTGACTATTTTTTAGTAAGAAAATGGATTCTAATATTTGGAAACATCTCCGCACGGAAATTATTGATTACATTATATAAAATTTGTCACAAAAAAATTTTATAAAATATCGTTCAGTGTGGAAAACATGGAATAAAATACTGTGCAACTCTAATTTTTTGGGTACATATAAAATAATCAACAATGAACACATAGGAATTGTGTTTTATCAGTCTTTGGTGTTGATAGATACATTAACTTCTTTATATTTCACATCAAGAAGTGAAACTTTAAATTTACATGTTTTTTGTTAAAAAATGAATCCTATGTACTAGGAATGTGTCGTGGGATCCTTGGTTTATGTATTTTCTCTAAATCTGAGTCCAATCATACACTCATATTCAATTGTAGATCCACTCACTACAACTACTTCCTACATGGGACACATTTGTCTAGCAGATTGGAATAGGTTGTTTATATTAAGGAGAGTTTTAACACACTACAAGTATGATTGGGTTGATGTTTTATGTCATGCAAAATATTGATATATAAATGAGAATGGAGTTATGAGAAAATCATTGTATATATGTGGTAGTCCTCAACATGTATGGACTCCAACTGGGGGAGCAACACCTATTGAATCTATGAAACATGCATTTTTTCTTTAAGGAAGAATATATTGGTTGAGATTAGATCTTGATGTAGTTTGTAATATATTACACGGTGGTGATAATTTGAATTATTTGATTATTTTCCTTGATGTTATCCATGAGACTTAAATGATGTGTCTTCCTCCGATGGCCAATTTTGTTGATTCCACGTGCCTTTTTATTCACAAAAATTAATTGTTGAATGTATTATGAATTATGAAAGAAACATCAAACTATGAAATTCGACAACCAAGATGAGTCATTGTAATCCATATCTCTTCTAATAATAGAAATGTATCAATATTAGACTAAATTTATTCATATAAATATATTAATAGTGTCACATACCTTAAAGATGAATGGATAATCATATAAACTTAGTTAAGTGCACATGTAGTGAATTGCATAGACTCTAACTAGAATTTCTAGTCTAAAAATAAAATACTAAAACAATAACCTTACACACACACACCAAAAAAAAAAGCTTTGTAGTAACTAATCACTGCCCTTCATATTTGTTGCATACTCAACAAAAAAAAAAAAAAATTGGTTAAAAATAGAAAATCACTAAGTTGTTCCTTTCCTATGATCTTTGGAATAATCTCATCTTCCTTGAGTTGGATAAGACCATACTTTGCGATGAGAATATGATGAATAATTCAATAAACTAATAATTTAAAATTGTCCTCTAAATCAGAATGAAAATTGGTGAGATCATCTTCCACTCTGGATGGGATAGAGTGTCGAACTTGAACCACCTGCATAGGAGTTGAGGATGAAATTGGAATTGGATTGGGTGGGATACCACTAAGAGTATCAAAAGAATATGAGGCCCAAGGGGTGAGATAATTTTTTTCTTGAATTATGGAAGCACCGATAAAAGGGTTGGTGGTGTTGTATTTGTACATGTTTTTGTTTCTAAGTATATTGGTCCATGTCTATTTAATTAGTCTAAGGCATATTAGTAAATGGATTTGAAAAATCCTTATTTCACATGGCTAAGAGTTGACAGTTCTAAATCTCTTGTTCATAAGATTTAACATCTAAAGAAAGTGTTAACAAGGTTGTTATATACCAGTGTTTTCTTTTTTAAAGATCAAACAAAGTGCGATATGTACTGTTGAGCAGGAGCGCAAAATCTAAGAGGAATGGAGCAGGTAATAGGGCATGTAGGCTGATCCAAACAGAGGCCCCAACCTCCTTTTGTAGACATTCGTCTATCATTTAGGTTGGGTGGCATATGACTAGCCTTACAATTAAGGTTAGGGATATATTTCTTCAATGCAAATAAGGAGACGAGAGATGAAAAAACGAATGCTTTGATCGGGCATGATCACAAAATGTCTAAATTATTGAAAATATTGAAAGATATAAAAAAAAAAACTCACAGATGAAAGTATAATATTGTCTCAAACTTTTGTTTGAAAACGACCCCCAATATAGTACTGAATCTACCCTTCTCGTGCACAACAAAACAATGCCATGCCTGCTACACCGAGTAGTTGCAAGTAATCAAACTACAAATGCAATGATATGTAACATAGAACAATGTTGGTGGATTCTTTGCTTGTAATTGCATAGTTTGGTACGCATCCATTTAAATAAACAATTCCATAATTGCGAATTTTATATTTAGCAAGGCGCGACTTGAAATGGCAAGGACACCATAATACTTGGAAATGTCGTCCAATAAAGTTTACACAACATAACACGCTTGCGAGGTTAAAGTTTTCGATACATCACAGACCAAACTGGACGAGTATCCCAAAGTGTTTATAACTAATTTACTGACTCCTAAACTTCCTAGATATCATAATCGGGTCTATTTATTAGTCCGCCTATGAGGCTCTACCGGTGTCAATCTGAGTTGTTCAATTCATTTCACGGTCATTCGAAAATGAAAAATTTAATAACCCAGGTGGTGTCATTGTTACTGTTAGTCTTTTTCGTTCACCCTTCTGATCAGCGCACTCAGGGTCGAGTTCTGTCAAATTTTTTGAAGGAGAGGAGGTCTCGTCTTAACACTCAACCACAGCAATGGATATCTCCTTCGATTAGCAGTGAGTATTCATGGAGGTTGAATGAGTATTCCCAAGATGGACTGCAGGAAAATGACAGGATTACTGCTCTGCCTGGACAACCAACAAATGTAACGTTTGCACATTATTCGGGATATGTGACGGTTGATGCGCATGCGGGGAGAGCTCTTTTCTACTATTTTGCAGAAGCAAGTGAAGACCCTTCTACCAAGCCTCTGCTTCTCTGGCTCAATGGAGGTATTCTGTTCTCATTTTATATTGATATTAGTATTTATTAACAGCATGAAATCATTCACTACTCATTATTAAATAATACCAGGGCCTGGATGTTCATCGTTTGGAATTGGAGCAATGACTGAATTAGGACCATTCCGCGTACAATCAGATGGCAAGACACTCTATACTAACCCATATGCCTGGAACCAAGGTTTATTTCCATACTTCTCTTCTTTTCATTGTCTACACTTGTTACCATTGCATCTGAGAAATTAATGCTTCTTATGAAATATTTATTTTTGATTTCCTTCTCAGTGGCAAACACCCTGTTTTTGGAATCGCCTGCGGGGGTTGGATATTCATACTCCAATACCACCTCTGATTATAGAAATGGCACTGATGAGAACACTGGTATTTTTATTAGACACTTTAATATTCGACTTCAAATTCATTACCAAAAAATGCTAATCCATATATATTGTTAAATCAATTTTTTTTAGAAAAAGAATATTTTCATGTCACATATTGCAGCTCAAGATTCGTACACGTTTCTCCTCAATTGGTTTGAAAGATTTCCGCAATATAAGAATCGAGACTTTTATATAACAGGAGAAAGTTACGCTGGTAAGAATTGCAGAATTTTTTTAGCTAATTCGTATGATTTCTGTACCTTCTTTTGAAAACAAATTAAGAATGTTGAGTGCATATTTATAGATTATAATCAAATATTTTCTGAATGGCACAGGATATTATATACCGCAATTAGCTGACACAATTCTTAAGAATAACAACTCTCGTACATCTTTCATAAACCTCAAGGGAGTTATGGTGAGCCTCCAATTCATGTTTGCATCGCTCATAATGTTTTACGCAAAAGAAGAGCATAAACAACATACTCACTTACTCACAAACATTTTTTGTGGGTATTAATCTCTGAAATTCGTACTATGCAGATAGGAAATGGAATTATGAACGATGACACAGATGAATGCGGGTTTTATGACTATTTGTGGTCACATGCATTAATTTCCGATGAAGATTATGCAGATGTGCGTTGCTCTCCTTCTTCTAACCGCACAGCATCCGACTCTCGAGCTGTGTCAAAGCGTGGACGAATAAACCTATATAATATTTACGCCCCACTTTGCGCTTCCCATCCTGACCCCATTTGGGCATCTGCTGTAAGAAAATAACCTACCATGTAGTTTTCACGAACTTGTGTAACATGGATACACTTTAACAATTAACTCTAAATACCCTCCGTTCTCTTGCAGGATGCGGTTCCATCAGATGGATTAGATGGTTTTGATCCATGCAGTCCTGGTTATGTATTAACCTACCTAAACACGCCAGAAGTGCAGAGGGCACTTCATGCAAATGTGACGGGGTTGCCCTTCCCGTGGGATGAATGCAGGTATTAAGACTTCTTGGAGAAAATCTCAATAAAAAAGACATAAAAGGTTATAATTGACTAACTACTAAATGTATTTCAAACAGTGATGTGCTTTGGTACGGCACCTACGCAACCACCATGTTCCCGATATATCGAAGAATGATGGCAGCAGGATTGAGAATACTAGTGTACAGGTATAACAGAGAATATAAGCACATTGTTTTCTGCAAATGCTACGATAAATATTTATTTCTAATATTTAACTAGTAGTATACATTTTTGATCTGGTTGCAGTGGAGATGTTGATGCTGTGGTGCCTGTGACTGGTACCAGATATTCCCTAAATGCATTGAATCTATCAATAGAGACAGAATGGTATCCATGGATGAATGGGGACTTAGAGGTGGGGGGATACGCTGTGATTTACAAGGGCTTAACATTTGCAACTGTGAGAGGAGCAGGGCATGAAGTTCCCAGCTATCAACCATCCAGAGCGTTGACCATGACCAAATTCTTTTTGGCTGGCCAACCCCTGCCATTTTAGCATTATTTACATCGTCTGGATCTTCACAAGGTGGCAATTCACTATTTTAATTTGTGCAATTTATTATGGTTCAATTTCAATTTCTTTGATATGTCTTCCGATCTTTCATACTTGAAAAACAATACATTTACATATGAAATTGGATCCAGTTTTGTGTTACAAAAATAATTTCCGTTTTGAGATGACGATAAATATTTTCTAATAAATGTTTAAGTTTTTACATCCTTGTAAAATTGGTTGCATATTTCGTATAATGCACAGGTTTCCAGTTTTTTTCAATTTTTTGAAAAGAATAAAGTGAAAAAAAAATAGAATTTATTAAATGATACGTTGTAAGTGGTAAACTAATCGTTTTAAATTTCTTTGCAAAAATATCGTTATAGATGATGTGCAGGATTGAAGCAACTAGTACATTGATATTAAAATTTTGATATTTTGAATGCGAGGTTTCTCATTATTTAGATTGAGCTAAGGCTTAATTAGATTAAAAAATATTATATTCTATTATACAATAGTTATATTTATAGTGAAAATATTCCTTAAAAATTTCTCTTTTATCTCCAAATTCTATTATTCGATCTATTCCAAATATCTCTCACAACTTTTATCAACTCTCATAAATAAAATAACTTAAATAATACTCAATGTGAAGCACTAAGTCCTAAATTAAACACTCGTGTGATAACTAAATCTTAAAATCCTCCCTTGACAAATAAATATTTTCTAATAACTATACTAGTTTTTTACATCCTTGTCCAATTTGTTGGATATTTGGGTGTATGGAAAAATGCACAAGTTTAAAAAAACTAGAGTCAACAAAATTTTGAATTTATTAAACATACTCTCCAAGTTGTAGAATTTTCTATAACACTTTTCCATCAAAAACTAATAATTTTAAAAATAATGTTATGTATGATGTGGAGGGTTAAAGCAACTAGAATTTTGATATTTCTTACGTGAGGTATCCAATTATTTGGATAAAGTTAAGACTCAATTAGATTTGAAAAATATTATATTCTATTACACAATAGGTACATTTATAGTGGAAATATATCTTTAAAAAGTTCTCTTATCTCAAAATCCCATCATTCAATCTATTCCCTATATTTCTCATAACCATCATTGACTCTCCTAAATATAACAACTTCGGAGATTTTTTTATTGGGGCACTAAGTCTAACCTAAGCACTCAAGTAAGAACTAAATCTTAAAATTCACCCTTAACAAAAATATGAGAGAAAATGCTTAATTCAAGAGGTGTAATGAATGAACGGCCTCTTTTATTTTGTACATATGTTCTTTGGGTTGGTACTTTCTCAACAAATTTAACATTCGGACTCAGATATTACATTCCCCCTTCAACAATATTATACAGTTCCATCAAAAATAGCCCAATTACAAATTTTGAAGACAAATTAGCCTTTTCTTATACAATTTTTCCAATAATAAATCCCCTTCCTCCTCGAAACACTCAACTATTTAAATATAAAATCACCCATAATATAGTACAATTCCTTTGAAAAAAATTTAATGAAAAAAAATCCTAGATGGTGTGTTTCAGTGGTTGGACCCACATATCTACTTTCAAATTCAATGAGCCAATGAGGTTATAAAGGTCTTAACTTTTTTTAAAACATATGTTTGATAACAAATACCCGGACAAGCTCATGACACCCTCATAAGAGAAATTAACTCAACTTCAATACAATGACCTCCAATGCATAAATCAAATGAAAATTTTATGCAATCAAACAGAGAAGAAATGGAAATTTCTTACAATGCAACCTATATCTATTACAAATATTAAATTTTTGCAAGGATAAATTTGTGTTTGCAATCCAAAATTATATTTTCTTTGTATTTAATTTTCCTCATAATTTCGTGAGATTCCATGTACAAAATATTGTGTAAAACTTCGAAAAATACTAAATTTAACTCGAATATTAGTAAAGGGTGTTTACAGTCAATACTAGCATGTGGGTAATAGAGGGTGTTTGTAGTCAATACCTTTCGTGACCCATCATGGAAGATAAGTTGGATATTTATCCTACTTCATGTGGGTTTTTCAAAGTTGTTTTTATTGAAACTTAAAATAGAGATTTGATTTTTATAAGAGTTTGAGATTTTCAATCCCATTTGGTACTTATGAAACAATGGTTTCCATTGTTTAACCTGGGGTATAATACTTTCCAACTCAAGCCAATTTGGATTCGTCTGCACATGCCATTCCAATTTTGGATGGAGAGTTACTTAACCTTTCACTACACCAAAAAAACTGTTTTTCCACAATTTTTCTACCTTGTTTTTGTGGTTATAATGAATTATAAAAATAAAAATTGTGGCTTTCAAGTTGTAGCCAATCCACAATTTCATATATTATTGTTCCTAATCCATAGTTTGTTAGAATGGTAATACTCCACAATTTATCAAATTTGTAGATAGCCTACAATCTTTATTATTGTAGATTATCCACAATGTTTACAATTTGTGAATTGTCTACAATTTTTATGATTGTAAATATTCCACTATTTATTTTAATTTTAGTTTTTCCATATATTTCAACATTATGGATTTTTTACATTTTAAAGCATTTTTGTTTTACATCAATATAATATATGTGGTAATATCTACATTTTTTCTACATGAATGATTACCACATAAAACTTGTAGGTGGAAGCTACAATTTGATTTCCACAATAATAATTTGTGGAACTTCTTTAAAAATAATGTAGAATTTCACTTTATTTTAAATAATTATATATATGGTTTATCTATATTTTCAACACATACTAAATAACTATTACTATCTACATAAAAATTAATTTAATGGAATACTTTCTAATTTTTAAGAGAATACTAAATTTATTCTAATATTATTATTAATGTATATACAAACTTAATTAGACACATCTAAATTACATTTAGATTGAATTTAAATAATTCTTAAAATCATATTTATTTTGTATGTTTTATTTAAGAAAAACTCAATTAACTTTTAATTTTTATATAAATATGATAAATGCTAATAGAGTATTAATATAAAAAGAGAAAAAAATCTAAGTATATGTAACACATTAGATAATAATAAATAATATTCAAAGACTAAAATAGATAACAAAAATCAATGGACGAAATATATACAGTGATTATGAGACCCATTTGAAACTATATGAGCTATCCTCCATCAGAAAGGATGAAGGGCATTGTTAATAAATTAGACATAATTAAGCTACAATCAATAGTAGTTGTACAAATGTATTCGACAACATCAAAAATCAAATAAAAAAACAAATTCACATTGTTGACATCAGATCTGAGCTCGAAAATTGTAGTGCCCACTTCCCTTCGATCTCATTTTTGTTTTATCATTTTTGAGACTGATTACTTCACTTATGGATTATTATGACTTCTTGTTTTAGCATGCTAGTAGATATCATAGACATTGGACTGTTATTGATTCGATCTTTATATGATGCATATGGTTTACTGGTGGACATTTGATGACGATATCTGTATATTTTGACAGGGTTATTTATCTTAATTATGAAATGTGATATGTTTAATCATTTTGAGTAGAACTTGATAATTGGACTAATGTGATGATCATTTTGACATAACTGAAATGTGGAATAGAAATGTACTGGAAAGTGTTAAGGGATATCGTACTTGCATAGATGATAGTAAATCAGGTGTTGTTTATTTTTAGATTATATTGTATATTTGGCATGAATGTTTTAATGCGGCCAACAGGCCGAAGGGGGTATTTTCTGCTCTGCAGGTATATTATATTCACAACAATACTGGGGAGTGGAGACCAACTACATCGGAATTCGAGAAGAATCCATCTAAGGTCACCATGGCAACAAGTAATTGTGTGTGTGTTAGAATTATCTGGTAAAGGGAAAATTGTGACCTAGGGATCATGTGTTGTTTTGTTTAATTTTTCCCTTTTTACTATGATTAGTATGTGTTGCTCTTAGTAAGTGAAATTTTTACTTATGTTATTATTCATATTTCTTGGATTGGAGTTTACCCCTTTGTTAGCCATGGGTTGTAGTGGGTTAATTAAGTTAAATTGAAAATTGTCCTAAACTACTTAAAATATGTGACCTAAGAGAGTTCATTTATTAACCTTGATTTACTTTGGATTTTGTGTGGATTGATGTGTGTTTGAGTTTGAGTGTAGCACACTCTACCCCACATGGGAAACTCAAATTTGGCCTTGGAGGCCAAATTTCAAAGCTTGTGGGACAAGTCAAACTTGTCCCACACCTCTTAAAACCCCATGCCAACCCTACCTATGGGTTGGAAGGCCAAATTTAGGGTCTTTTAGGTGTTTTGGGGGGATAAAAGGGTAAAAATATTAATTGCTCTTTCTTTCAAATTTAATTTTGTCCTAATTTGAGGGAGTGGGCTTAGTTGGAGTGTGCAAGTTGCTTGCCTTTCTTTCAACCACTTATTAATGGTGCTTTGGGATTTGATGTTGACCAAATGATGTGGAGTGGAGGGAAAAGGAAGTGGCATTCTACTTGGAGCCACATCACCCCTTCCTCTCTTTTCTCTATATATTTGATCTTCTTGTTTGTTTTGGGGGTTGGAAGTTTCATTTTTTTTAGTCTTGTGTATTTTGGAGGAGAGGATTTGGAAGAAGCTTGTGAATTTTTGGAGCTTGTGGATACTTGTGGGAATTTTGTGGGAGCTTGTGGAGGCTTGCTTGATCTTTGGAGGGATTTGAGACTTCATACTTGGAGCAAGCTCTACCATGGAAAGGTAGGAGCTTCCCCTTTCTTTTGCATTTTGTTTCCTTTTTATTATGTGAAAGTATATTTATGTTGTGTTGAATGTTGTTGTTTGAAATGCTTGTTGGGAATGGTAGAATGTCTAAGTTGGGAGTGAGAGGAGACTATGGGGAGTTTAATTGAGGGAGGCATAAGAGATCATTTGCTTGAGGAGGGAGCTTGGGTTGGGTGCCCACCTTGTAAGAGAAATTATTGTATTTTCTTCTTGTTTTACTTTGAGGGAGCCATAAGAGTTGAGGGAGGCATAAGAGTGAATGGAGGGATAAGGGGTACTTGAGGGAGGCATAAGAGTGAATGGAGGGATAAGGGGTACTTGAGGGAGGCATAAGAGTTGTTAGGGGTATTGTGTTTGCATTGGAGGTTTTTAGGTGGCACCCATACCCATTGGGAGGCATTAGTGGTCTCCCCATATGTCTTACTCTTGTGGCTTCCTTGGTAAGCCTTGTGACTTGTTGTTGTGATTGTTTTCCTTCTTGTTGTGTTGTTGATTCTCTTGTTTTGAAGGATTGTGGAATGCATGTGAAATGTTATGTGTAGTTATGTGGAAGCTTGTAGTTGCCATGAGTTGGGTTCTCTCCCATTGTGATGTGGTTGGGGCTCGGGGGCCAATGGAGAAGATGGCTTCTCTTCTCCATTGGGTATTTTGGTTGGGAGGAGAGCGTTGCCTCTCCCCTTATTTTGTTGTGAACCAAAGAAACTATGGAGGAGCCACCTTGTTGATAATTGGAGCTTTGGAACCTTGTTGTTGACAATGTAAAACCACCATGTATTTACCCACCTTGAGTGGAGGAAAAATGTAATATCACTTTGCATTGTAGTTTCCATTTTTTGTAAATTTGTTTCCACATGAAGTAAAAAGTATTGTAACAAGATGTTGAAGGAATGTCGTTTTGAACTTCATTAGTAAGCTTGTAATGGGGATGGAATTAAAAGTTGCAAGAGAGACAATCCATTCATTCTCCTTACTTGGCTTGGAACCTCTTATGAATAAGTTGGTCTTGTTGAAATGTTGGTAGATCTTGTTTAAAATTTAGTGGAAATATTGTAGGACTCTTTTGTGGAATGTTAGGAAAATTTCAATAAAAAAAAAACATGTTAGATTTCATTTTGTTGCATAAAAGGAGATGTATTGAGAAGTGAAAAAAAAAATAGTGCATTATCTCTTGCCTTGTTGAATAAAAAATAAAAAAAAACTTAAGTTCTAAATAGTTTTAAATATGCCAATTAAGAAATCTATGCTCTAGTTCTATCAAGTTTTTTTTCTTTCTTCATTTATGAACCTAATACAAAATCCATTGCAAATTAATAAAAGGAATGAAATCAACCTATTTTGTAGTCCCATACTATGTTTTTAAATTGTGTAGAAGGAAATTGTAATGCAAGACTATAAACTCATTAAATGTATTATCCAATACTCTCTTAAGGTTTAATAAGGAAACTGATATTGTAAATAGTATTCATATTTGAACAATATTAAAAGTAATGGGTATACTATTATTAAATCATATTAATACTAACGTTCTATTAATATTTCCTTGTATATTACATAGTATATTAGGATAACTGCAACCAAGAAATAAAATAAACATAATCTACGAATGAACTATTCTTTCTTTTTTTTGATTTCTATAGGGCAAAGCACACTGTTTTTCCTTGAACATTCTGATAAAAAAAAGACCCACCTTTATGAGATCCTTTCATTTTCCACGTGCTGTATACAATATCTGGTAATTTTTTCAATAAGGAATCAATGTAATAAATTTCATCGGGTCCCCGGGTAACTGTTATCACTGAATCACAGCACACCTGGATGTTGATTAGATTTCTAGTTTGATCACTCTAAGCATCCAGTGTGATTGGATAACATGGGTACTATCTCCAAGTTGTGGGACTTGCTACTTGAGACAGACCTCCAGAGAAAGCTGGTTCTTGCTCCTAAACTACCTGCCACAATCTACTCTAATGCAGGATAAGCTAACTGTTCTAATCTAAATTTCCAAGGGACCAGGGAAAGAGAATACATAAAATGAAAGCCTACACTAAAGCGGTGATACACCAGAAAAGGAGGATGGGAGATTAGTCTCCAAATGTGTGAAATACAGAGGCAAAGTGCACACTAGAAGAGGTGATGAGAGTTTTCCATAATCTAGCAAAATGCATTCACAGTAATATTTCAAGCACACACAATGATAATGAATTCCTGCAAGAACATAATAGATAGACACAATATTCTCATAGAAGGATCAAAGGGGCAAGAAGAATGCAAGAAAGCACAGCAGGGGAAGATATATCCACAAACTACTATTTTATTGCTTCATGATATGCACAGTTCAATCTATTACAAGATAAGGGCCTGGATCACCATGCAAGGAATCCACTACAAGGGCCTGCAACACACTGGCTTCACAAAGCAATTTTGACAGAGCTTTGTTACCCAAAAACTCTCCCCTTTTACAATGAGCCCAACACTCCAATTTATAGAAAAATGAGAAGGAAAAGAGAAGGGAAAATGGAAATCCCGAAATTTGTCCTTCAACCACCTGTAAGAGGCATTAAATTGAGTGGAATGGGTATACATTACTTGCAAAAGGCTCCCCATACTGTCCCATGTGCTGCAGCAGAGAAGGAATGATGACCATGCCTCTTAATTGCACTCCCAGCTACCAAATAAAACATTGTTCTTAACCCGGCCACGTTCCCATAAAAAAATCAATCAATTTCTGATTAAATCTGGAATTTCTTTATTTCTGTGCATCGGTCTTGGAACCACGATTCCAATGGTACCCATTTTGTGTGATTTTGTTGAGAAATGCAAAAGTTATGGCCTTCTGAGTGTTGGCAGCTATTTTGGGTCTGGCAGGCGTTTTCTGTCATCTGACGGGAAAGAGCATTCACTGACTGGAGCCGAACACGTTTCCTTCATGTATACAAGATTGTATGGAGAGCTTTCTGTAGATCTCTTGGGCATGATCCTATCAGCCCATATAGCTGATTTGAGCTTTGCGTGCCAAGTCCTCTGATTTTCATCAAGAGTCCTCCTGATGATTCTTAGTAGATTCTTGTTTGTAGACTCGGCTTGGCCATTACCTTGAGGGTAATAGTTTGATGAAGTGCTGAGATAGACATAATTTTTTACAGCCCTCTCAGTGATCTTTGTGCCAAGGAATGCCAATGCATTATCTGATATGATAGTGGCAGGGGCACCAAACCTCGTGACTATCCCTTCATAGAAATCTAAGATATTAGATTCATTTGCCTCCTTCAGTGCCACTGCTTCAGTCCACTTGGTGAAATACTCTATTGCTGTTAGAATCCACTTGTGGCGTAGAGGACGTCGTGCTCGTTCCAGAAAGTCCAATTTTATGAAAATCGGAGGTCGGAGTCAAAAGTTATGGCCGTTTGAAGTTTCCGGACCAAACGTTGACTTTTCTTCCCTGCCTTCGGCCATTTCGGCTTTTCGCGTCCCGCGCGTCCCTTTGTCCCATTTGGTTTCGGTGCTGAAATTTCCCATTTCGCCCGGTTCGGCCGGTTCGCGTACTCGCAGCCCATATGTCCCATTTGCTTTCGGACCGTCTGGGACAAATTCGCCCGGTTCGGCCGGTTCGCGCCCTTTTGTCCCAACTGTTCCGGGACAAAAGTTCTCATTTCGGCCGATCCGGCCGGTTCGCGTACTTTTGGCCCGCGCGTCCCAGACTGTTTCGGGCTGCCTTGACTCATTTCGCCCGGTTCGGCCGGTTCGCGTCTTTTTGTCCCGCTTGTCCCAAAGGCGACCCTCTCAGCAGTTAGCCAATTTTCTCTTTTGGCCAGATCGGCTTTTCGCGCCCGCCGCGTACTTTTGTCCCAGATGTCCCAATTGCTTCCGGGGCCGCCTGTGCTCATTTCGGCCGATCCGCGCCTTTTTGTCCCAACTGTCCCAAATGCTGCGAGGACTAGGAACTTGGCCATTTTTCGTGATTTTTCCTGGCCCGAGCTTGTTTTTGCAAATTTTTTCATTTTCTCAGAACTTGCTCTCTTCTACTTGGACAGGGGAGTTAGAAAAAATATGAGGGGACCCTAGAAATATGAATTTTTTCCTGGACTCAATATAATTGCTTGGGACAAAAGAATTTGATGCATGTTATCAAAATTACCTTGAGGGGTGAATTTTGGATAACAGTAACCTTTATGCCTGCCAACTTAGTGACTCGTTGAAGATGCTCATATAATTGCAAAGCAATTTGTGCTTCATGAATATTCTGATCTAAAGCAAATGCATCTCTATGAGATTCACTTCCATAAGTTACATCATGAAACAAGTAAGGTCTCAATAGAGAATCTTTATAATAAATTTCATCAGGTCTCCTGGTAACACTCTCACTATCACTTAATCGATTTTGATAAAAATATCTTGAAGGAGAATCCTGAATTTGAGGATACATTCGATACTGAATAGATAACGATATAGCTGGAAAACTTGCTTGCTGGAAGCATTCAAAAGGCTTCTACTATATTGCAACATGTCTACTGCCTGGTGTGTGGGAGCTTGTCACGCATCCTTTCCATCTGGATGAGTTTTCAGCATCGCTTTCCCGTCAAATTCTTCACACATGAGACACGACTGAACCATTAATGCATCGACTTGGTTGGGTCTGGCTGTAGCCTCCACTGAAATTTATATCACATCACGTTATTTTCCTCACGACCCACTCCAATTCACAACTATCCTATTAATCCTTCTGGTGACTTGCAAAAATACTCGGACCACTCCAAGCTACGCAGAATTCTCATGATGGATCGCCATCATATCATCTTTGCTTAGCAATTTGATCCAATTTCTCCCACGCTTGGAAGTATCACCATGGTTTACCAACCCAATATTTCCACTTGGGAATGTATTCTCTGAGTTCCCCTATTCATACCTTAGTGTGGGATTAACAGCTTGGCTTGCCATCATCAAATTTCCGTCCTTGGAAATATAATGAAATGTTTCCCATGCACAGGATTACCTACTCGGTTTACCAGCATCGTGCTCCCAATTTTTTGGAATTCCCACAGCTTGGCGTAGAGGACGTCGTGCTCGTTCCAGAAAGTCCAATTTTATGAAAATCGGAGCTCGGAGTCAAAAGTTATGGCCGTTTGAAGTTTCCGGACCAAACGTTGACTTTTCTTCCCTGCCTTCGGCCATTTCGGCTTTTCGCGTCCCGCGCGTCCCTTTGTCCCATTTGGTTTCGGTGCTGAAATTTCCCATTTCGCCCGGTTCGGCCGGTTCGCGTACTCGCAGCCCATATGTCCCATTTGCTTTCGGACCGTCTGGGACAAATTCGCCCGGTTCGGCCGGTTCGCGCCCTTTTGTCCCAACTGTTCCGGGACAAAAGTTCTCATTTCGGCCGATCCGGCCGGTTCGCGTACTTTTGGCCCGCGCGTCCCAGACTGTTTCGGGCTGCCTTGACTCATTTCGCCCGGTTCGGCCGGTTCGCGTCTTTTTGTCCCGCTTGTCCCAAAGGCGACCCTCTCAGCAGTTAGCCAATTTTCTCTTTTGGCCAGATCGGCTTTTCGCGCCCGCCGCGTACTTTTGTCCCAGATGTCCCAATTGCTTCCGGGGCCGCCTGTGCTCATTTCGGCCGATCCGCGCCTTTTTGTCCCAACTGTCCCAAATGCTGTGAGGACTAGGACTTGGCCATTTTTCGTGATTTTTCCTGGCCCGAGCTTGTTTTTGCAAATTTTTTCATTTTCTCAGAACTTGCTCTCTTCTACTTGGACAGGGGAGTTAAAAAAATATGAGGGGACCCTAGAAATATGAATTTTTTGCCCTGACTCAATCTATTTACCTGGGACTAAAGAATTTGATGTATGTTATCAAAATTACCTTGAGGGTGAATTTTGGATAACAATTTTGTGACTCAGCGGGGTCATCTGCCTGCCAGATGAAGAACGGCCAGCTGTTTGAAGCAATCCATTGGGCATGGAGTCTGTTTGATAATCTCTCAGCTGATCTAAAATTTTAAAACCTGTATCCTTGAGCCATTTGAAGCATTTTGTTGAGCTGGTTCTTCCTGTGGCTGCAAATTCTTTTCCAGGAGCTTGATGAACTGCAAACATGCACATACTAGAAGCAATAGGACATGTGCACAAGCACTTAGGGAAATAAAAACTACTCTAACAGTAGTACAATGTGCATAAGCACTTAGAGGAATGGAAATTCTAAATTAATATTTACAAGGGTGAGAAGCTCTCTTTCTAGTAGCAACGTTTGAGATAGATTCCATTGACCAGAATCTGCAACTCTTCACCATCCAACTTAGCCAGTCGGAAAGCATTGCTACCTTTGCATTCAATGATCATGTATGGGCCACTCCATATGGCATCAAACTTGGAATGCTTTCCTGGTTTTGCACGATCAGCATCCCACTTCAGTACCAAATCTCCATTTTGCAATATCCTGGCCTTAGCTTTCTTGTCAAAACTCTTCTTGATCAATACTTGATCGTTTTCCATGGTCTGCATCGCATGTTCTCTTGTTTCTTTTAATTCCATCAGCTCTGCATACCTGATTTCCATAGGTTCAAACTCAGCTAGTTCCAACTGTTTCATGAGTTCCAATGCTGGCAACTCGAGTGATATAGGTAGAACTGCTTCCTTTCCGTACACAAGCTTGTATGGAGAGCTTCCTGTAGACCTCTTGGGTGTGATCCTATCAGCCCATAGGGCTGATTTGAGCTTTGCTTGCCAAGTTCTCTGATTTTCATCAAGAGTCCTCCTGATGATTCTTAGTAGGTTCTTGTTTGTAGACTCGGCTTGACCATTACCTTGAGGGTAATAGTTTCGATGAAGTGCTGAGATACACACAATTCCTTACAGCCCATTCAATGATCTTTGTGCCAAGGAATGCCAATGCATTTTCTGATATGATAGTGGTAGGGGCACCAAACCTCGTGACTATCCCTTCATAGAAATCTAAGATGTTGGATTCATTTGCCTCCTTGAGTGCCACTGCTTCAGTCCACTTGGTGAAATAGTCTGTTGCCGTAAGTATCCACTTGTGGCCTTGACTTGAATTTGGATTGATAACCCCAATGAAGTCCAATCCCCATTGTATGAATGGCTGATCCGCTGAAATCAGACGAAGGGGCAGCGCTGCTAACCTTTCTTTCCCTGTGAAGAATGCACATCTCTTGCATTTCTTGACCCATGAGTAGCAATCATTGAACACTGTAGGCCAATAGTAACCAGCTTTCATGATTTTGAGAGCTGTTACTCGTGGAGCAAAGTGGCCTCCTGCTTCCCCGTCATGGAACTCGTGTAATATCTTCTGAACTTGACCCATTCCAATGCATCTTAATAGAACACCATTGATGTCCTTCTTTAACAAGATTCCGTTAATGAGTACATACGGGATGGCTTGTAATCTAAAGTATCTCCTCTTTGCTTTGCTCCTTCTGGAGGGCACAAGCTTGTTTGGAGGTAATGCACCAGGTCTTGAGTCCAACATGGAATGGGTGCATCATCAGCTGGCTGTTCTTGATCATGCTGCAGTAGTAGGACGACATCTTCTTCACCTTTTGACTCGTCTGGTTGTTTGGAAGCGAGCTGCTCACACAAACCTTTGCCACGAACTAGCTTGGTCACTTTGATTTCAATATCATATTCCATTACCCGAGTGATCCAACCTGCTCTCTTCTCATTCAAATCCTTGTTTAGGAGAAAGTCCTTAACACCAGCATGAGACACCAGCAGTTGAATCTTATTGTTTGAGACCAAGTGTCTGAACTTCTTCAAGCTCCTGATGACAGCAAGGACATGCTTTTCGATGAAAGAATACTTTATTTCGTAATCTTCCAAGATTTGGCTGAAGAATGCTATGGGCTATTCTGAACCTTCTCTATTCAGCTATGTCAAGATAGCTGAGATTGTATCTGATCCTCCAAAAGCATACAACATGAAGTCCTTTGAAAATCTGGGTTGATAAGAGTTGGAGCTTGTGATATTGCATGCTTGATGTTCTCAAAACTCTCTTTGCCTTCTGCTGTCCATTTGAATGCAAGAATCTTCTTCAACATCATTGTTAAAGGCTTCACAAGAGTGGAGAAATTAGGCACAAATCTGCGGACAAAGTTTATCCTTCCCAAGAAGCTTTGGAGAGATTTCTTGTGGTGTGGCAATGGAAGTGTTCGGATGGCTTCAACCCTTTCAGGATCAATTGTTAGCCCTTCCCTTGAGACAATGTGGCCCAACAATTTTCCCTCGTGTGCCAAGAATACACACTTCTTTGGATTCAACGACACTCCAAACCTTCTACACCTCTGAAACACTTGTATGAGGTGAAAGAGATGGTCTGCTGCATTCTTTGAGAAGACAGTGATATCATCTAGGTATACCAGCACTATCTTGTTGATTAAGCCTTTGAACGCCATATCCATAGCTCGCTGAAATGTTGCTCCGGCATTTGACAGTCCAAATGGCATCTTCTTGTAAGCATACGTGCCCCATTTTGTAGTGAAGGCCGTCTTGAATTGATCTTCTTCTTTCACCATTATCTGATTATAGCCTGAATATCCATCTAGCAATGAAAACCTTTCTGAACCAGCTACAACCTGCAATATTTGTTCCATTGATGGAAGTGGATAATGATCTTTGAGTGATGCTCTATTTAGATCGCGGAAGTCCACACACAATCTTATTTCTCCGTTTCTCTTTCTTACCGGCACCAAGTTTGCAACCCAACTTGAGTGTTTGATGGGAAAGATGATACTGGCCTCAATGAGCTTGCCTCAACTCTTTTCTCATGAGAGGTTCGATATGGGGATTCACTGGCCTTTGCTTTTGCCTGACAGGCTTGGATTCTGGATCCAACTCAATAGTATGTTGTGCCAACTTTGGGTTGAAACCTCTTAAATCTTTGTAAGTCCAAGAAAAGACATCTGGGAACTCTTGACAAAGCTGAACAAAATCAGATTTCTCTTGTGGAGGTACTTACTTTGCCAATTTGCAATGTCTTGCCTTCATCTACTAAAATAGGCTCTGAATCTTCACCCTTTACTTGAATGTTCGCTTTCTCCTTCCGGAACTGATCATTCGGGTTGAAGATTGACTCCAGGTTATGAGGCCTTTTGGTAATTTGTTAGTTCTCAGCTGCACCACTTGGTCACCATACTGCTGCTCCAGCTTGTCTTGATTTCTCATGGAGAACTCAGCTTCTTCTTGTAGGAAATTAACAATTTGCTGATCATTCTCAAAGACTTGCCAACTTGTGTTGTTATCTGGAACAGCTGGTCTCACAACCACTTTGATATGAGGCTGAGTTTTCTCACTTTTGATACTTTCTACAACATCAAACGCAACCCCAATTGCTGCCAGTCTATCAGCTACTTCATTCTTTTTTCTTGGGATGGAAATGATGCTAAAAGCTTCAAAATCTTCAATAAGATCCCATACCCGATTTTTGTAGTTCTTCAACAGATCATTTTTGGCAGCATTTTTTCCTCTGACTTGGTTTATGATCAGCTCACTATCACCAAATACTTGTAAATTCTTGATGCCTTTCTTCTTTGCCCAGTGCAATCCATGAATTAAGGCTTCATACTCAGCTGTGTTGTTTGAACAGGAAAACTGGAAACGGAAGGCTGAGTAATACTTTATACCTTGCGGTGAAATGAGCATAGCTCCTCCTCCTGCACCTTGTCTACTCCTTGATCCATCAAAGAACAATTTCCATACTTCATTCTCATCCTTATGATCTGGCTTGGTGATGCTGGGAATAGGTTGACTTTCTTCATGTAAGCAATAAACTCCTAGCTCAGATTCTTCTATTTCTTGATAGGGATCAAAAGCATGCACTTTTGCTTTCCCATTCATCAAGAGTCAAATCTGGGATGCTTCCAACCTTGGTGTCAACTTCGTCAGTTCTTGGATAATCTTCTTGATCAAACGCTGAACAATTGGCATTGATTTGGCTTGGAGTGTAAGACTCAATGTGAAAGTTTGCAATAGGTTCAGATGTGATTGTAGCCTTAGTTCCATACCTTGTTCTAAATAACATGTGTGACCAATAAGCCAAAAGATAGCCTACAATTTTAGCTGTAAAGTCTCTTGACAAACATAATGCAAAGAGTGGTGGCAGGTCTATGACTGACACATCTTGCAACACTACTACATTGGGACATGCATGCAGTGTGAGGCTCAAACCTTTGATTACTCCAACTGTTGTCACTGTTGTCCCGTCTAATTGCACTACACCCTTGGAGATGACTTCATATTGAAGCCCTAACTGATCAGCTATTTGTTTTGGCATTACTGAACTACTTGCCCCAGAGTCAATCATGCAATTATGCACCAACTTATCTCCTATGATCAATGAAACATAAAATGGAGGGGGCTTCAACATTTTACCTTGCTGTCCTCCATGATTTCCTTCAGGCTGGGCAGCATTTGTGAGTACCTCCTCTTGCATCTGGACATGGTGATTTGAAGTTGACCAGTCCTTCATGGCAGCTTGTAGCAAATCTCTTTGTCCTGGGATGGATAGTGATTCCCACATTGATATGTTTACATTTGTCTTCTTCATCTGATTAATGATGTTGAATGGAGATGAAGTATCCCTCTGCTGTCCCTTGGCCTGCACATTCATTCCTTGCACATGGGCAGCAGCAGCTGGCATCTGAGTTGGTTTAGGGGCCATGGTTTGGGTGCTCCTTGCATGTTTGGAACTACAGTTTGTTTGCCAGCAGCTTGTGGAGTGGTAGAAGGTTGTGGATTACTTTGAGCCAATGGTTGTCCTTCACCCAAATTTCTCCTCTTTGACCTTGTGTTGGCTGCAACACTTTGAGAGGGTATTTGATTCATACCACAGAAATCTTCAGCCTGCCAATTGACAAGAGTAGTTTCATTCGGAGATGTTCCTTGCTGAGGTGCTTCCTGCTGCTGATCTCCTTCGTGGCTGGACTCTTGCGACCCACCAATGGTTTGCACCATTAGAGCCTGATTTAATGCACCGTTAAAGCACATTGATTGGTTATGTGGCTGACTGCATGGGAAACACCAATCATACTCTTGGGCCATGTTATTTTGGACTGACACCAAAGCTCTGGATGTGGATGCAACATTGGGGTTGTAGGGCTGAAATGGTCTGTTGGCAGGAGGCCTTGCTTGATTCTGATTTGCAGCTGGATTGGGTGGTCTTTGAGGTTGATATGGTTGCCTATTTGGTTGAGCTTGAGGCTGATAGGAAGGTCTAAAACTTTGAGCTTGCTGTCTCTTGAGTGTGACCAGCTCATTACCTAAATTTTGCAATTGTTTCATAACTTCTTGAAGCTCATTTGGGGCACTTGGAGATGAAGTGGAAGCTTCATTTGAACTTTGATTTCTAGGAGTGGGAATAGGAGCTAAGACAGGTGCTTGACTAGTACTTGGGCTCTCTAAACTTGGATATAATGGCATTGGGGGCCTAGGAGCTAGCTTACCAGCTTGAATAAGACAATTTTCAGCCCTAATGGCAATGCTATAAGAAGCAGGTAAGGTTGTGCCTCCCATAGATTGAATTAACATAGAAATATCAGAATTCAAAGCTTTAAGATAGTATAGAAAAGCACCTTCTGCTGTTGGCCTGACTGCCACTGGAATCCTATCCCAAGACTTTTGAAATCTGAAGTTGAAGTCAGTCAGCTGCTCATTGGGGGCTCTCTTGATAGTTGTTAATTGTTCCAGAAGAGACAAGTTGTCTCCTTCTCTCCAAACTGCTCATGGAGAACTATGCATAACTGATTCCAATTTGTGATAGAACCAGCTTTAAGGCTCCTGAACCATTACAATGCCTTCCCTTTGAATGATGATGCTAGTAGTTTGACAGCCACGTTCATTTCGTTTATCTCATGGATTGCACAGACGTTAGCAATGTCTTTGACATGATCACCAGGAGTGGTATGATTTTCTCCAGTGAAAAATGGAATGTTCTTCAATGCTGCAATTGGAACTGGATTTTGTGCATTGAGGGCAAGTGGGCTGCTGCCAGTGAAATTGACAAAGGGATTTAGTGGTTGCGCCATCCTGATTGGCCTGAGAACCCTTGTTGATGCGAGAAAAGGTCTACCAGGTGGAGGTGTAGACAAAGTTCTATTAGGTGGAGATGGAGATCTTTGAGCTCTTCTTCCTCTTCTTTCTCTACCTGGAGATAGGTGCAGATAAACAAACAATCCTTCCTCCCTAGTTCTTGACCTGGTCTGTATTCTTCTCATAAATTTGTCAGGCTTGGACTGCAGAAACCAGTGGATTATGCCTCTTTTGGAGTCGCCAGATGTGTAATTTTAAAGCTCCTTCAAAGCTGGAACTTACAACAAGTGCACATCAATCTTGTTGCAATGAAATTGAAGACCTCTAAGGTCCCACCGGGCGTGCCAGAACTGTTATCACCGAATCACAGCACCCCTGGATGTTGATCACATTTCTAGTGCATGATCACTCTAAGCATCACAGTGTGATTGGATAACATGGGTACTATCTCCAAGTTGTGGGACTTGCTACTTGAGATAGACCTCCAGAGAAAGCTGGTTCTTACTCCTAAACTACCTGCCACAATCTACTCTAATGCAGGATAAAAATAACTATTCTAATCTAAATTTCCAAGGGACCAGGGAGAGAGAATGCATAAAATGAAAGCCTACACTAAAGCGGTGATACACCAGAAAAGGAGGGTGGGAGAGTAGTCTCCAAATGTGTGAAATACATAGGCAAAGTGCACACTAGAAGAGGTGATGACAGTTCTCCATAATCTAGCAAAATGCATTCACAACAATATTTCAAGCATACACAATGATAATGAATCCCTGCAAGAACATAATAGATAGACACAATATTCTTGTAGAAGGATGAAAGGGGCAAGAAGAATGCAAGGAAACACAGCAGGGGAAGATATATCCACAAACTTGTATTTTATTGCTTCATGATATGCACAGTTCAATCTATTACAAGATAAGGGCCTGGATCACCATGCAAGGAGTCCACTACAAGGGCCTGCAACACACTGGCTTCACAAAGCAATTTTGACAGAGCTTTGCTACCCAAAAACTCTCTTTTACAATGAGCCCAATACTCCAATTTATAGAAAAAATGAGAAGGAGAAGAGAAGGGAAAATGGAAATCCCGAAATATGTCCTTCAACCACCTGTAAGAGGCATTAAATTGAGTGAAATGGGTATACATTACTTGCAAAAGGCTCCCCATACTGTCCCATGTGCTGCAGCAGAGAAGGAATGATGACCATGCCTCTTAATTGCACTCCCAACTACCAAATAAAACACTGTTCTGAACCCGGCCACGTTTCCTTAAAAAAATCAATCAATTTCTGATCAAATCTAGAATTTATTGATTTCTGTGCATCGGGATCGGAACCATGATTCCAACGGTACCAATTTTGTGTGATTTCATTGAGAAATGCAAAAGTTATGGCCTTCTGAGTGCGGGCAGCTATTTTGGGTCTGGCAGGCGTTTTCTGTCATTTGACGGGAATGAGCATTAACTGACTGGAGCCGAATATGTTTCTTTTATTTAAATATATATACCCTCATTAAAATTAAGAAATCCAGTTTTTGTGGCATAGAGGACGTCGTGCTCATTCTAGAAAGTCCAATTTTATGAAAATCGGAGCTCGGAGTCAAAAGTTATGGCCGTTTGAAGTTTCCGAGGTCAAACGTTGACTTTTCTTCCCTGCCTTCGGCCATTTCGGCTTTTCCGCGTGTCCCGCGCGTCCACATTCTGTCCCATTTGGTTTCGGTGCTTTCTGGTTCCCATTTCGGCTGCGCGGCCGGTTCGCGTGACTTTTGGCCCATATGTCCCATTTGGTTTCGGACCGTCTGGGACAAATTCGCCCGATTCGGCCGGTTCGCGTACCTTTTGTCCCAACTGTTCCTTGGACAAAAATGTTCTCATTTCGGCCGGTTCCTTTCGTAGTTTTGGCCCGCGCAACCCATACTGTTTCTTTGCTGCCTTGACTCATTTCGCCTGGTTCGGCCGGTTCGCGTCTTTTTGTCCCGCTTGTCCCAAAGGCGACCCTCTCAGCAGTTACCAATTTTTGATTCTTTTTTGATTCGGATTTCCGCGTCCCACGCGTCCCTTTGTCCCAGATGTCCCAATTGCTTCCGGGGCCGCCTGTGCTCATTTCGGCCAATCCGCGCCTTTTTGTCCCACTTGTCCCAAATGCTTCTAGGACTAGGACTTAGCCATTTTTCGTGATTTTTCCTGGCCCGAGCTTGTTTTTTGAAAAAAAAAATTCACATTTTCTCAGAACTTGCTCTCTTCTACTTGGACAGGGGAGTTAGAAAAATATGAGGGGACCCTAGAAACATGATTTTTTTGCCCTGACTCAATCTATTTGCCTGGGACTAAAGAATTTGATGTTGTTATCAAAATTACCTTGAGGGTGAATTTTGAGAAAAATAGTGCTTCAGAAAATGTTAAAAGATTAAGCTATTTTTACAATGGAAAAGAAAGTATATTTTCATTTAGTTGTTATTGTATTGTAAACATGTATTAAGAGAAAAAGAAAGAAATTGTTAGAAGTTGAGCTTGTTAGTATAATAAATTTGAATGGAAAAATAAAGTTATTTTAGCTATGTTGAATGTATGTACATTGATATTGAAATAAAGAGGAAACTAAGTACGAGATTTTATTGCTTTTAGTAATGGTAATTGTATAATATAGAAATGAAAAACTATTAAAATAGATTTACATTCCATTGCTCTTGTAATGGAAAGAAAGAATCTAGTGAAAAAAATGGAAATTACTCTTGTAAGTAGATGAATTTTAATATGCTTTTGAAAACACTTTAAAAAAGACTATATTTAACTAATAAATGAATAATAGAGCACTAAATCTCAAATCTGGAACGCTTGAAATGAACAAAGACATACTCAAAATGCATTTTTACATCCTGGCAACTTTAAGTTTTTGTGAAAATTCGGCAAACCCATGAAAGTTCTGTTTTTTAGAAATAGGACCGCCACCGTGTGCAGAGCGGCGGTCTTGTAACTGCCACTTTCAAGAAGTGGCGACGATCTCAAAACCTCCACCCACTAAGGCGACGGTCTTGTGTTTGTCACCCAGGTAAGGTGGCGGTTTCACAACCGCCGCTCTGGAGGGTGATGGTCCACTGGTTGTCACCCTGGCAGGGCGGTGGTCCCAGAACCACCAGTCTACTTGGGGCGGTGGTCCTGTCACTTATGATAGTATTCCACAGACATGCGCCTGTGCGTGAAATTTTCCAAATTGCCCTAGTTCTTAAGTTGTAAAATTTAAACTATATGTACCAGCAAGTAAACAATGAGAAATGCTATGGAATGGAACAAACAAAACACCCAAATGGTGAATCTAGAAGCATTCTTTTATTCATAAAAAAAAAGGGTAGGGTTTGCCCCAAATTTAAACCCAATACACTATAATCTTGGAACAAAAACCAGATTGGAGGAGCCATGTTTCTTTTTTATCAAAATGAAATAGATTACATACATAAAAGACAAACTAAGCTAAGCCACACTAAATCTTCATGTTTTCCTCCATGGCTGTCTTCCCTTTGCTCCCATGGCTTCCTCCTCTCCAACCTGCAAATTTAACAAAAGAAAAATGAACCAAATGAGAAGAATAGAATGAGAAATCCAGATTCTAATAATGAATTTCATAATGGATTTTTAGGAGCTAATGTTGAGAACCCTAGGATCTATGGCTAAGATGGATTTGATCCAATGGTGGAGAATTGACCCTACCTTTATTGAGAAGAAATGTATTTTAAATGTTAATGTAAAATTCCTTATAGGGTATGCGTAAATGGGTGAGTGGGGCCTCTTAGTTCGCCTAGGGGTGTAATGTCCTTAGAACCCTTAGTGTGTGTACCATGAAATTTAATAAAGGATATTTTAAGCTTTTAAGGTAATGAACTTAATAATTTAGCATAAGGTTAACCTTGTTAAGATTGAACTTAATTGAAAAGAAGAAAATATCTAATTTAAGTAAATGTAAACATTGCTTATCTCCTATAGAACTCGATTAAACCCTAGAGATTATTATGTAACATGTAACCTTCACCTAGACCTGGGTTGCCAATCGTTAAACTTGAGCTAAGTAGTGTAAGCAAATTAATGAACTCTAAAGGTTAAACACCATTGTAAATCCTTGTATCGTAATCTTCTAATTTTAAAAAAAAAAAAATTATTCGCATTTTAGGGTTAATGTGTTGTTGGTTGAAGCGTGTCGTCTTGAGCGAGCGTCATTTTTATGGGTGTTACACTTGGTATGAGAGCCAGGGGTTCAAAGCTTGGACCCTTGGGCACAGCTAGAAAACATGAAACATGAACATTTAACCTAGTAGCAAAATAGATTCTTTTAAATCTAGAAAACCACAATGTTTGATAATTATATGAAATAGAAAATTTAGAAAACTGAAACAAGACCTAGAACAATGAACTAACTCTCGCCTTGATCTGTGCAGGAGGCACGGATTACGCGAGGGGTATCTTTAATATAGACCTAGATATACCACCGCCAGAGCAGGCTATAGCGGCCATTCTACCTCAGATTTTACAGACACTTCAGGACGTCAATGCCGCTATACGCGGAGAGCCCTTAGGAGGAGGATTTTCTAGACATGGTATGGAGCCATCAGTAGATGCCCAGGTATCCCCTCGACACAACGAGGAGCATAGGGCAGAGAACTTCCGTGCGACAGCAGGGTGGAGTCACCACAGAGAGGACATCGGATCTCAGGACATAGGGACAGGTCTCGGAGCCCTAGACAGAGGGAGGAGCATCAGAGAGATCTAGGATTCATCATACGTCAGCTGCAGACCATATCAGGGAGATCCTGAAGCTATGACCATCTCACTATTCAGGTGATACTAGGAGGTTTTCAGGCAGAGGCCTGGTTGGTGAGCTTGAGCGGATGCTTCAAGCTCTTCCTTTGTACTAGTAACACGAAATCTTGTGTTGCAATCCATCTTCTGAGGGATGGAGAAGGTGTCTGGTGGAGGACCGAGGATCAGAAGCTCCATGTTGATTCAGAGATGATTACTTGGGAGCTGTTTAAGGAGCGTTTCAGGAGCAGGTATTTACCCAGGAGATTTATACAACAGCAAATAGATGAGTTTCATGACCTCCGTCAGGCATCGATGACTGTAGCTGAGTATGAGAGTCAATTTCTGGACCTACTCCAGTACGTCGACTATATGCAGGATGAGCAGGTACAGATTCACAGGTTCATCCGGGGCCTGAACTTGGATTTAGGTGGTAGCAGTGTGCATTCACTACCCACAAACATTAGCAGAGGCCGTGGAGAAGGCCTATATTGCAGAGGAGACACGGGGAAGACACAACAGGCTAAAGATAGAGTTCGGAGCCATATCCAGTAGATGCAGGATGGTAGGTCGAAAGGGGTCAGTTAATCCTCCACGGGGTGGACAAAGTTCAGGGCAAGCTTCATTTAGGCCACCACAGTAGCAGCAACAGCAACATCAGACCCGCCCACCTTACAGACCTCCTCAGAGATTTGATACACAGAGAGGATGGAGTATGGGGCCTCCTCCTAGGGGTCCCATCAGGACACAGGGTGCACCGAGAGCTCAGTCAGCAGGAGCTCATCAGCAGAGACCTCAGCAGTCCATAGCTGGATCATCAGGATCCACATCTCAGACATCTAGAGTACCGGCTGGAGCTACATCCCACTGGAGAGGACCAGGTAGCTGTTATGGTTGTGGTGTTGTTGGACATCATTAGAGAGATTGCCCACATAACCCTAACAAGGGTAAGACACAGAGCTCAGAGCCTACTGTTGGTGATATGACATAGAGTCATCGGATCTACGCAGTGGTCGAGAACCACCAGGATGAGCACCAGAGTACTGTGATTGAGACGACAGGTAGTATTGGTGGTATTTCTGCCTCTATTTTATTTGATTCTGGTTCTTCTGATTCATTTATTACACCATCCTTAGTAGAGCATTGCAGGCTGGTGGTAGTTAGGCAGGGTCATAGTTGGGACATTGAGATGGCTTCTGGAGCCAAAATTTCTATAGACTCCTTAGTTAAGGAGTGTGTAGTGGATTTGGGACCCTTCACCACTACCTCTAATCTTTGATCCTTCCATTAGGATCTTATGGCATGTCATACTTAGGCATGGAATGGTTGTTTACTCACAGAGCTAGAGTGGATTGTTACCATAAAACTATTTCTTGCATAGATGAGCTTGGAGTATAGTCAATGATATCAGGAGTTAGGAGACCCATTTCCATTTACACCATCTCCGCTATGCAGCTTAAGCGGTGTGCGCGACAGGGGTTGTCAGTTGTATGCTATTACGGTTAGTGACAGATCAGAGGATGAGTCTAGTGGACCATCCCTTGATGACCATCCCATCTTGAGAGAGTTTGCTAATGTGTTTCCAGGGGAGCTACCAGGGTTACCTCCCCCACGTGAGATAGATTTCCACATAGATCTGGTTCCGGGCATAGAGCCTATCTCACGAGAACCTTATCGGATGACTACTCCTGAGCTATGTGAGCTCAAGTTATAGCTTGAGGGCCTTTTGGAGAAAGGCCTAATCCATCCTAGTGTATCCCCTTGGGGTGCACCAGTGATCTTCGTGAAGAAGAAGGATGGATATCTTCGGTTGTGTATTGACTACCGTCAGCTGAATAAAGTAACGATCAAGAATCGTTACCCCCTTCCACGCATTGATGATTTATTTGATCAGATGAAGGGGGCTACAGTTTTCTCTAAGATAGATCTTAAGTCAGGGTACCATCAGCTCAGGATTGCGGAGACAGATATTCACAAGACAGCTTTCCGTACGAGATATGGCCACTACGAGTTCACAGTGGTACCTTTCGGTTTGACGAATGCCCCCGCAGTGTTTATGAGTTTGATGAATGGGGTATTCAGGACCTTCCTTGATCACTTCGTGCTCATCTTCCTTGATGACATTCTAATTTACTCACGCACACGTGAGGAGCATGAGGAGCACCTTCGCCAGGTTCTTCAGTGTCTTCGCGAACAGTGCCTTTACGGGAACTTGGAGAAGTGTGCGTTCTTTCAGCCTGAGGTGCAGTATTTGGGCCACATCATTTCAGGGGAAGGTATTGCAGTCGATCCTTCCAAGATTTGAGCCATCATGGATTGGCCAGCACCCACTAGTGTGACCGAGGTGCGTAGTTTCATGGGTCTAGCAGGGTATTACAAGAGGTTTGGTCAGGACTTCTCTCGGATTGCGCACCCTATCACTTCTCTTCAGCGGAAAGGGAAGAAGTTTTTATGGTCAGATAGATGTGAGCAGACCTTCAGTACACTGAAGGAATGCCTCACGAGAGCACCTATTCTTACTATGCCCAATCCTCATGGAGAGTTTTACATTTGCACAGATGCTTCCTTGGCAGGACTTGGAGGTGTGTTAATGCAGGAGGGTAGAGTAGTTGCCTTTGAGTCTCGCAAACTCAAAGACTATGAGCTCAATTATCCAACCCATGATCTTGATCTTGCAGCAGTCGTACATGCCTTAGTGCGGTGGAGACATTTTCTTCTTGGCCAGAGATTTACACTCAGGACCGATCACTTAAGTCTTCGCCACCTCTTCACGCAGCCCAATCTCAACGCTCGTCAGCGGCGTTGGATGGAGTTACTCTGTGAGTATGACATGGAGATAGAGCATGTGAAAGGGAAGGAGAATGTGGTTGCAGATGCCTTGAGTAGGTGGAGACATGTGGCTATGGCCACCTCAGTGGGCACAGATTTGTGGAGTAGGATCTTGCAGCAGCTTCCTCATGATAGTTTCTACCTTGCAGCCAGAGTAGAGATTAAGTCTCAGAGACCCCTTGAGGGGAGATTTGATGGGTTTTCATTAGAGGCAGATGGTCTTCTCAGACATAGAGGTCGGATATATGTTCCTAGAGATGGAGGCTTGAGACATGACATTTTGACAGAGGCTCATCGTGCACCTTATTCAACCCATCCCGGGGTGAAGAAGATGCACGCCACCCTGAGACAGTTGTATTTTTGGAGAGGACTTCAGAGAGACATAGCTTTGTTTGTGTCACGCTGTTTAGAGTGCCAGAGGGTGAAGGCCGAGCATCAACATCCAGCTGGCCTTCTCTATCCTCACGCCATACCGGAGTGGAAGTGGGACACCATTTCCATGGACTTCATCGTTGGGTTACCTACGTCAAGATACCATCACGATGCCATCATGGTCACGGTGGATAAATTAACGAAAGTAACTCATTTTTCTTCGGTGAAAGACCACCTATACAACAAGTGCTGTGGCACGAGTATACCTTGATGAGATTGTCAGATTACATGGGATTCTGTACGGAAGATCATTTGCGACCGCGACCCTTTGTACACCTCCCATTTCTGGACTACCATGCAGTATGCCCTCAGGACGAGGATTAATTTCAGCACAACTTATCACCCTGAGACATATGGACAGACAAAGAGGGTGAATCAGATCTTGGAGGATATGCTTAGGATGTACGTGATGGATCATCAGTCGAGATGGGAGGAGTATCTGTATTTGGTGGAGTTTGCCTACAATAATAGTTTCCAGAGTTCTATAGGCATGGCTCCTTTTCAGGCATTATATGGTAGAGAGTGCAGGACACCTCTTAGTTGGGACAGGATTGAGGACAGGGTTTCCCTTGGGCCAGCTTTATTACAGGACATGGAGCAGTAGGTTACATTGATCAGATAGAGATTGCAGGAGGCGCAGGATAGACAGAAGAAGTATGCAGACCAGCATAGGACAGATCACATCTTTGAGGTAGGCATGAAGGTGTTTCTTTGTGTCAGACCGTATAAGAGCCCTATCCATTATGGAAAAGGTTCTAAGCTTGCTCCTAGGTTTGTGGGTCCCTTTGAGATCTTGGAGCGCCTCGGTCCCTTGGCCTATCGTCTAGCATTGCCACCTAGCTTATCGTCGCGTCCATGATGTGTTTCACGTTTCTGTGCTTAGGAGATATATTTCTGATCCTTCTCATGTGCTAGATTGGACTGCATTGCAGGTGCAGGATCAGGGGCAGGTGATGGTGGAGCCCGTGCACATTTTAGATCGCAGGACCCTGGGCCTTCGCGGCAGAGAGATTGATCAGGTTTGGGTCCAATGGGACAGGTATGATGAGACTGCAGCTACTTGGGAGGATGCTACTTTGTTACGAGGATAGTTTCCACACCTTTTCCAGTGACTTCCAGGAGGAAGTCGAGTCTAAGGGGAGGGGGATGTAGTGCCCACTTCCCTTCGACCTCATTTTTGTTTTATCATTTTCGAGACTGATTACTTCACTTATGGATTATTATGACTTCTTGTTTTAGCATGCTAGTAGATATCATAGACATTGGACTGTTATTGATTTGATCTTTATATGATGCATATGGTTTACTGGTGGACATTTGATGACGATATTTGTATACTTTTGACAGGGTTATTTATCTTAATTCTGACATGTGATATATTTAATCATTTTGAGTAGAACTTGATAATTTGACTAATGTGATGATCGTTTTGATATAAATGAAATGTGGAATAGAGAATGTGCTAGAAAGTGTTAAGTGATATCGTACTTGCATAGATGATAGTAAATCAGGTGTTGATTATTTTTAGATTATATTGTATATTTGGCATGAATGTTTTAATGCGGCCAACAGGCCGAAGGAGGTATTTTCTGTTCTGCAGGTATATTATATTCACAACAATACTGGGGGAGTGGAGACCAACCACATCGGAATTTGAGAAGAATCCAGCTAAGGGTCACCATGGCAACAAGTAATTGTGTGTGTGTTAGAATTATCTGGTAAAGGGAAAATTGTGACCTAGGGATCATGTGTGGTTTTGTTTCAATTTTTTCCCTTTTTATTATGTTAGTATGTGTTGCTCTTAGTAAGTGAAATTTTACTTGTGTTATTATTCTTATTCTTTGGATTGGAGTTTACCCCTTTGTTAGCCATGGGTTGTAGTGGGTTAATTAAGTTAATGTGAAATTGTCCTAAACTAATTAAAAGATGTGACCTAAGAGAGTTCATTTATTAACCTTGATTTACTTTGGATTTTGTGTGGATTGATGTGTGTTTGAGTTTGAGTGTAACACACTCTACCCCTCATGGGAAACTCGAATTTGGCCTTGGAGGCCAAATTTCAAAGCTTGTGGGACAAGTCAAACTTGTCCCACACCTCTTAAAACCCCATGCCAACCCTACCTATGGGTTGGAAGGCCAAATTTAGGGTCTTTTAGGTATTTTGGGGGGATAAAAGGGTAAAAATATTAATTGCACTTTCTTTCAAATTTAATTTTGTCCTTTGAGGGAGTGGGCTTAGTTGGAGTGTGCAAGTTGCTTTCCTTTCTTTCAACCACTTATTAATGGTGCATTGGAATTTGATGTTGACCAAATGATGTGGAGTGGAGGGAAAAGGAGGTGGCATCCTACTTGGAGCCACATCATCCCTCCCTCTCTTTTCTCTATTTATTTGAGCCTCTTGTTTGTTTTGGGGGTTGGAAGTTTCATTTATTTTAGTCTTGTGTATTTTGGAGAGGAGAGGATTTGGAAGAAGCTTGTGGATTTTTGGAGCTTGTTGATACTTGTGGGAATTTTGTTGGAGCTTGTGGATGCTTGCTTGATCCTTGGAGGGATTTGAGACTTCATACTTGGAGCAAACTCTACCATGGAAAGGTAGGAGCTTCCCCTTTGTTGCATTATGTTTCTTTTGTCATATGAATGTATTTTTATTATGTTGTGTTGAATGTTGTTTTTGAAATGCTTGTTGGGAATGGGTAGAATGCCTAAGTTGGGAGTGAGAGGAGACTATGGGGAGCTTAATTGAGGGAGGCATAAGAGATCATGTGCTTGAGGAGGGAGCTTGGGTTGGGTGCCCACCTTGTAAGAGAAATGCTTGCATTTCTTCTTGTTTTACTTTGAGGGAGCCATAAGAGTTGAGGGAGGCATAAGAGTGAATGGAGGGATAAGGGGTACTTGAGGGAGGCATAAGAGTTGTTAGGGGTATTGTGTTTGCATTGGAGGCTTTTAGGTGGCACCCATTCCCATTGGGAGGCATAAGTGGCTTCTCCATATGTCTTACTCTTGTGGCTTTCTTGGTAAGCCTTGTGACTTGTTGTTGTGATTGTTTTCCCTCTTGTTGTGATTGTTGATCTTCTTGGTTTGAAGGATTATGAAATGCATGTGAAATATTATGTTTAGTTATGTGGAAGCTTGTAGTTGCCATGAGTTGGATTCTCTCCCATTGTGATGTGGTTGGGGCTCGGGGGCCAATGGAGAGGATGGCTTCTCTTCTCCATTGGGTATTTTGGTTGGGAGGAGAACGTTGCCTCTCCCCTTATTTTGTTGTGAATCAAGCACTATGGAGGAGCCACCTTGTTGATATTTGGAGCATTGGAACCTTGTTGTTGACAATGTAAAACCACCATGTAATTACCCACCTTGAGTGGAGGAAAAATGTAATATTGCTTGGTTTTCTTTAGCTTCCATTATTGTAAATTTGTTTCCACATGAAGTAAAAATGTAACAAGATGTTGAAGGAAAGTTGTAACAATAGAAGCTTTTAAAATGGGGATGGAAAGTTGCATAGAAATGATAGTATTTCTTACTCTAAAATTTATTGGAAATGTTGTTGAATCCTTTTGTGGAATGTTGGGAAGAAATTACAAAAGAAAATATATTAAAATTTTGTTTGGACACTTGAAAGTGATGTGTTGGAAAGATTGGAAAAATAGTGCATTATCTCTTCTTGTGTAGTTGATGGAAGGACTTAAGTTTTAAATGGATTTTAAGATGCCAAAGAAGCATTTCAAGATCTAGCCCCCTTTATGTTTTTATTCATTCATGAATTTATTGTAAAATCCATTGCAAATTAACAAAGAAAATGAAATCGAATCTCTTTGAAAACCCATGCTATATCTATTAAATTGTGTAGAAGGAAATTGTAATGCAAGACTATAAACTCATTAAATGTATTAACCAATACTCTCTTAAGGTTTAATAAGGAAACTGATATTGAAAATAGTATTCATATTTGAACAATATTAAAAGTAATGGGTATACTATTATTAAATCATATTAATACTAATGTTCTATTAATATTTCCTTGTATATTACATAGTATATTAGGATAATTGCAACCAAGAAATAAAATAAACATAATCTACGAATGAACTGTTTTTTTTTTTTTTGATTTCTATAGGGAAAAGCACATTGTTTTTTCCTTGAACATTCTGATAAAAAACAGACCCACCTTTATGAGATCCTTTCGTTTTCCTCGTGTTGTATACAATATCTGGTAAGTTTTTCAATAGAGAATCAATGTAATAAATTTCATCGGGTCCCCGGGTAACATCCTCTCTGTCCCTCTTCTTTTGCAAAACAAATCGTCTCCATGAACAGTCTGATATGAAATAGATCCACCTCTATACTGAGGCGTTCGCACCAATCCATAGAGCAGATTACTTCATTGATATTCTGATTTTGAACAGATCCGCCTCTACGAGATTCTCTCCCACGAGTTGTAGGGAAGATAGATAGATCTCAGTAGAAGATCTTGGTAATAAATTTCTTCTAGCTCCCACGTAAGACTCTCACTATCTCTTGTTCGACCCTGCTTAAAATTTCATGAAAGGGAAAACCGAATTTGAGGATGCTTTTGACACTAAGAAGATAACAGCATAGTGGGTAACCTGCTTGTTGGAAGCGCCCAAAAGGGCTAGCATTTTCACGCGGCCATGGATTCTGACCAATGCACACTTTGCAACACCCAATGAAAGTGGAGGTAACTCACCCCCCCCACCATCTACAACCTCCCTTTCGGCTGCACGCGCGGCCAGGAACTGTTAGAACAAATCTCCAGTCTATTCCTTCTCGCCTGTAGCTTCGACTACGACCTCCTTTCCCTGTTCACGCGGCCAGGCCGATTAAAACGAGTCTTCACACCTCTTTTCCTGGTCTTTGGCTTCATCCTCAACTACCTCATTTATCCACGCGGCCAGGGCAGTTAAAAAAAAATGGCGGGCTGTCTGTGAAGAGATTGATAAATACAAGATCTATGTGTTTAAAAGTTAGAGGCGGCTAGGTTGTGTTGTTTGCACGCCAAAGAAAAAAGGAGTTATTGTGTTTCGGCAGGTGGCTGGATCCACCCACCCCCTCAACCGTGACTTTCCAACCATGTTTCTTTTTTTTTTAACCTAAACTTTTATTCTGTTTTCCACGTAGTGGCATGAGCCACACTAACTTGTTTTGCCACGTAGTGGCTGTCTCTTAATTGTTCGCCGAGGCTAATAAATGTGGGCAATGGTGTAGTACATGTGGCCAGAAAGGTAATAGAGTAAACTCATCCAATGCAAATAATGAGCTCGCCGCCAATGTTGACTCGATGTAGCCCGAGCCAATAAAAAGTAGCCTACTGAGTTATGTAACAAGCTTGTCACTAGCTCACCCAATGTAATCACCATGTGGAATAATAATATAGCCCAAAAGTGGCTTGTTCCTCCATATATGATCCCATTTATGCCATTGAGTTCATCGAGGAAATAAAGAACTCGCCCAACCGAGCTCGCCATGAGCTCAACCAATGTAGAATTTTTAGCTCGCCCACATAATGCAAACTCGCCCAATGTAATTAATAACTCGCCGAGTTGTGTGGAGTAGCTTGGCTCCAATAAAGCTCACCAAATTTATTTGACCAGCTCGCTAGGAGTGGTTTGAATTTTATAACCTTGATTGGTGGTACACGTATAAGCTTAACTCATCGAGCTGTGTGGAAACAACTCGAAGTAAAATATTTTTGCAAAAAATTTTTTTGTCACATTTTCGGGTTGAATGTTTGTGGCGCAGCGTCATCATCGTCATCGTCATCGTGAGCAAGCGTCGTCTTTTTCCGGCGTTACATTTTGGTATCAGAGCCAGGGGTTCAAAGCTTGGACCCTTGGGCACGCATAGGAAACACAAAACAGGAGCATCTAACTTAGTACAGAGCTGATTATTTTAAAATATAAAACCACAATGTTGATAATTATAGTAAACAACAAATTTAGAAAACTGACACAAGACCTAGAACAACGAACTAACTCTCGCCTTGATCTGTGTAGGAGGCATGGACTAGGTGAGGGGTCTCTTCATATAGACCTAGATATACCACCGCCAGAGCAGGCCGTAGCAGCCCTTCTACCTCAGATCTTGCAGACACTCCAGGATGTCAATGCCGCTATGCGCGGAGAGCCCTTGGGAGGACGATTTGCTAGACATAGTTTGGATCCATCAGTAGATGCCCAGGTATCCCCTCGACACAGCGAGGAGCATAGGGTAGAGAATTTCCATGTGGAGTCGACTAGGGCAGAGTCACCACAGAGAGGACATGGGGACAGGATCTCAGGACATAGGGACAGGTCTCAGAGCCCTAGACAGAGGGAGGAGCATACAAAGAGATCTAGGATTCGTCATACGTCAGCTGTAGACCATATCAGGGAGATCCTGAAGTTATGACCATCTCACTATTCGGGTGATACAGGCGGTTTTCAGGCAAAGGCCTGGTTGGTGAGCTTGAGCGGATGCTTCAAGCTCTGCCCTTGTACTAGCAACACGAAAGCTCGTGTTGCAATCCATCTTCTGAAGGATGGAGCAGGAGTCTGGTGGAGGACCGAGGAGCAGAAGCTCCATGTTGACTTGGAGACGATTACCTGGGAGCTATTTGAGGAGCGTTTCAGGAGTAGGGATTTACCCAGGAGATTTATATAGCAGCGCATAGACGAGTTTCATGACCTCTGTCAGGCATCGATGACAGTAGCTAAGTATGAGAGTCGATTTCTGGACCTACTCCAGTACATCGACTATATGCAGGATGAGCAGGTACAGATTCACAGGTTCATCTGGGGCCTGAACTTGGATTTAGGTGGCGCAGTGCGCATTCACTGCCCAAAGACATTAGCAGAGGCCGTGGAGAAGGCCTATATTACAGAGGAGACACAAGGAAAGACACAGCAGGCTAGAGACAAAGTTCGGAGCCGAATCCAACAGATGCAGGATAATAGGTTGAAGGGGTCAGTTCCTCCCCCACGGGGTGGACAGAATTCAGGGAAAGCTTCATTCAGGCCACCACAGTAGTAGCAGCAACAACAGACCCGCCCATCTTACCGACCTCCTCAGAGATTTGATGCACAGAGAGGACGTAGTATGGGGCCTCCTCCTAGGGGTCCCATCAGGACACAGGGTCCACCAAGAGCTTAGTCAGTAGGAGCTCGTCAGCAGAGACCCTAGCAGTCCATAGCCGGATCGTCAAGATCTGTATCTCAGTCATCTAGAGTACCAGCTGGAGCTGCTTCCCACTTGAGAGGACCAGGCAGCTGTTATGGTTGTGGTGTTGTTGGACATCATTGGAGAGATTTCCCATAGAACCCTAACAAGGGTAAGATGTAGAGCTCAGAACCTACTATTGGAGATATGGCACGGAGTCATCGGATCTACGGAATGGTCGAGAACCGCCAGGATGAGCACTAGAGTATTGTGATTGAGACGACAGGTAGTATTGGTGGTATTTCCACCTCTATATTATTTGATTCTGGTTTTTCTGATTCTTTTATTGCACCATCCTTAGTAGAGTGTTGTAGGCTGGTGGCTGTTAGGCAGGGCCATAGTTGGGACATTGAGATGGCTTCTGGAGCCAAAATTTCTGTAGACTCCTTAGTTAAGGAGTGTGTAGTGGATTTGGGACCCTTCACCACTACTTCTGACCTTCGGATCCTTACATTAGGATCTTATGGCATCATTTTAGGCATGGATTGGTTGTCCACTCACAGAGCTAGAGTGGATTGTTACCACAAGACTATTCCTTGCATAGATTATCTTGGAGTAGAGTCAGTGATATCAGGAGTTAGGAGGGCTATATCCATTCGCACCATCTCCGCTATGCAGCTTAAGCGGTGTGCGTGACAGGGTTGTCAGATGTTTGCTATTACGGTCAGTGACAGATCAGAGGATGAGTCAAGAGGACCTTCCCTCAATGATCATCCCATCTTGTTAGAGTTTGCTGATGTGTTCCCAGGGGAGCTACCGGGGTTACCTCCCCCACGTGAGAACGACTTCCATATAGATCTAGTTCCGGGCGCAGAGCCTATCTCACGAGCACCCTATTGGATGACTACTCCTGAGTTATGTGAGCTCAAGTTGCAGCTTGAGGATCTTCTGGAGAAAGGCCTAATCCATCCTAGTGTATCCCCTTGGGGTGCACCAGTGATCTTCATGAAGAAGAAGGATGGATATCTTCGGTTGTGTATTGACTACCGTCACCTGAATAAAGTAACGATCAAGAATCGTTACCCCCTTCAACGCATTGATGATTTATTTGATCAGATGAAGGGGGCTACAGTTTTCTCTACGATAGATCTTAAGTCAGGGTACCATCAGCTCAGGATTGCGGAGACAGATATTCACAAGACAACTTTCTGTATGAGATATGGCCACTACGAGTTCACAGTGGTACCTTTTGGTTTGACGAATGCCCCCGCAGTGTTTATGAGTTTGATGAATGGGGTGTTCAGGACCTTCCTTGATCGCTTCGTGCTCATCTTCCTTGATGACATTCTAGTTTACTCATGCACACATGAGGAGCACGAGGAGCACCTTCGCCAGGTTCTTCAGTGTCTTCACGAACAGCGCCTTTACGGGAACTTGGAGAAGTGTGCGTTCTTTCAGCCTGAGGTGCAGTATTTGGGCCACATCATTTCAGGGGAAGGTATCACAGTCGATCCTTCCAAGATTGGAGCCATCATGGATTGGCCAGCACCCACTAGTGTGACCGAGGTGCGTAGTTTCATGGGTCTAGCAGGGTATTACAGGAGGTTTGTTCAGGACTTCTCTCGGATTGCGCACCCTATCACTTCTCTTTAGCAGAAAGGGAAGAAGTTTTTATGGTCAGATAGATGTGAGTAGGCCTTCACTACACTGAAGGAATGCCTTATGAGAGCACCTATTCTTGCAGTGCCAGATCCTCATGGAGAGTTTTACGTTTGCACAGATGCTTCCTTGGCAGGGCTTGGAGGAGTGCTAATGTAGGAGGGTAGAGTAGTTGCCTTTGAGTCTCACAAACTCAAAGATTATGAGCTCAATTATCCGACCCATGACCTTGAGCTTGCAGCAGTAGTACATGCCTTAGTGCGGTGGAGGCATTTTCTTCTTGGCCGGAGATTTACACTTAGGACTGATCACTTGAGTCTTCGCCACCTCTTCACGCAGCCCAATTTCAACGCTCGTCAGCGGCGTTGGATGGAGTTACTCTGTGAGTATGACATGGAGATAGAGCATGTGAAAGGGAAGGAGAATGTGGTTGCATATGCCTTGAGTAGGTGGAGACATGTGGCTATGGCCACCGTAGTGGGTACAAATTTGTGGAGTAGGATCTTGTAGCAGCTTCCTCGGGATAGTTTCTACCTTGCAGCCAGAGTAGAGATTAAGTCTCAGGGACCCCTTGAGGGGAGATTTGATGGATTTTCATTAGAGGCAGATGGCCTTCTCAGACACAGAGGTCGGATATATGTTCCTAGAGATGGAGGCTTGAGACATGACATTTTGTCAGAGGCTCATCGTGCACCTTATTCAGCCCATCCTGGGGTGAAGAAGATGCACGCCACCATGAGATAGTTGTAATTTTGGGGAGGACTTCAGAGAGACATAGCTTTTTTTGTATCTCGCTATTTAGAGTGCCAGAGGGTGAAGGCTGAGCATCAACATCCAGCCAGCCTTCTCTATCCTCACGCCATACCGGAGTGGAAGTGGGACACCATTTCCATGGATTTTATCGTTGGATTACGTACGTCGAGATACCATCACGATGCCATCATGGTCACGGTGGATAAACTGACGAAAGTAGCTCATTTTTCTCCAGTGAAGACCACCTATACAACAAGTGCTGTGGCACGAGTATACCTTGATGAGATTGTCAAACTACATGGGATTCCGCGGAAGATCATTTGCGACCGCAACCCTTTGTACACCTCCCATTTCTGGACCACCATGCAGTATGCCCTCGGGACGAGGATTAATTTCAGCACAACTTATCACCCTGAGACAGATGGACAGACAGAGATGGTGAATCATATTTTAGAGGATATGCTTAGGATGTACGTGATGGATCATCAGTCAAGATGGGAGGAGTATCTGTATCTGGTGGAGTTTTCCTACAATAATAGTTTCCAGAGTTCTATAGGCATGGCTCCTTTTAAGGCATTATATGGTAGAGAGTGCAGGACACCTCTGAGTTGGGACAGGATTGAGGACAGGGTTTCCCTTGGGCCAGCATTATTACAAGACATGGAGCAGCAGGTTGCCTTGATCAGACAGAGATTGCAGGAGGCGCAGGATAGACAGAAGAAGTATGAAGACCAGCATAGGACAGATCACAGTTTTGAGGTAGGCACGAAGGTGTTTCTTCGTGTCAGACCGCATAAGAGCCCTATCCATTATGGAAAAGGTTCTAAGCTTGCTCCTAGGTTTGTGGGTCCCTTTGAGATCTTGGAGTGCCTCGGTCCCTTGGCCTATCGTCTAGCATTGCCACCTAGCTTATCGCGCGTCCATGATGTGTTTCACGTTTCTGTGCTTAGGAGATATATTTCTGATCCTTCACATGTGCTAGATTGGACTGCATTGCAGGTGCAGGATCAGGGGCAGGTGATGGTGGAGCCCGTGCGCATTTTAGATCGCAGGACCCTGGGCCTTCGCGGCAGAGAGATTGATCAGGTTTGGGTCCAATGGGACAGGTATGATGAGACTGCAGCTACTTGGGAGGATGCTACTTTGTTACGAGGATAGTTTCCTCACCTTTTCCAGTGACTTCCAGGAGGAAGTCGAGTCTAAGGGGAGGGGGATGTAGTGCCCACTTCCCTTCGACTTCATTTTTTTTTGTTGTTTTCGAGACTAATTACTTCACTATGGATTATTATGACCTCTTGTTTTAGCATGCTAGTAGATATCATTGACATGGGATTGTTATTGATTTGATCTTTATATGATGCATATGGTTTACTGGTGAACATTTGATGATGATATTTGTATACTTTTGACAGGGATATTTATCTTAATTCTGACATGGGATATATTTAATCATATTGAGTAGAACTTGATAATTTGACTAATGTGATGATCGTTTTGATATAAATGAAATGTGGAATAAGAATGTGCTAGAAAGTGTTAAGTGATATCGTACTTGCATAGATGATAGTAAATCAAGTGTTGATTAATTTATATTATATTGTATATTTGGCATGAATGTTTTAATGCGGCCAACAGGCCGAAGGAGGTATTTTCTGTTCTGCAGGTATATTATATTCACAACAATACTGGGGAGTGGAGACCAGCCACATCGAAATTTGAGAAGAATCCAGCTAGGGTCACCATGGCAACAAGTAATTGTGTGTGTTAGAATTATCTGGTAAAGGGAAAATTGTGACCTAGGGATCATGTGTGGTTTTGTTTCAATTTTTTCCCTCTTATTATGTTGTATGTGTTGCTCTTAGTAAGTGGAGTTTTACTTGTCTTATTATTCTTATTCTTTGGATTGATGTTACCCCTTGTTAGCCATGGGTTGTAGTGGGTTAATTAAGTTAATGTGAAATTGTCCTAAACTAATTAAAATATGTGACCTAAGAGAGTTCATTTATTAACCTTGATTTACTTTGGATTTTGTGTGGATTGATGTGTGTTTGAGTTTGAGTGTAACACACTCTACCCCTCATGGGAAACTCGAATTTGGCCTTTGAGGCCAAATTTCAAAGCTTGTGGGACAAGTCAAACTTGTCCCACACCTCTTAAAACCCCATGCCAACCCTACCTATGGGTTGGAAGGCCAAATTTAGGGTCTTTTAGGTATTTTGGGGGGATAAAAGGGTAAAAATATTAATTGCACTTCCTTTCTAATTTAATTTTGTCCTTTGGAGGGAGTAGGCTTAGTTGGAGTGTGCAAGTTGCTTTCCTTTCTTTCAACCACTTATTAATGGTGCATTGAAATTTGATGTTGACCAAATGATGTGGAGTGGAGGGAAAAGGAGGTGGAATCCTACTTGGAGCCACATCATCCCTCCCTCTATTCTCTCTATTTATTTGATCCTCTTGTTTGTTTTGGGGGTTGGAAGTTTCTTTATTTTAGTCTTGTGTATTTTGGAGAGGAGAGGAATTGGAAGGAGTTGTGGATTTTTGGAGCTTGTTGATACTTGAGGGAATTTTGTTGGAGCTTGTGGATGCTTGCTTGATCCTTGGAGGGATTTGAGACTTCATACTTGGAGCAAACTCTACCATGGAAAGGTAGGAGCTTCCCCTTTGTTGCATTATGTTTCTTTTGTCATATGAATGTATTTTTATATTGTGTTGAATGTTGTGGTTTGAAATGCTTGTTGGGAATGGGTAGAATGCCTAAGTTGGGAGTGAGAGGAGACTATGGGGAGCTTAATTGAGGGAGGCATAAGAGATCATGTGCTTGAGGAGGGAGCTTGGGTTGGGTGTCCACCTTGTAAGAGAAATGCTTGCATTTCTTCTTGTTTTACTTTGAGGGAGCCATAAGAGTTGAGGGAGGCATAAGAGCGAATGGAGGGATAAGGGGTACTTGAGGGAGGCATAAGAGTTGTTAGGGGTATTGTGATTGCATTGGAGGCTTTTAGGTGGCACCCATTCCCATTGGGAGGCATAAGTGGCTTCCCCATATGTCTTACTCTTGTGGCTTTGTTGGTAAGCCTTGTGACTTGTTGTTGTGATTGTTTTCCCTCTTGTTGTAATTGTTGATCTTCTTGGTTTGAAGGATTATGAAATGCATGTGAAATATTATGTTTAGTTATGTGGAAGCTTGTAGTTGCCATGAGTTGGATTCTCTCCCATTGTGATGTGGTTGGGGCTCGGGGGCCAATGGAGAGGATGGCTTTCTTCTCCATTGGGTATTTTGGTTGGGAGGAGAACGTTGCCTCTCCCCTTATTTTGTTGTGAATCAAACACTATGGAGGAGCCACCTTGTTGATATTTGGAGCATTGGAACCTTGTTGTTGACAATGTAAAACCACCATGTAATTACCCACCTTGAGTGGAGGAAAAATGTAATATTGCCTGGTTTTCTTTAGCTTCCATTATTGTAAATTTGTTTCCACATGAAGTAGAAAGTGTTGTAACAAGATTTTGAAGGAAATTTGCATAGAAATGATAGTATTTCTTACTCTAAAATTTATTGGAAATGTTGTTGAATCCTTTTGTGGAATGTTGGGAAGAAATTACAAAAGAAAATATATTAAAATTTTGTTTGGACACTTGAAAGTGATGTGTTGGAAAGATTGGAAAAATAGTGCATTATATCTTCTTGTGTAGTTGATAGAAGGACTTAAGTTTTAAATGGATTTTAAGATGCCAAAGAAGAATTTCAAGATCTAGCCCCCTTTATGTTTTTATTCATTCATGAATTTATTGTAAAATCCATTGCAAATTAACAAAGAAAATGAAATCGAATCTCTTTGAAAACCCATGATTTATCTATTAAATTGTGTAGAAGGAAATTGTAATGCAAGACTATAAACTCATTAAATGTATTAACCAATACTCTCTTAAGGTTTAATAAGGAAACTAATATTGAAAATAGTACATTCATATTTGAACAATATTAAAAGTAATGGGAATAATATTATTAAATCATATTAATACTAACGTTCTATTAATATTTCCTTGTATATTACATAGTATATTAGGATAACTGCAACCAAGAAATAAAATAAATTTCTTCTAGCTCCGACGTAAGACTCTCACTGTCTCTTGTTCGACCCTGCACTGAATTTGAGGATGCTTAAAATTTCATGAAAGGGAAAACTGAATTTGAGGATGCTTTTGACACTGAGTAGATAATAGCATAGTGGGTAACCTGCTTGTTGGAAGCACCCAAAAGGGCTGGCGTTTTCACGCGGCCATGGATTTTGGCCAACGCACACTTTGCAGCACCCAATGAAAGTGGAGGTAACTCGCCCCCCCCCCCCCCCACCGTCTACAACCTTCCTTTCTGCTGCACGCGCGGCCATGAACCGTTAGAACAAATCTCCAGTCTATTCCTTCTCGCCTGTAGCTTCGACTACAACCTCCTTTCCCTGTTCACACGGCTAGGCCGATTAAAACGAGTCTTCACGCCTCTTTTCTTGGTCTTTGGCTTCATCCTCAACTACCTCATTTATTCACGCGGCCAGGGCAGTTAAAAAAAAATGGTGGGCTGTCTGTGAAGAGATTGATTTACAAGATCTATGTGTTTAAAAGTTAGAGGCGACTAGGTTGTGTTGTTTGCACGCCAAAAAAAAAAGGAGTTATTGTGTTTCGGCAGGTGGCTGGAGCCACCCACCCCCTCAACCGTGACTTTCCAACCATGTTTCTTTTTTTTCAACCTAAACTTTTATTCTGTTTTCCACGTAGTGGCATGGGCCACACTAACTTGTTTTGTCACGTAGTGGCTGTCTCTTAATCGTTCGCCGAGGCTGATAAATGTGGGCAATGGTGTATTACATGTGGCCAGAAAGGTAATAGAGTAAACTCATCCAATGCAAATAATGAGCTCGCCGCCAATGTTGAATCGATGTAGCCCGAGCCAATAAAAAGTAGCCTGCCGAGTTATGTAACAAGATTATCACTAGCTCACCCAATGTAATCACCATGTGGAATAATAATATAGCCCAAAATTGGCTCGTTCCTCCATATATGAACCCGTTTATGCCATTGAGTTCACCGAGGAAATAAAGAACTCGCCCAACCGAGCTCGCCATGAGCTCAACCAATGTAGAATTTTTAGCTCGCCCACATAATGCAAACTCGCCCAATGTAATTAATAACTCATCGAGTTGTGTGGAGTAGCTTGGATCCAATAAAGCTCACCGAATTTATTTGACCAGCTCGCTAGGAGTGGTTTGAATTTTATAACCTTGATTGGTAGTACACGTATAAGCTAAACTCATTGAGCCATGTGGAAACAACTCGAAGTAAAATAATTTGCAAAAGAAAAAAAAAATTGTCACATTTTCGGGTCGAATGTTTGTGGCGCGCCATCATCGTCATCGTCGTCATGAGCGAGCATCGTCTTTTTGCGGTGTTACAAAAATATTCCCAAATATACTATTAGAATTAAAGCAACGTCTTTGCACTATTAAAATACCCTGCAAGTTCCTCTCCATTTCAATTAAATCAATCTGTTCCAGACTAACAGCAAAGAAAATCAATAAAACAACTTATGAATTTACACTAGTAGTATCAAATCTTGCTTCGAATTTATTTGCATGCAAGTCGTTCGAGTAAGAGTGGATTATTCCAGGCACAACCTGAAAATCAGACTTGATTAATATAAATTGATTAATGTTTGCAGAAGATGTGGATGTGAAATATTCCTTTGATGGTGAGTATCATTTGATACTCGAACCGCAGATTTGCATAAACGCTTTTACTAAAATATATAATGGACTATAGTTAAATCTTCAATAATACAGAGGTTTGCCACATCAAACCTATATAGCAATGTGAAGGTGTGAACATCCAGCCTAAAAGTCATGGAGGTTTAGGTGAAAAGAAACAAATTTATAAGAAACTACTTTCTTAGAATAGATATTTCAATAGAATGATAATTGACAAAAAACTATAATCTCCACATAGAAAGCCTTAAAATAAGGCTTTGTAATCTTCGAGAATTAAAAGCATCCCAATATGTTTGGTAATATTATCAGTGACTAAATCACAACAATCCATTATTATCCCATTTTGACTTAGTCTGCATCACTTAAGATGTCATGATCCTCGTGTTGTGTTCAACATATATAAATGAATTGATTAAGTTCTTAAAATAACATGGATTATTATAATATTAAATTATAGTTTACCTTATAAAACTACTTTATATTATTTTTATCTGTTATTGGTATTTCCTTTTTCCTGTGATCTTTATTATCCATTAATTTTTTCATCAATTATTAATTATTATAAACTTGTGGAAAACATGTTAGAATGGAATGATCTTCTTTAAAACTATAAAAGTCTACTGATGTGATTTTCGTAAAAATAGATATTTAATATATTTAAAATACATAAAACTCACATTATGATTGTGTTATACACTTAATTTATTGGATTTTAAAAATTAAAATACTAATGAATAGGATTTAAATATTAGATTTTAGGTATAGATTTAAAATATTTGATATATAATAGACTTTTTATATTAGCAAAACTTGGTATATGTATTGAGAAATTATACATGTTAATATTAATAAACCATACATAAAATTTCTATGTAATAATTGTACGTTCAATCAAAAATACATTATAGAAATATATATTTAAAAGAAAAGAACAAAATTAGTTTAATATACAATATATGTAGGAATTCATAACAAAAATATCATAAATATATATTTCTAGAAGTGTAGTGTGTATATATAAAGTTGTAAATAATTAATATATGATATTATTTAATAAAATAACTAGTTTACAATAAAATATAATAAATCATAGTCATTACTAAATTTTTTTATTTTTTTTAAATTATAGATTTTCTTGTAAAATATTTGGAGATATATGGTTTCTACATTTTCTATAAGCATAATTAAATTATCTGCATAATTAATAATTACTTTATTATTTTTTCTGAGTTACAATTATTTTATTTTTTCTCATTTGAAGAGAAAGACTCTAACACAAAGTGATTACCATTGATAAAATTCTCATTCAAATTTCCAACTCAACACATTGTGGGTAAATTAGAAATCAAACCAATGATTTCATGCCCTTAGAGTAGAGAATGAGACCAAATGAGCCAAACCCTAGTTTTTTAGTTATTCCTAACAAAAAATTTATGTGAACAAGTGACATGGTTGAATTGATGAACAACTTAGTTCATCACATGGAGAAAATCAAACCTGTAATGATACAACAATTGAAGGATTTTTAGAAAGAATAAATATATATTTTGTGTATTGCTGAATTTACACATAGTAAATGTACTAAAACTGTAAATATTGAGTCATGTGGTGCTTCGACAATTGTTTTATCTAAAAACATTATCTGGTCATTCCTCATAATTATTTTGTATAACATTCTAGGACTATTGTATGTGGCATTTCCACTTTTATAATTATATTTTATTAATTTATCCAAATTTATTCAAAAAATAATATAAATGTGGTAGGTATTATTTAAATTTTTATTTTGAAAAATCTAAACAAATGTGGATTTTATATAATGGATGTTTACAAATATGGGCTTTCTACAAGTTTTCTACATGTATATTCAATTTGTGGAATATTTACACAACTTAAAAATAAATAATTAAATTACTATAGAGATACCACAAATATTCTACAATTCTCTTAAATTGTAGAAATTTTGTAGAATAATTGTGGTAAACAAAATTGTTTATTGTAGTGTCTATAGGTAATGTATCAGGAAAATGTTTGGCTATTGATTCAAAGAATGAATATTATGAGCACACTATGTATTCCTGAATATTGGTTGATATGGATACTTCTATAGATTTTTCTATCCATTATTTAACTTAAAGTTAAGGATACAAATTGGATACAAAATATGCACTAATAAAGGTTTCCCTTCAGGTGTCGAACATGTTTTTCTCTTGGTCATTTAGATTCATATTATCACATGGAATGAAAACATGTCAAAAGCAAAAGCTCTTGGTGGAAGAATTCAAATCCTAGCCACCTACTTGTAAATGACCTAACGTAGATTGTGATTAAGATTCTGAGTCTATGAATGCAGTTGATTTAGAATGTGAAAAGGAGGAAGTGCTTCCTCCTCTTCAGAACGATCTATTACTATTAGAACTTCAAAGTTATGAGGATTTGGTGGAAATGGATAAAGGGACATGTTTCCTTCGATTCACTTCATCAGGAATCCAAAATTCCAAGGAGCAGATTGAAGTTATGATTGCAATCCATAATAATGAAAATATATTTGAATATTTAAAAAGATTGGATGGTTGTGAGAATAAAAAAGAAAGAGACTAATACTGTAGTGCCCACTTTCCTTTGACACCCTTTTGATACTAATCATGTTACTGTTGATTATATTATGGACATGATTATGGACCTTATTATAGTATGATGTTGGATGTTAGATCATGGATTATTGTTAACTTGATTCAGTTATGATGCATGATTATTATTAGAGACATTTTATATGTTGATGATGATATACTGTTTGACATGGTTATATTATAGATTTTGTTCGGACTTGTGATATTTGGATATTGTGAGTAGACCTAGAAATGGAAACTATTGGATAATGATATAGTTGTTGATAAAACTATAAATACTATGGTTAGATTGCTTGGATGTTGTTGTGATTCATATATCTGGATGATTTTGGGAATTATATTTATATTATTTGGATGTTCTGATATGACAACGAGGCGAAAGGAGGTATTTTTATTTTGCAATTTAAAATATCACAACAAACATAGAGGGCTTGCAGACCAACCACATTAGAATTCTAGATGAATTCAACAAGGTCACCATGGCAACTAGTATTTTTTTGGGTGTGTTTGTGTGTGTTATGGATTTCCATGGGGGGATCACCTTTAAATGTGACCAAGGGGTTATGTGTATTTATCTATTTGACCTTTTTGTTTAATGTTGCATGTGTTTATTTTGTGATGCATTTGCCCCTTTCTTTATTTATTAAATGTAGAATTAATATTGTGGGTAAGCATGTTGTTAATATTAATTAAATAAAATATGTCATAAGAAAGTACATAATATGGTTGTTGGCTATGACTCAAATTGTTGTAAGAATTAGTTAATAAGGTGTAGATTAAATTTTTGAGTGTGAAACACTCCACCTTCCTGGAAATTCGAATCTATCTATTGAGGCTGATTTTGGAGGATTGTGGGTTAAGCTAAACTTGTCCCATACCTCTTAAATTTATTTAACAACCATACCTATGGTTGGAGAGTTGAAATTTGACTTTTATAATGCCTTTTTAGAAGGCAAATTGTAGGTTTTTATTGCACTTTGTTTGCTTGATTTAATTTCAATCCTTTTGGGTGTGGGATAGATTAGAGTGTGTAAGTAAACTATCATATTATTCACCTACCTATTTATTGTGAATTGGAGAATAACGTTGACTTTGGGGGTTGCGGTTGAGGATGTGTGATGTGGCATCCTACATGGATCTACCTCATCCTCTTATCTTACCTCTTCTATAAAATTTTAACTCCTTGCCTTGTTTTGGGTTGCTTCACTTTAGAGACTTCATTCTTGGGTGAATTATTTTGCTATTTTGGAGCTCTTGCTTTGAAGAAGTTTTTGGAAAATTGTTGCATGCTTGTGCTTGGCTGTTTTTGATTACTTTCCTTGGGATAAAGCTCACTATTTTGGAACTTGGAACAATTCCAGCATGGAGAGGTAGGAGCTTGGCTCTTGATATGCTTCTTTTTGCTAATGAAAGTGTTAATGTGTAAATGTTTTGGCATGTTTGTGGGCTGTTGGGTAGATGGCTTAGGAATGGTGTAGGAGAAGACTATGGGGTTTATTTTGTGGGAGGCACAAGTGTGTTTTAGGGAGTTATAAGGGGGGATGGTGTTTTGATTTGGGTTCCACCTTACAAAGAAATAACTTGCATTTCTTTACTCGTTATGGGGTGCCATAAGATGTTGGGGAGGCATAAGGAAATGTGAGGAATAAGGGGTATTTTGGGAGGCATAAGGAATATCAGGGTTTTGATATATGCTATATTTTGGTGGTTTGTAATTTAGGTGGTAATACTCATTTCCCCTTTAAGGAGGCATAAGAAGCACCCCCCATAGTGTCTTGCTCCTTTGGCTTGCTTGATGAAGCCTTAGTATTGGTTGTCATGTTTTAATGTAGTTGCAAACTAAATTCTATTTTGGACTGTGTTTTATTGTGACAATGTTGCTTGTGTGTTTTTTGGAAGCCTATTGTTGCCATGAGTTGGATCGCATCTTTTATTGCATTATGGTTGGGGTTCGAGGGCCAATGAAGAAGGATGGCTTCTTCTTTTCATTGGATGTCTTGGTTGGGTAGAGAGCATTGCCTTTACCCTACTCTTGTTGTGATCAAATTGGAAGAATGAGAAATCTACATGTTGCTATTCTAGAGCTGAAAAAAAAGAAGATAGTTTGACAGTCCCTTGTGAAATGAAATCTTATTGTAGCCCCTTTCCCACTTGAAGTGGATGATCTGTGTATTAATTGTAATGGAAAGATACTTTGTATTGATAATGAAAGTTGAAATTTGAAATGTAAGAGAGTTATACTTTGTATTCTATTTTGGAAAGAATGAAATTTATTTTTTATGTTGTATTTTGAAATCGAATGGAAAGGAGGTTGTAGGAGTTTCATTGAATTAATGGAAGTGTTTTGCCTTTTTCACATGGTATTATTTCCATTGGAAATATCTTTTTAACATGAACTATGAAATCCCTATTTAGAAATTAGAAAAGTGAAATACTTGAGAGGAAAATGTATTATTATATTCTGTACATAATATATGATTTTTGGAAAGAATAAAAGAAGGATGTTACAAAGTTGTATTTTGGAATCAATGAATGATGTATTACCTTCCTCAAAATATCCTGTGGTATTGAATCCGATCTCTTAAATATAATTGAAATCTTTTTTTGTAAGGAAGAAATGCATATAAAGGAATGTGTAATACTCTTTCTTTTGAATTATGTGAAAATTGAAAGTCAGAGATGTATTTTAGTTTTTGAATCAACCAAATTTATTAGATTAGGATTGGAACATATTATAATACTAGGAAGAAGAAAATAGCAAATAAACCCTTTAAAAAAATTTGATTTCTATCTTGTATTTTCAAAATGGCAATTATTAAATCCAAAATGTACAGGATCGAACCTACAACAATGAAATAGAGAACTAAATGACTAAAATGAAGTATTTTTCCCTAAACCAATATAATTAGACAAATATACTTAAACGAAATCTTCCAAAATCTTGCAAAGCCAAGTTCAAAGATTTCACAGTCGTTTTACTAGAAAAATTGTAAAATTTCGAATTGGAATTCTATCACATACATATACCTCACAAACTTATTCTAAATATGACTAATAACAATTCTTCATGTCTATTAGACATGTTGAGAGAGGAAAACGAACAAAATGAACAAAATTTTATAAGTTAAAATTTACCAATTTGAACTGTTAAATCCTACAAATTATTTTCAGGAAATTTACCCCTTAAAATTTACCAAAATCAAAATTTAACGAATCTTGTGCAAAGAGGACGTCGATAGATTTATAGAAAGTCCTCATTTTCCCAAAACCGAGTTCTCTATCAAAAGTTATTGCCTTATAAAAAATTTCTTCACTTGGCAAGCTCGTGGGCCCAAATTTTTCCCTTAGAGCTTCAAAAAACTTGTGGGAAAATTTTCCAAATTTTCCCCTCCAGCCCATAGCCAATAAGAGGCTACCATGTGGCACCACTTGGTGTTGGGTGTATTTCTTTTTAACTTAGTGCTTCAGAAAAATTTTAGGAGAGGAGCGGGTTCCTTTTGGCCTTTGACATTTTAGAAAGTTTTGGGAAAAAATTTCAAATTTTTCCCACCACCCCACTGACCTGCGGCCAATGAAGAGGTACTACGTGGCATCACAAGGTGTTGGAAGAGGTGTGGGTGAATGTGATCCTTTTTTCCCTTTGTGGTGTTAAAATAATTTTCTCCTCGGTGCTCCGCCATCCCCACATTTTCTTGGAGATGCCACATGTTGCTTGCAGACTTTTGGGAGTGCAGGTGAAAAGTTGGATTTTCATCCTGCGCGAGAAGAATTTTAAAAATGTCTCCCACCACCGCTCTTCTCCCCACATGGCTTAGGAGGTGCCAAGTGTCCCTTGCGGACCCGTGGGAGTGAGGGTAGAAAGGTAGTTTTTTTCTCCCGCACGGAATTTTTTTCAAAAAGTCTTCCGCAGCCCCGCAGACCCGCAGACCCACCCTTTGGGAAAATGTTTTCTCTTGGGCTCGCAAGCCCACTCTTGGGGAGAATTTTCACCCCAAGGTCCGCTAGCCCATGACTTGAAAAATATGAGAATTTAGGAGTACTTCTTTATATCATTGGAAAGGTGAAGAAATTTCCTATCCAATGGAAATGGTTTAGGGAATTTTTAACTACGTTAATTTTAAGAAAAATCAAGTTGAACCTTTAATCCTATTAGGGAGTGGTTATGGTGAGGAATTACCCTCTAAACATAATTTAACCTTCTATCCCTAAATTTTGGACCTTGTGACTTCTAATATATGTTAACAAAAGAGAAGTAAATTCTAGTGGATTATAATTGACCTAGAACTTGTTAGTGACAACTATTGTCTTGTAACCTAGTTGTAGACTCCTTTAAATAAATAAATAAATATTCCATAATTTTCCTAACTAATCCTCAGCGGTTCTTGGGTCTCAAGTGGGTTGTTTTTAGCCGGCATCACACTTGGTATCAGAGTAGTGGTTCAAAATCTTGGGCCATTGGGCACACTAGAAAACTTGAGACATGAACCTTAAACCTAGCACACTTTTAAATCTAGAAAACAACTTAGTTTATAAATTACATATTTTAGTAAACATGGAAACTAAGTAAAACCTAGGTTAAGGAACTAAATATTGTTTTTCTCTATGGAGGAGGTGCAGAGAAGATGAGGAACCTTTTCATATAGACCTAGGCATACCACCACTAGATCATGCTGTAGCAACCATCCTACCCCAAATTTTATAGGCTCTTTAGGATGTTAATGTCGCTCTACGCAGAGGATCAGCAGGAGGACATGCAACTGGGCATGATAGAGTCACTTCCATTGAGGCTCATGTATCACCTCGACCTAGCAAGGAGCATAGAGGAGAGAACTTCCATGGAGACTCATCCAGAGTAGAGTCACCATAGAGGGGATAGGGAGACTGATTTTCAGGGCATGAAGAGAGGTCTCAGAGCCCTAGGCTTAGGGATGTGCATGCAGAGAATCCTGGAGGCCATCAAACCATAGATGTATATCACATCAGGGAGATCCTGAAGATTCAGCCATCACATTATTTTTGTGACATAGGTGGATTTTAGGATGAGGCCTTGTTGGTGAGATTGAGCAGATGCTTCAAGCTTTTTCCTTATTCTAGCAACATGAAAGCTCATGTTGTGATCCATATACTGAGGGATGGAGCTGGTGTCTAGTGGTGGACAGAAGTGAAAAAGATCCATGATGATTCTAAGACAGTTACCTAGGAGCTCTTTGAGGAGTGCTTCTGGAGTAGATATTTGTCACGAAGATTCATACATTAGTGGATAGATGAGTTTCATGACCTCTGATAGGCATCTCTTATAGTGGCTGAGTATGAGAGTAGATTTATAGATCTACTCCAGTATGTTGATTACATTCAAGATGAGTTGGTGCGGATCCATAGGTTCATTCAGGGCCAGAACCTAGACATTGGAGGTGTAGTGTGGATCCATTTTTCACAGACATTAGCTGAGGACGTCGAGAAGGCATATATAGCAGAGTAGACTCGGGGAAAGACCTAGTCGGATAGAGACTGAGTCTGGAGCTACATACAGAAGATGTAGGATAGCAGATCGAGGGGGTCAGTACCTCCTCCTCATGGTGGAAAGGGATTAGCATAGTAATTTTTTAAACTACAACAGCAACAACAGTAGTCCCACCCACCTTATAGACCTCCACAAAAGTTTGATGCATAGAGAGGTTGAAGTATGGGGCCTCTCCCTAGGGGTCCCATTAGGACACATCGTGCCCAGAGAGCTCACTTAGCAGGAGCTAATCAACAAAGACCTCAACAGACCACATCCAAATCATTAGGATCCACACCATAGACCTCTAGAGTACTAATTGGAGCTACTACATAGGGGAGAGCATCAGGAAGTTGCTTTGGGTGTGGTGTTACTAGAAATTTTTAGAGAGGCTACCCATTAAACCCTACTAACAAGGGTAAGACACAGATCTTAGAGCATATTGTTAGTGATATGGGGTGCAGTCATAAGATGTACATAGCGGACGAGAACTACTAGGAAGAGCTATTGATGGTGAATCAAGGCACCCCTAAACATTTGTAACTCGATGGGTTGAGACTCTATGTGTGATTGCATAACATGGAGCTTTTCGCAAGTGTGGGACCTTGTGAATCGGGAAAGATCTCCAGACGAAGGCCGGTTCCTATTCCCCTGTTCAGATGCACACATAAAAAATGCAGAGGGTTTACTCAAAAACCTAATCTAACTTGCAAAGGAAACAGGGTAATAAGATGCATAAAATAAACTTAAACTAACAAAGGTGGTGCAACGAGGAATGAAGAACACCTATCTTGCCAATAAACACAAACCATTAAAATGTAATGCAAGATCATACATAGATAACCAGATTTGCAGTGAAAGATCAAGAGGATGCAAATGAACACAGAGATGGTTGAAAATCATCCACAGACATGCATTATTTTCATCCAAGATTGACACAATACACTACAAAATGCCAAGAGGCAAAGTTGCATTACAGTTTCAAATGGGAGGTTTGAACTCAACAAATTCACCTGCCAAAGAGAAGAAGAGAGGGGCAAAAAAAGAATGTCTAACCTTTAGAAAGAAACCCCTCCTTACAATTTATAGGAAGAATGAGAGAGGGAAGAGAGAGGAAATCCAAATCTACCCCAAACACCTCTAGAGTGCATTTAATTAATCTCATTATGGCGGTAGGTGAGAACCCTAGCAAACCCAAAAAGTGGTGAATTGTATTTTGCATTTTGAAGAAATTTTTCTCACCCAATTAAATATATCTAGTCTTAGTTCGATAGAGGACCTTGTAAGATTTCTAAAAAGTCCAACCTTGTGTGAATCCTAGCTCCCTGTGAAAAGTTATGGCCATTTGAATATCTGTGTCAGGGTTTGCTTCCTGTCGGGATGTCAACGCTCAAAATGTTGCGCCTCCTAAAGATGCGCCATAGGCGCATCCATTTTCATGTCGATATCTTCTTACCTATTCCATAGACACATCCATTTTTGTGTCGACATCTTCTTACCTGCACCATAGGTGGATCCATTTTTGTGTCGACATCTTCTTACCTACGCCATAGGCGCATCCATTTTCGTGTCGACATCTTCTTACCTGCGCCATAGGCACATCCATTTTCGTGTCGACACTTTCTTACCTGCACCATAGGTGCATCCATTTTTGTGTCAGCATCTTCTTACCTGCGCCATAGGCGCATCCATTTTCATGTTGACATCTTCTTACCTGCGCCATAGGTGCATCCATTTTCATGTCGACATCTTCTTACCTACGTCATAGGCACATCCATTTTCGTGTCGACATATTCTTACCTGTGCCATAGGTGCATTCATTTTCATGTCAACATATTCTTACCTATGTCATAGGCGCATCCATTTTCGTGTTGACATCTTCTTACCTACACCATAGGCGCATCCATTTTCATGTCGACATCTTCTTACCTGCACCATAGGCGCATCCATTTTCGTGTCGACATCTTCTTACCTGCGCCATAGGCGCATCCATTTTCATGTCGAAATCTTTTGCTTGTCTATATTTACCCAGGGGGAGATATATGTAACAATTTGGCAACTGAACAGGATCACCTTCCTGCTAGGTAGAAGATCAATGGCCTTTTAGCAATCCATTGGGCATGGAGTCATAAGCAATAACCTGAAACCAACTTGATCTCTGATACCGAGCTTGATACCATAACTCCTTCTCTGAGAGCATGCTGAACTATATAAATTCAACCTGAGAGCAAAAAAACCTATGCCAAATCACTTAGTGAAATTGAAACCTAACTACAACAAGACAATGTGCATCCGCACTTAGAGGAATTAAAATCTAGGCTAATCTTTACAAGGGTAAACCTTTTCCTTTTAGTAGCAATGTTTAAGATAGATTCCGTTAACCGGAATTGGGAGTTCTTCTCCATCAAATGTAGAAAATTGGAAGGCATTACTACTTTTACATATTGTGACCATGTAGGGGCCACTCCAAATGGCATCAAACTTGGAATGCCTTCCTAGTTTTGCTCGATCTGCATCCCATTTCAGAACTAGGTCCCCTTCCTAGAAGGTCTTTGCTATTGCCTTCTTATCAAACCATCTTTTTACTAAGGCCTGATCTTTCTCAATCGTCTGAACTACATGTTCTCTGATTTCTTCCAATTCCATCAACTCTACATACCTGGCTTCCATTGGTTCGAACTCAGACAACTCCAACTGCTTCATGAGCTCCAATGCAGGCAATTCTAATGATATAGGCAATACTGCCTCTTTCCCATAGACCAACTTGTAGGGAGAATTACCAGTAGACCTCTTTGGCGTTATTCTGTCTACCCATAATGCTGATTTTATCTTGGTATGCCATGTCCTTTGGTTTTCATCCAGATTCCTTCTAATGATTCTTAGCAAATTCTTGTTCGTGGACTCTGCTTCTCATTACCCTGCGGGTAATAATTTGAAGAGGTTCTCAAATAGATTCCATTCTTGACAGCCCATTCTGTAATCTTGGAATCTATGAATGCCAATGCATTGTCTGATATGATAGTGGCCGGCACACTGAACCTGGTCACTATTCCTTCATAAAATTCTAGTATGTTAGACTCATTTGCTTCTTTGAGTGCTACTGCTTCGGTCCACTTGGTGAAATAGTCCGTTGCCATGAGAATCCACTTGTGGCCTTGGCTTGAATTTGGATTGATGACCCCGAAAAATTCCAATCCCCATTACATAAATGGTTTTTCAACCAAAATTAGGTACAATGGAAGTGTTGCTAGTCTTTCTTTTCCTGTGAAGAGTGCACATTTCTTGCACTTTCTTATCCATGTATAGCAGTCACTGAACACTGTCGGCCAATAATACCCTGCCTTCATTATCTTGAGAGCTGTTACTCGTGGGGTGAAATTTCCTCCAGAATCTCCATCATGAAAATCTTGTAACACCCTCTCAATTTGACCTGTCCCAATGCACCTCAATAGAACTCCATTGATGTCTTTTTTAAACAAAAAACCATTAACAAGCACATATGGAATGGCTTGTGATCTGAAGCATCTCCTTTTTTCTTTTCTCATTTCTGGAGGGCATAGGCCTACCTGTAGGAAGTGTATCATATTTTGAGTCCAACAAGGAGAGGGCACATCATCATTTTCCTATTCTTGACCATCTTGTAGTACCAAGATAGTCTCTTTTTCATCACCTACTTCAACTTGTTGACAGCTTGAGGCTAGTTGTTCGCATAATCCCTTTCCACGGACCAGCTTAGTGACCTTAATCTCGATGTCATATTCCATGACACGGGTTATCCATCCTGCACATTTCTCATTCAAATCCTTGTTTAGAAAGAATTCCTTGACTCCCGCATGAGAGACCAACAATTGGATCTTGTTGTTTGAGACTAGGTTCTTGAATTTCTTTAAGCTCCTGATCACTGCAAGGACATGTTTTTCAATGAAAGACTACCTCGTTTCATATTCCTCCAACCCTTGACTAAAGAAAGCAACCAGTTGTTCTAAACCCTCTTTGTTTTGTTGTACCAGGATTGTAGAAATTGTGTCTCCACCACCGAAGGCATATAGTATGAAGTTCTTGGAGAATTCTGGATTAACGAGAGTTGGAGCTTGAGATATAGTCTCTTTTATCACCTCAAAACTTGCCTTGCCTTTAGATTTCCACTTAAATGCCATGCTCTTCTTCAACATCAACGTTATTGGATTTACGAGAGCTGCAAAGTTTGGAACAAACCTACAGACAAAATTGATCCTTCCCAAGAAGCTTTGAAGAGCCTTCTTGTTACTTGGCAATGGCAACGCTTTGAATTGCTTCAACTCTTTCTAGGTCAATCGTCAACCCCTCCTTTGAAACAATATGGCCTAGAAGTTTTCCTTCGTGAGCCAAGAATATGCATTTTTTGGGATTCAATGATACCCCAAATATTCTACACCTCTGAAATACCTGCCTCAAATGAAAGAGGTGATCCACTACATTTTTTGAGAATACAGTGATGTCATCAAGATATATTAGAACTATTTTATTGATAAATCCCTTGAATGCCATATCCATTGCCCTTTGGAAAGTGGCTCTAGGATTTGATAGCCCAAATGGCATCTTCTTGTAGGCATAGGTGCCCCATTTGGTGGTGAAATCCATCTTAAACTAGTCATCTTCTTTCAACATTATCTGATTATACCCTGAGTAGCCATCTAGGAGAGAGAATCTCTCCGAAGCGGACACTACTTGCAATATTTTTTACCTTTAAATTATTTACTTCCCCATAACCGAGAATTTAACAAATTAAATTATTTACTTCCCACACCGAGAATTTAACCAATTAAATTAGTAAAGTGTTTTGTAACTTCTCCACACAAATTTTACAAATTAAAAATAAATATCACAGACACAATTTCACGGGCACGACATCAAACTCCTCCACTCAATATATATATATATATAAATGTGAATGCCTCTCGGAATCTTTTTTTGTAAGGAAGAAATGCGTATAAAGGAATTTGTAATACTCTATCTTTTGAAATATGTGGAAATTGAAATTTAGACATGTATTTTAGTTTTTTAGTGAACTAAATGTATTATATTAGGATTGTAACATATTATAATACTTGGAAGAAGAAAATGGCAAATAAACCCTTTAAAAATTTTGATCCCTATCTTGTATTTTAAAACTGACAATTATTTAATCCAAAATGCATAGATCAAGCCTGCAACAATGAAATAGAAAAAAAAATGATTAAAATGAAGTAATATTCCCTAAACGAATCCAATTAGACAAATATACTTAAAGGAAATCTTTCAAAACCTGGAAAAACCGAGTTCAAAGCTTTCACAGTCGTTTTGTTAGAAAAATTGTAAAATTTTGAATTAGAATTCAATGACATATATCTAACTCACAAAATTATCCTAAATCCATATAATAACAATTATCCATGTCTATTTGACATGTTGAGAGAGGAACAAGAACAAATTGAACAAAAATTTATAAGTTAAAATTTACCAATTCAAACTCTAAAAGCCTATAGATTGTTTTCATGAAATTAACCCCTTAAAATTTACAAAAATAAAAATTTAATGAATTCTATGCAAAGAGGACATCGAGGGATTTCTATAAAGTCCTCATTTTTCCAAAATAGAGCTCTCTATCAAAAGTAATGGTCTTCTGAAGTTTTTCTTCACTTTGCGTCAAAAAAAAATTGGGAAAAGTTTCCTTGGCAAGCCTGCGGGCCTGAATTTTTCTCTTAGTGCTTCATAAAAATTTTGGAAAAATTTTCCATATTTTTTCTGCCACCCTTCCATCTCGTAGCCAATCAGAGGCTTCCATGTTGCACCATGAGGTGTTGGGTGGAGGGGCAGATCTCTTTTTAACTTAGCGCTTGAGAAACATTTAGGGAAAAAAATTCAAATTTTTCTCACTGACCCGCGGCCAATCAAGAGCTACCACGTGTTGTCACGAGGCTTCGATGGAGGAGCAGGTTCCCTTTTTGCCTTTGGTGTTTTCTAAAAATTTCAGGAATTTTTTTCAAATTTTCCCCCTTGCCCCGCTGACCTGCAGCAAATCATGAGCTTCCACTTGGCATCATGAGGCGTCGGCGGAGGCATGGGTGAATGTGATCCTTTTTTCCATTTCGAGCGTTAAAATAATTTTATCCCCACTACCCTGCCTTCTCTACATTGGCTTCGAGATGCCACGTGTCCCTTGTGGACTTGCGGAATCGTGGGCGCAAAGTTGGCTTTTCGCCCTCCGCGGGAAGATTTTTAAAAATGTCTCCCGCCACCCCGCTTTTCCCCGCGTGGCTTAAGAGGTGCCACGCGTCCCTTGCAAACCCGGGAGAGCATGGGTGCAAAGGTAGTCCCCCTGCCACCCCCCATGTAGGAAATTTTATAAAAGTATCCCATGGCCCCACAGACCTGCCCTTTAAGAAAATTTTCTCTCTTGGGCCCAGAAGTCCACTCTTGGGGAAACTTTTCACCCCAAGTCCCGCCGACCAATAACTTGAAGAATATGAGGAGTTAGGAGGAATTATTTATATCATTGGGAAGGTGAGGAAATTTCCTATCCAATGGGTATAATTTAGGGAATTTTTGAATGAGTTAATTTTGATAAAAATCAAGTTAATCCTTTAAGCCTGTTAGAGTGTGGGTATGGTGAGGAATTACCCTCTGAATGTAATTGAACCTTGTAACCCTAAATTTTGTACCTTGTGACCTCTAATATATATTAAAAAAGAAGAAGTATATTCTAGTGGATTAGAATTGACCTGGAAATTGTTAGTGACAACTGTTGTCTTGTAACCTGGTTGTAGACTCCTTTAAATAAAATGAAAAATTATTCCATAATTTTCCTAACTAATCCTTGGTTGTTCTTGGCTCTCAAGTGGGTTGTTTTTAGCAGGCATCACAAATACACCCCTCAAGATGAACTTAAGATCCAATGAGAAGGGGTCTCAAAGATTATTTCTTTGAATATTTTCATCTTCTAGTGTTGCTGGTTTATTTCTAATGTGTGTTTGGATGTCATGTGTTTTTTGTTTCGTTGTGCTGCTGGTAGAGGTTGCCTCATTTGTTCCTCATTGTTACATATTTTTCTCCACTTCTTGTATGGGGTAGTGTACCCTTAACCCTTCATTAGGTATTATAAAAAAATACTAACATTTTAAAACATTTTGGACTCATGTTTGAGATAGAATCCACTCAGAAAACCTATAGGAGTAAATTACCCAAAATAAGTGAAATTAGAATTTAAGAAACCAATGATTTGGTCTATCTAAACACAATATTGTTCTAATCATGTTAGGGATATTGTATAGTGTGAACATTCGATGTGATGAATATAATATTATCATGGATAAAATTATTATAATGTGAATGTAATATTACATATAGTAAATAGTATTTACTATATGGTAATTAGAAAATTAGTAAGTTAGTAAGTTAGATAATAAAATAATGACATATTGTTTTATTGTTAATGTTATTATTAATGGTTGAAACCATTCGGGTAGATTGGTTTTATATGCAACCAAAGATTGTTGAGAAGGTTTCAGGTAAAGACAAAGACATTGTTATGAGAGTTGTTACTATGCATCTCCTATATAATGGAGTGCATAACTATGGGAAAGAATGGAGAGTTAGTAGAATGTGATGTAAAAGATTGGATTGTAATACAAGTGTGTTGTAATGAATACATATGATGTATGAATGTATGAATTACAATAGATCAATATATTCAGTGTTCAATATATGTCTGTGTGTTATCAACAATATGTGTGATATGCAATAAGTAGGAAGATAGAAAATAATTAAAGCTAAATCTATGCTCCTAAACCTGTATTTTGTAACATTTGGTATCAAAGAAGGTTCTTATATTGATCAAATTACAGAGAGGGAGCTAAAAAAGTAGAAGGAATTTTTTTTTGGTGCAGATATGAAGATTCTAGAACTGTTTGTTTACACATGAAAATCACCGGCGACCGATGGGAAAATGCCAACAACCAAATGGGATCTGATTCTATGCAAATGTAGTCACCAATGACTGGGATAAATTACCAGTGACTGGGATAAATCACTAGCGATTGGGATAAATTGCCAGCTACTTGAATAAATCACCAGCGACTATTGTCTGATCACCAATGACCACTATTTTCAGGTAAAAGTATTTTTTCTAGTATTTTTTCTAGTATTTTCTAGTGATGAATGTTATGGGGTTCACATGTGGTTTGCACTGGTAGATCATAAATAAAATGTAAGAAATATACATAGACAAAAAAATGGGTTTAGACATGGTTTTAACTACATATCCTTTGTTTGTATCATTTTCACAAAATCAAAAAATAGATAGAGGATGAACAAGATAATAGGGTTGTACATTTTCTGCACTTCTTACCAATTTCCTTAGTTTACTTGAAAAAACTTGGAATAAGTTGGGTTAAGGTCCAACGCGCCTCTTCAAAATTAGCTCTGATATTAAATGCAAAGATCTTTCTGCATATATGGAGAGAGAGCCATTTGTTAATCAAATTCAATTCGATTAGCATACCTATATTCTCTAAATATATGTAATATATGCCGAGAGGTATATATTACATATATTTATATATTATATAAATATATAGGTGCCTCGTGAACTTCACCTCTCGGCATATTTTACATACACATAGAAACATAAACCAAAACATGGTATGTAAAATATGCCGAGAGGTGAAGTTCACGAGGCACCTATATATTTATATAATATATAAATATATGTAATATATACCTCTCGGCATATATTACATATATTTGGAGAATATATGTATGCTAGTAGTAACCGCAAGGGTTGCATTATACATAAAACAATACCAAAAATAAAGTATGAAAAATCAGGGGGAATTTAGTTCATGTATGAATAAAATAAAATCTATAATTTAATATTATAATTACTTATTATCAAAACATAGTCACTTATATGTAATTTTCTTATGTAATTATATTACTATATAACTTAACACATATTTGACTTTGGAGAATGAGTATGAGCAAAAAAAATCAAGGTCTATAATGCACGAAGTTCTTATGGATTTTATTAGTAACCGTATTATCAAGTTAAAAAAATACAATCCTTTTTCATACGAATTGAAATGTGCAATGTACATCACATGTAATGACAAATTCATATAATGCAATGTGTGCTACATATGGTACATTATTTATATTCCAAGGACATAAGTCTTTTTTCCTCAGCCTTTCATTTCGAAAGTAGTTTTCCGTTCTTCATTTTTGCATAGCGCTCATATGAAAATGGCGGAGATATTCTTAGACTCTGCAATGAATTCACTCGAGAGATAGCCACAAATGTTAACCCATTGTCTCTCTTTCTTCAATATCAACTGTAGCCTTGGAAAGAGTCAAACCTTGCGATTTATGTATCGTCAATGCCCATGCCAACCGTAAGGGTAATTGGTGTGTGTGTCCCCTTTGTATTGGTGTAATTGGGATGGTATGCGGAGTTCTATCTTCAAATGGTATTCTGAAGTAACTATCAAATTCAACCATTACATATGTTGGCGGGTTCGGTGGACCAGTACCAGGTGCATATACTATGTTTCGAATATATCCCAGAGCTCCATTTACAAGACCTGCTTCTATCCAAAGATTGGATGTTAGCATAACCCTTGCATCATTAGAAATTAATAATTCTAAATCAAGTTCATCATTCAGACCTCCTGCCAGTGTGTTGGCGGTACTTGTTCTAGTTGCAATGCTACGTGCGACAGGTCTTTTCAATGAATGCAATTTTTTTTGTTGTGGTTATTCACGTTAATCTTTGTCGCCATTAGGTGAATATTATTATAGAATTCTTCATTTTTATCTTTGTCTAATGCAGAACTTGTTCTACTCATTAACAACATCCAATCATCCAGTGTTGGATTCGCATCTCTGAGATTGGCCAGAAGTTCTCGAAAATGCTTTTGGTCTTCATCCTCTCCTGCTTGCCTAAATACCTTATCCAATGTAACAACTGTTCCGAATGCTTCCCATAACAACTTTGCACGTCTATTACTATCATATGGCGGTTTATCGGTAACAGGAGGAAGTTGCCCCAAATCTCCTACCAAAATCATAGAAACACCACCAAAACTCATGTCTGCTCTTTCAGGGAATGCTTGACGAAGTCGGGAGTCCACGTTTTCTAGCAAACTTTGTCCGACGAAGCTCATTTCATCAATCAATACATATTTTATGTGGCAAATCTCTTGTTGGAATGTTGCAAGTCTCGATCCCTCCAATTCTGCAAAATCTGTAATAGGTATTCGAAGTTGTGAATGGATGGTCGAGGCGCCAATATTAAAAGCTGCAACTCCTGTTGGTGCAAGCAATAGAAGAGGAGAACGTTCAGGGAATGATGCATCAAAAAGTGCCTGACGAATCGCACCAATCAAATACGATTTCCCTGTTCCCGCTGTTCCTTGAACTATCATGAGCAATGGAATGTTATTTCAATGTTGATTATAATGTGTCATTATTATATCAAGTGCTTGTTTTTGTTTAGCACCCAAGGTGTCGCAATTGAAATTCGGGGCTAATTCATCATCTATAACCAACCCATTATCTTTCATGCTGCTTATGAATTTTATCGCTTTGCTTGTGTATTCTTCACCTCGATATTCATCATTCCATGGTGCTTGTCTGTCAATATCTCTCCTTCCCAACATATCTATTTCCGTCGCTTGCAAAAATTGACCATGATGAAGCCTACACATGATTTCCCATTCATGTTCTATTGTATTCTGTTGAACATGTGGATTAATTTCATCTTCAGAATTACTGTTATTTTCAATGTCTTCTACTACAATCCTCCTTTCGACATGCCATGGATTATAACGGAACAAATCCCAGTTTAAACTTATTGAATCAGAATCATGTCCGATATCTCTGTCTATATCTCGAAACGGCTTGTAAAGCAACAAATCTGACCAACAAAAATCAACCCATTTATGAGATTCCCGCGAAGGGACAGAGGAAAACCTCGGGAAAACTCTCACAATAGCTCCAAAACTCCTGACCTCCCACTTGTTATCCCATTTTCTCCTTGGATTATATGTCCAAGATCTAGCGGCATCAATAAGAGACACACTTTCCATGGAAAAAGGCCTATTCTTGTACCCATCAATGAAAATTTTTGCATGTTCCTCATGGTCATCTGCATCAGGTGTTGTTACTTTTTTGAACACCTCACGTGCAACATTCAAATTGACAAATACTCTACTGCTCTCTACCAAAGGGAGCTCTAACAACATGTGACATGTTTCTTGTGCACCAATGTCTCTTTCAACAATTGTTTCGGTTAGAAGTCTCCTATATGCTGTCACTGCCATTTCATCTGGGTTTTCAATATTTTCCATCCGCATCAACATTTGATGATAAGTTTCAGAGCTTTTCTCTGCTTTCGCTGCATACTTTGCAATGTACTTGACTACGGCATGTTTGGAAAGAACAGGTTGCCAATCTACGTTTGCTCTCCACAATTGTAATATGTAGCGATTATGTGTATTTACCCTATCATCATTTCTCGCAGGTTCAAACTTTTTATCTCCCGTCTCTGAGTCTTGATATAACTTTGATCCATCGAGATTCAATGGCCACGGTGCATTATACCTGCAAAATGTAATAATCAATTATTAGTTCTTCCATGTATGTGTTTTTAAGTTCAATTTAATTATTCAAATTTTTGAACATCTTACCTACAAACACTTTTTCCCCTTTTCTTACGTAGGCAGGCACCCTCTCTACACATCGTATGTCATTCTACACTATTGAGAATCTCTTCATAGTCACGTTCCATATCGAATTGTGTCAGTTGTCTTGTATTTCGAAGACACGGATGTTGCATAAAATTTTGGTAGACCTGTAACATAGAACATAAGAATACACAATATATTTTGAGAACGTAAAAATTCTATATAAATCATAGACTCGATGAGAATCGATAAATTACCTGTATGTTTCGTTGGTGCGGGTCATCCCGAGGATTCCATGCATGGACAATAGAATGGAAGTATTTTTCAGCATTTCCACGTTGAAAATCATCATTCCAATCAAGGTTGTCCATATTCGGCGCCCCTTCTAACCATATGAATCCATGCACATGTGGTGAACCTCTATGCTGCCATTCATATCTAGACCAATAATCTTTAACTTTCATTCCTTTTTGTAATACCTCCTTTCGGAAAAGTGTATGTCGCAGGTGCATATAATGTGCCACTATATGTGGATAATCGATGATATTTTTCCTTCGCCAATTTTGTGCTTCTCGTGGATTATCCGGCGGTGTTCCAGGCATTAATGCATGTAGATCAGGCCAATACATATCAGCCACGCTCAATGTGAAAAAAATAGTAGGCGATCCTATTTGATGCAACATGTCAGCCAATTCACCATGACATTTTTCCCAGTAAGACCTTGTACCCCTCAATGATGTTCCAAACCGCATCAAACGATCAGCCAGATTGGAATGGGGAACGTTCTTCATATGCTCACGTAATTCGTTGATGGTGATTGGCATATCTTGGAGGTTTTTCTTCACAAAAACTGTAGATGAATTTTGTGCATGATGTCTCATGATCATGTTCATCATGTAATACCTGAACCGAGGATGTCGGCCAAATCAGTGATCCCTATATCGCAATAAATGCTTTACAAATTCATGGAGATGTACTCGTCTTAATCGCGGTTCTATCCAATCACATTTCCCATCAGGAAAGAGAGTAGGGAATGCCATATCAAGTAGTCCTACTGTCACATACTCATTGATAGGAGATGCTCCTATCCCTGGCCAATCAATGAGTGCTCCAGGGTCCGCATGAGGGTTATTCACCCACGCATGGATTAATTCCATCTCCCTTGGTGCATTAGGTGGTTTAGATGCCATCGATGTTGTATGACTAATTATATTTCCTTCATCTGTCTCCACGGTCGGACCTACAAACACAATTTCATTTGCGTCGGAATCAAACTCCATATGAACTGAGTTCAGCTGCTCGAACACATTCTCAGCAGAATGAGGTGGAAGTTCATTCAGAGCATTTTCATCGATTTGGACATCTGAGTAGAACTTATCATGTTCTATTTTATATTTCAATGCATTATAAACTCACTCTCTATTGACTGTAAAGTCATAATTTGTTCCACGTTGATCTCTCCTCCGAACAATAATCATCGGCAAATCTTTCAATCTATGGGGTAAAAGATTAGCGATTTCTTTTACTTCTTGAGGAAAACTTATCGTGTGACCTTTATATTTATATTGACCTCCTGTTGCATGTGTCACCTGTAGGATTGGGTTGACACGGGCTATTAACATTTCCTCAATTTGAGTTAAGTTTGCAAGTTCTGGTGGTTGTGGCCCAGGATCCATATTGTTTGATGCCAAAAATCGATGATGACCTTTCTCTTGTCGACATCTAGTACACACAGGTCCTTCAGGTGTTCGAGAAACTTTTATTCCAATGTAACATTCTTGACAAATATAACACATGACCGGCGAAGAAAGGTTATCAAGACCGTGTCGAAAAATCATTTGGACCATATTGAAATCTCTCCCAAGCATTCCATTGGGATCATCTATCATGTGTTCTCTTGCAATATGCGAGTCTTGCATTCTTCTTCTTCTTCTAGGTTTGATTGTTAACTCCTCTTGTAAATCATTATTTTGCATTCTTCTTCTTCTCGTTGTTCGTATTGGTTGTAATGTCGTCTCCTATTGCACACTATCATTCTCTAAATTATTTACAACATCTATATTCATTATATCTTGGGCCAAGTTTTCTGGTGTTTCGAGCACGCAATCCATCGATGTTGAATTTTCTTCCCCAGAATTAACTTCAACATTACCAGCCATTCTACGATAATTCCTCTGAGATGCTTCGTGGTGAAGTTCTTGTCTATGTAGTCTTTCCTCCTCTTGCAACTGACCTGAACGAATCTGTCTTTGTAACCTTGCTCTTGATACATGTGAGTCATCTTGAGACGATCGTTCACGAATTATTGTCATGTTATTTGCATGTTGTCATCTTTCTGCATCTAATTCTTCATTTGTTAATTCAGCCCTCCGTTCTGCGAACCTTTTTCTATCGTTATCATTTCGAAGTTTCCTTTGTTCCTCTCGTTGTGCATCTGTCATTTCTTGTTGTCTCCTTCTGCGATATTGTCTTTGATATTCTCTTCGATATGCTCTTCTTTCATCTTCATTTTCAAAATTTAATCGTGGTCGAGCCCCACCTATAAATTATTTTCAACAAATTTTGTAATTATTTATATAACTAAAAAATCCACGTACATGTAATAGAAATCAATCATATATTATCCAAGTTGTAACAATTAGCAAGGCTAGTCAAAGAATGATATGAATTTAAGAGAATAGGAGATTAGAAAAAGCATTTTCATTTCCATATCTATGACCTTTTGTTTGATTTATAATAGTTTTTTCACCAACACACTCAAAACACTATGCAATTTATAAAATCTTTTATATAAATAATGCAAGTAAATCCTCACATTCTCGTCTTTCTTCCTCAGCAAACCGATCTGTACGAATCTGTCCTTGTATCCTTATTCTTGATACATGTGAGTCATCTTGAGACGATTGTGCACGAATTGTCATCATGTTATTTGCATGTTGTCATCTCTCTGCATCTATTTCTTCATTTGTCAATTCAACCCTCCGTTCTGCAAATGCTCTTCTATCATTATCATTTCGACGTTTCCTTTGTTCCTCTCGTTGCGCATCTGTCATTTCTTGTTGTCTTCTTCTGCAATATTGTCTTTGATATTCTCTTTGATATTCTTTTCTTTCCTCTTCATTTTCAAAATTTAATCTTGGTGGAGCCATGCCTTTAAAGTATTTTCAGAAAATCACCTAATTATTTATATTATTTAAAACTCCATGTGCATGTAATAGGAAATAATCATATAGTAAAGAGAATGTAAAAATTATGAAGGACGCTCAAAATATGATATGAACTAAAGCGACACAAACTATCACATTTACACACAATAATACCTCAATTCTCTATTAACTCAACAATTCTTCATCAACGTCATTGTATAAATCGTTATTATACAGGCAAGTTGTGACAATTCAACAATGTTCCTCTCATAAATAACACAATATCAAAGACAAAAATATAAAACAAATAATTCTCAATTGCGTATTCAAAAATCAACTATATCCATGTCCTTCAATGAAATAAACACACACCACATTGTAAAGAAATGTTCAAATGCACATATCCACGTTAATCATTGCTTGAAAAAACACAACATACAAAAAATAATATGTCATCCACTCATAAAAATGAAAAACATTATGATGTAACCATAGTTCCTGAGAATTTATATTAAAACATTTTTCAAGCATACACAAAATATGATTTCACGGTTTTGCTATAGAATGCATATAAAATATTTATATTTGACATTTCTTATAGAAAAATTGCATTGTTAGAAGATGCATATGTTATACATACATCGGGATTTTCGTTACGTTGCTTTAAAAACCTTTTTGAGAACACAGGATGACATCCAAATTAGGACGTGCTAGGAGAGCATAACAGGAAACATCCCATTTGCAAATCCTAGCTCCCGGTATCAAAAAGGCACGTGCAACGATAGATTCCGAGTTGGACAAATATCCACAAATGTTCCCCAATGAAAATAATGTAAGGATATATATACGCATACAAAAATTTCTCATTAACATCACATTCTTTTTTTTCAGAAAAGTTTATATTAGTCAATGTCTTAAAATTATAAATGTACAAATATTCAATTTCTAAATACACAATGCACTCTAAGATGTTAAAAATTGTCTATGTAACAAAAGCAAAATCTTAATAATTGAAATATTTAAAAATTGTCTATATAACAAAAGCAAAATCTTAATAATTGAAATATTTTACAAGTTTCTATAATTTTTAGATGATATTGCTCATACATCTCTAATTGTAATGTTTCCGATTGTCCTTTTAAAATAAAAGTTTGTAGAGAGACTATCACATCTCACTCTAAGTTACTACTATTATAAATTACATATCACTTTGAATAATAACTATTTAAAAGTTTTATTTAAATAAATTGTTAAAATAAAAATAAATATTTTTACATGGGTTTATTAAAAATACAAACATTAATAAAGTAATAATTACCATCTACACATAGAAATGTTGGTTTTCTATGTCAGGGAATATGGAAACCTATATTAAACATGAAATATATTGTTTAATGTGTTAGGAAAATTTTTATTCAATATATGGGTTGATAAAAATACAAACATTATTAAAGTTGTAATTGTCTTGGGCACATAGAAATGTTGTTTTAATAATACATCTCAACCGGAATCTTTTTCTAAACAATTCAACTTACAATGTCTACATTTTTTTAAAAATTACTCAAAATTTCAAGTATATTTTTTTCTTTCAAAATTAATAAATTTTACCAAGATAGAAATTTAAATAGGATATAAATTTCATAAAGTAACTTTTAATAATACATCTCAACTGGATTTTTTTCTTTTCATTCAAAATTATTAAATCTTGATATAAATTTAAATATATATAAATTCATAAAGTAACTTTTAAAAATACATATCAAACCTAAACATCAAAGTGAAAAAGACATTGAATATATTTTCTAATAATAATTTTTTTATAAATTTCATACCTATATCATATTAATTACTAATCCTGGAGTGTGTCCAAGTTATGTGAACTGCAATTAATATAATTTGTTTAAAATTTCATACCTATATCATATTAATGACTAATCCTGGAGTCTGTCCAAGTTATGTGAACTGAAATTAATCATGTCTCCATTTCCTGTCATGTCAAATTTTATCATAATCAAATTATAAGTTTTAAAGTAGACACTGAAATAATAGGTTGGGGGGGGATCTTTTTTTAATCTGAATTCCATGCAGTAAATTTTAATAGTGAGCAATTTTCTATCTAAAATAAGGAATTATACTGAAATGAAACATAAAGCCAAAAGACATAAGATCTTAGTATCAAATTATTGAACCTGTCACAATTTCCAATCTGGGTTTGTTTGTAAGGAACAAATTAAATTATTATAATGCGTGGGGAAGTTATGTAACTATTTTTAATAACTTATTTATTACTTAAAATTATTTACCTAATAATATATTGCATATTTAAACTTATTTATTTATTTAAACATTATAGTTTTTAAAATTAACACATTAAAAGTATTTTTTACTTGTTTAAACAATTTATTTACTTTAATTTTTAAATATAATTCACTTCCCCACATCCGATAATTTAAAAAATTAATTTACTAAAGTATTTTTATTTACCTAATTATTTACTTCCCCACACCCTTTACAACTTTAGTTTATTTAATTTCCCCAAGACATTAAATTTTTAAATTAACTAAAGTTAAATTAAAAATTAACCCGATAATTTAAAAAATTAATTTACCTAAAGTTAAGCTTTTTACCTTAAATTATTTACTTCCCCACGCCCTCTTTACTTTAATTTATGTAATTTCCCCAAGAATTAAATTAAATTAGTAAATTATAAAATTAAATTAGTTAATTTTACCTAATAATAACCATATTAAACTTATTTATTTCCCCACACCCGAGAATTTAACAAATTAAACTTCCCTAACAGAATTTAAATATAATTCACTTCTACCTTTAAATTTTTTAAAATTATTTACTTCCCCACACCCTCTTTACTTTAATTAATATTAAATTAGTAATTACTAACTAAAGTGTTTAAAAAATTAAATTACCAGATAATTTAAAAAATTAATTTACTTAAATAGGCTATTTAATGCAGAAAGAAGGGTATTTTTTACCCCCACACCGAGAATTTAACATATTAAATTAGTAAAGTGTTTTGTAACTTCTCCACCTGCAGAATTTTACAAATTAAAAATTAAATATCACGGACACAATTTCACGAGGGCATGACATCAGACTCCTCCACTCAATATATATATATAATATATAAATATATGTAATATATACCTATCGGCATATATTACATATAGTTATAGAAATGCCTCTCGGTATGCTACTTGTTTGTAAGGTTGCAGATACATAAAACCAATGCGTATAAAGGAATTTGTAATACTCTATCTTTTGAAATACGTGGAAATTGAAGTTCATACATGTATTTTAGTTTTTTAGTGAACTAAATGTATAATTAGGATTGTAACATATTTAATAGTATGGATAAGAAAATGGCAAATAAACCCTTTAAAACATTTTGATCACTTGTATGTATTTTAAAACTGACAATTATTTACTATATAACTTAACATATTTCAAGCTTTGCGAGAATGAGTATGAGCAAAACAAATCAAGGTCTAAATGCACGATCTTTCAAAACCTGGATTTTACCGAGTTCAAAGCTTTCACATATTTTCAAGTTAGAAAAATTGTAACAATTTTTTTTTCATTGGAATTGAAATGACATGTAATCTAACTCACAAAATAATCCTAAATTCATAGAATAACAATTATTACATGTCTATTTACATTATTTAGATTCCAAGGACAAATTGAACAAAATTTTCCTAAGTTAAAATTTACCAATTCAAAGTAGTTTAAATTTAGATTGTTTTCATGAAATTGACCCCTTACTCATTTACAAAAATAAAAATATTCTTGAACTCTATGCAAAGAGGACATCGAGGGATTTCGGAAAAATGTTAATCATTGTCTTGTTTCTAAATATCAGATCTCTAGCCTTAGAAAGAGTAATGGTCTTGCAATTTTTCTTCACTTTGCGTCAATGCCCATGACAACCGTAAGGGAAAAGTGTGTGCGTCAAGCCTGCGTATTGGTGAATTGGGATGGTATGCTTCAGTTCTATTTCAAATGGTAATTTCCAATTTTTTCTGCCAATCTCGTCCAATTCAACCATGTGGCACATATGTTGGGTGGAGGGGCAGATCTCTTTTTAACTTAGCGTGAAACATTTAGGTACCAGGTGCATATACTATATATTTCAAATATATCCCAGAGACCAATCAAGAGCTACCACGTGCTTCTCGTGAAAGCTTGGATGGAGGAGCATAATTCCCTTTTTTCATGGTGTTTTCTAAAAATTTCAGGAATTTTTTTTCAAATTTTCGTCATTGCAAACGCTGACCTTCAGCCAGTCAGGAGTTGGCGGGTACTTGGCATCATGAGGCATCGGCAGATGCTGGGTGAATGTGATCAGGTCTTTTCAATGAGATGTTTTTAATTTTGTCTCCACTACTCTTTCTCTACATTGCTTCAAATGCCATGTGTCCCTTTTAGGACTTGAATATTATTATGGGCACAAAGTTGGCTTTTCGCCCTTGTGGAAAGATTTATCTAAAATGCCTCCCGAACCTGGCTTGTTCTACTGGCTTAAGAACATCCACATCATCCCTTGTCGAATTCGCAAGACCATTCTTGCAAAGGCTTTCGGTCCATCTTGTCCTAGTTGTAAAAATTATTCAAATGTAAGTATTCCATGGCCCGCATAGACATGCCCTTGAGACTTCTATTTTCATATCTTGGTTTATCGGAAGTCCACTCTTGAGGAAACTTTTCACCCCAAATCTCCACCGACCTATAACTTGAGAAATGAGGAGTTAGGAAAATCATGTCTATCTCTTTGGGAACTTGAGGAAATTTCCTAGTCCACGTTATAATCTTAGGGAATTTTTTCCGAATGAGTTCAATTTCATCAAAAACAAGTTAATATTTTAAGCCTGTTAGAGTGTGGGTATGGTGAGGAATCATAAGCAATGGAACGTTATTTCGAACCTTGTAACCCTATAATTTTGTACCTTGTGACCTCTAATATATATTAAATCAAAAAAAGTATATTCTTTTGGATTAGAATTGACCTGGAAATTGTTAGTGACAACTGAAATCAGGGTTGTAGACTCCTTTAAATCATCTGAAACCAATTATTCCATTATCTTTCCTAACTGCTCCTATGAATTGTTATTGGCTTTACAAGTGGGTATTCTTCAGTCGGCATATAAATACACCCCTTCAATGGTGAACTTAAGATATCAATGAGAAGGGGTCCTCAAACATATCTATTTCTGTCGCTTGCAAATTTTCATCTTCTACTGATGAAGCTAACACATTATTTCTAATGTGTGTTTGGATGTCATGTGTCTATTGTATTATGTGAACATGCTTGTTAAGGTTGCCTCATTTGTTCTTCAGAATTGTTACATATTTTTCAACCATCTTCTTGTATTGGGTAGCAGTCCTCCTTTCGACATTAATTAGGTATTATAAAACGATTACCCATTTTAAAACATTATTGGATCATAATCATGTTCGAGATAGATCTCTGTCATATCTCAGAAAACCTATGTAAATTAAAAATAATCTGACCAATTAGAATTTAACCAATGATTTATAAGATCTAAACCAATATTGTTCTAATGTTAGGGATAAAGGAAAGTCGTGAACACTCTGAATATAATAGTATCATGGATAAACTATTGACCTAATGTGAATGTTATCTACATTAGTCTCCTTAGTATTTATGTCCAAGATATAGCGGGCATCAATAAGAAAATTAGTAATGGAAAATAATAAAATTCCTTGACCCATATTGAAAATTTTATTGTTATGTTATTATTCATGGTTGAAACCATCTCGGGTAGATTGGTTTTATGCAACCTTTGTTGAACAAGGTTCAACTCATAAAGACAAATTGACATTGTTAATTGTTCTATGCATCTCCTACCAAATGGAGTGCCAAACTATGTGAAAAAATGGAGAGTTAATAGAATGTGTGCCCCAATGTTGGATTGTAAAGAAGTATTTGGTTATGAAGTCTCATGTATGCTGTCGCTAGCATGTATGATTTACAATAGATCAATATATTGCAGTTTTCAATATATTTGATGATAAGTTTCAATAGTATTTTCTGATATGCTTTCACTAGGAAGATAGAATAATAATTGCAAGTACTAAACTCGACATGCTCCTAAAAATTTTGTAACATTTGGTATCAAAGAAGGTTCTTATATTGATCAAATTACAATGTTTAGCTTAAAAAGTAGAATTTACCCTATCATCAGTTTGGTGCAAATATCAAGACTTCTAGAACTGTTTCTTGAGTCACATGATAATAACCAGAGATCCATCGAGATTCAATGGCCAACAACTAAATGGGATCTGATACTATGAAAAAATGTAATCACTAAATTACTTAGTATATTACCAGTGACTGGGTTTTTTAATTCAATTTTGGGATAAATTGCCAGCTACTTGAATAAATCACAAGTGACTAATTTTTGATCGCCTTTTTCTGACCAATTTTCAGCAGTATTTTTTCTACACATCGTATGTGATGAATTTACACTGTTCACATGTGGTTTGCATAGTCACGTTGCATATCAAATTGTAAGTTGTACATGACAAACAAATGGGTTTTAGACATAGATTTAACTGCATATCCTTTTTTGTAGACATTTAACACAGAAATAAGAAAAACAATAGATATTTTGAGAATGTAACAAGGTAATTCTATGTACATTTTCTACAGACTCGATGACCCTATCGATTTACCTTATTTTTGAAAAAACTGTTGGTTGGGTCATAAGGAACGCCCTCTTTCATGAATTAGCTCTGATATTAAATGCAAAGTATCATTTTCATATATTTCCATGTTGAGCCATTTGTTAATCAAATTCCAATATATTTTTAATCAATAGGAAGTGACTCCATTCATACTTGAAATGTCTCAAAAAATTAAAAAAACTTCCTTATCTGAAAACATCATTAAATCATGCACCTATTCCCGAAATGGGCGAACCTTTATATGATCTTAAACATATCTACATGAGTTATTTCTAAAACTCACTTACAATATTCCACACAGTTAATATAATCTAAAAAATATAATAATGTAATATTCAATACTACGAGTAATAAGTCCTAACCTAAAATCCATTTCCTAACCTATGAACCTAAATGTGATGACTAATTCTTAACATCTTAACTAGCATACCTATATTCTCTAAATATATGTAATATATGCCGAGAGGTATATATTACATATATTTATATATTATATAAATATATAGGTGCCTCGTGAACTTCACCTCTGACATATTTTACATGGCATTAAACCAAAACATGGTATGCATGTAAAATATGCCGAGAGGTGAAGTTCACCGAGGCACCTATATATTTATATAATATATAAATATATGTAATATATACCTCTCGGCATATATTACATATATTTATAAAATATAGGTATGCGAGTAGCAACCGCAAGGAGTTGCATTATACATAAAACAATACCAAAAATAAAGTATGAAAAATTAGGGGGAATTTAGTTCGTGTATGAATAAAATAAAATTTATAATTTAATATTATAATTACTTATTATCAAAACATAGTCACTTATATGTAATTTTCTTATGTAATTATATTACTATATAACTTAACACATATTTGTCTTTGGAGAATGAGTATGAGCAAAAAAAATCAAGGTCTATAATGCACGAAGTTCTTATGGATTTTATTAGTAACCGTATTATCAAGTTAAAAAAATACAATCTTTTTTCATACGAATTAAAATGCGTAATGTACATCACATGTAATGAGAAATTCATAGAATGAAATGTGTGTTACACATGGTACATTATTTATATTCCAAGGACATAAGTCTTTTTTCCTCAGCCTTTCGTTTCGAAAGTAGTTTTCCGTTCTTCATTTTTGCATAGCGCTCATATGAAAATGGCGGAGATATTCTTAGAATCTGCAACGAATTCACTCGAGAGATAGCCACAAATGTTAACCCCATTGTCTCTCTTTCTTCAATATCAACTGTAGCCTTGGAAAGAGTCAAACCTTGCTATTTATGTATCGTCAATGCCCATGCCAACCGTAAGGGTAATTGGTGTGTGCGTCCCCTTTGTATTGGTGTAATTGGGATGGTATGTGGAGTTCTATCTTCAAATGGTATTCCGAAGTAACTATCAAATTCAACCATTACATATGTTGGCGGGTTCGGTGGACCAGTACCAGGTGCATATACTATGTTTCGAATATATCCCAGAGCTTGAATTTACAAGACCTACTTCTATCCAAAGATTGGATGTTAGCATAACCCTTGCATCATTAGAAATTAATAATTCTAAATCAAGTTCATCATTCAGAACTCCTGCCAGTGTGTTGGTGGTACTTGTTCTAGTTGCAATGCTACGTGTGACAAGTCTTTTCAATGAATGCAATTTTTTTTGTCGTGGTTATTCACGTTAATCTTTGTCGCCATTAGGTGAATATTATTATAGAATTCTTCATTTTTATCTTTATCTAATGCAGAACTTGTTGTACTCATTAACAACATCCAATCATCTAGTGTCGGATTCGCATCTCTGAGATTGGCCAGAAGTTCTCGAAAACACTTTTGGTCTTCATCTTCTCCTACTTGCCTAAATACCTTATCCAATGTAACAACTATTCTGAATGCTTCGCATAACAACTTTGCACGTCTATTACTATCATATGGCGATTTATCGGTAAGAGGAGGAAGTTGCCCCAAATCTCCTACCAAAATCATAGAAACACCACCAAAACTCATGTCTGCTCTTTCAGGGAATGCTTGACGAAGTCGGGAGTCCACATTTTCTAGCAAACTTTGTCCGACGAAGCTCATTTCATCAATCAATACATATTTTATGTGGCAAATCTCTTGTTGGAATGTTGCAAGTCTCGATCCCTCCAATTCTGCAAAATCTGTAATAGGGATTTGAAGTTGTGAATGGATGGTCGAGGCACAAATATTAAAAGCTGCAACTCCTGTTGGTGCAAGCAATAGAAGAGGAGAACATTCAGGGAATGATGCATCAAAAAGTGCCTGACAAATCACACCAATCAAATAGGATTTTCCTGTTCCCGTTGTTCCTTGAACTATCATGAGCAATGGAATGTTATTTCGATGTTGATTATAATGTGTCATTATTATATCAAGTGCTTGTTTTTGTTTAGCACCCAAGGTGTCGCAATTGAAATTCGGGGCTAATTCATCATCTATAACCAACCCATTATCTTTCATGCTGCTTATGAATTTTATCGCTTTACTTGTGTATTCTTCACCTCGATATTCATCATTCCATGGTGTTTGTCTATCAATATCTCTCCTTCCCAACATATCTATTTCCTTCGCTTGCAAAATTTGACCATGATGAAGCCTACACATGATTTCCCATTCATGTTCTATTGTATTCTGTTGAACATGTTGATTAATTTCATCTTCAGAATTGTTGTTATTTTCAATGTCTTCTACTGCAGTCCTCCTTTCGACATGCCATGGATTATAATGGAACGAATCCCAGTTTAAACTTATTGAATCAGAATCATGTCCGATATCTCTGTCTATATCTCGAAACGGCTTGTAAAGCAACAAATCTGACCAACAAAAATCAACCCATTTATGAGATTCCCGCAAAGGGACAGAGGAAAACCTCAGGAAAACTCTCACAATAGCTCCAAAGCTCCTGACCTCCCACTTGTTATCCCGTTTTCTCCTTGGATTATATGTCCAAGATCTAGCGGCATCAATAAGAGACACACTTTCCATGGAAAAAGGCCTATTCTTGTACCCATCAATGAAACTTTTTGCATGTTCTTCATGGTCATCTCCATCAGGTGTTGTTACTTTTTTGAACACCTCACGTGCAACATTCAAATTGACAAATATTCTACTGCTCTCTACCAAAGGGAGCTCTAACAACATGTGACATGTTTCTTGTGCACCAATGTCTCTTTCAACAATTGTTTCGGTTAGAAGTCTCCTATATGATGTCGCTACCATTTCATCCAGGTTTTCAATATTTGCCATCCACATCAACATTTGATGATAAGTTTCAGATCTTTTCTCCGCTTTCCCTGCATACTTTGCAATGTACTTGACTACGGCATGTTTGGAAAGAACAGGTTGTCAATCTACGTTTGCTCTCCACAATTGTAATATGTAGCAATTATGTGTATTTACCCTATCATCATTTCTCGCAGGTTCAAACTTTTTATCTCCCATCTCTGATTCTTGATATAACTTTGATCCATCGAGATTCAATGGCCATGGTGCATTATACCTGCAAAATGTAATAATCAATTATTAGTTCTTCCATATATGTGTTTTTTAGTTCAATTTAATTATTCAAAATTTTGAACAACTTACCTACAGACACTTTTTCCCCTTTTCTTACGTAGTCAGGCACCCTCTCTACACATCGTATGTCGTTCTACACTATTGAGAATATCTTCATAGTCAAGTTCTATATCAAATTGTGTCAGTTGTATTGTATTTCGAAGACACGGATGTTGCACAAAATTTTGGTAGACCTGTAACATAGAACATAATAATACACAATATATTTTGAGAACACAAAAATTCTATATAAATCATAGACTCGATGAGAATCGATAAATTACCTGTATGTTTCGTTGGTGCGGTTCATCCCGAGGATTTCATGCATGGACAATAGAATGGAAGTATTTTTCAGCATTTCCACGTTAAAAATCCTCATTCCAATCAAGGTTATCCATATATGGTGCCCCTTCTAACCATATGAATCCATGCACATGTGGCGAACCTCTATGCTGTCATTCATATCTAGAACAATAATCTTTAACTTTCATTCCTTTTTTTAATACCTCCTTTTGGAAAAGTGTATGTCATAGGTGCATATAATATGCCACTATATGTGGACAATCGATGATATTTTTTCTTCACCAATTTTGCGCTTCTCGTAGATTATCTGGCAGTGTTCCAGGCATTAATGCATGTAGACTAAGCCAATACATATCAGCCGCGCTCAATGTGAGAAAAATAGTAGGCGATCCTATTTGATGCAACATGTCAGCCATTTCACCACAACATTTTTCCCAGTAAGACCTTGTACCCCTCAATGATGTTCCAAACTACATCAAACGATCAGCCAGATTGGAATGGGGAACGTTTTTCATATGCTCACGTAATTCGTTGATGGTGATTGGCATATCTTGGAGGTTTTGCTTCACAAAAACTGTAGATGAATTTTGTGCACGATGTCTCATGATCATGTTCATCATGTAATACCTGAACCGAGGATGTCGGCCAAATCGGTGATCCCTATATCGTAATAAATGCTTTAAAAATTCATGGAGACGTACTCGTCTTAATTGTGGTTCTATCCAATCACATTTCCCATCAGGAAAGAGAGTAGGGAATGCCATATCAAGTAGTCCTACTTTCACATACTCATTGATAGGAGATGCTCCTATCCCTGGCCAATCAATGAGTGCTCCAGGGTCCGCATGAGGGTTATTCACCCACGCATGGATTAATCCATCTCCCTTGGTGCATTAGGCAGTTTAGATGCCATCAATGTTGTATGACTAATTATATTTCCTTCATTTGTCTCCACGGTTGGACCTACAAACACAATTTCATTTGCGTCGGAATTAAACTCCATATGAACTGAGTTGAGCTGCTCAAACACATTCTTAGTAGAATGAGGTGGAAGTTCATTCAGAGCATTTTCGTCGATTTGGACATCTGAGTAGAACTTATAATGTTCTATTTTATATTTCAATGCATTATAAACTCACTCTCTATTGAATGTAAAGTCATAATTTGTTCAACGCTGATCTCTCCTACGAACAATAATCATCGGAAAATATTTCAATCTATGGGGTAAAAGATTAGCAATTTCTTTTACTTCTTGAGGAAAACTTATCGTGTGACCTTTATATTTATATTGACCTCCTGTTGCATGTGTCACCTGTAGGATTGGGTTGACACGGGCTATTAACATTTCCTCAATTTGAGTCAATTTTACGAGTTCTGGTGGTTGTGGCCCAAGATCCATATTGTTTGATACCAAAAATTGATGATGACCTTTCTCTTGTCGACATCTAGTACACACAGGTCCTTCAGGTGTTCGAGAAACTTTTATTCCAATGTAACATTCTTGACAAATATAACACATGACCAGTGAAGAAAGGTTATCAAGACCGTGTCAAAAAATCATTTGGACCATATTGAAATTTCTCCCAAGCATTCCATTAGGATCATCTATCATGTGTTCTCTCGCAATATGCGAGTCTTGCATTCTTCTTCTTCTTCTAGGTTCGATTGTTAACTCCTCTTGTAAATCATTATTTTGCATTCTTCTTCTTCTCATTTTTTGTATTGGTTGTAATTTCGTCTCCTATTGCACACTATCATTCTCTAAATTATTTACAACATCTATATTTATTATATCTTGGGCCAAGTTTTCTTGTGTTTCGAGCACGCAATCCATCGATGTTGAATTTTCTTCCCCAAAATTAGCTTCAACATTACCAGCCATTCTAAAATAATTCCTCTGAGATGCTTCGCGGTGAAGTTCTTGTCTATGTAGTCTTTCCTCCTCTTGCAACTGACCTGAACGAATCTCTCTTTATAACCTTGCTCTTGATACATGTGAGTCATCTTGAGACGATCGTTCACGAATTATTGTCATGTTATTTGCATTTTGTCGTCTTTCTGCAACCAATTCTTCATTTGTTAATTCAGCCCTCCGTTCTGCGAACCTTTGTCTATCGTTTATCATTTCGAAGTTTCCTTTATTCCTCTTGTTGTGCATCAGTCATTTCTTGTTGTCTCCTTCTACGATATTGTCTTTGATATTCTCTTTGATATGCTCTTCTTTCATCTTCATTTTCAAAATTTAATCGTGGTTGAGCCCCACCTATAAATTATTTTCAACAAATTTTGTAATTATTTATATAACTAAAAAATCCACGTACATGTAATAAAAATCAATCATATATTATCCAAGTTGTAACAATTAGCAAGGCTAGTCAAAGAATGATATGAATTTAAGAGAATAGGAGATTAGAAAAAGCGTTTTCATTTCCATATCTATGACCTTTTGTTTGATTTATAATAGTTTTTTCACCAACACACTCAAAACACTATGCAATTTATAAAATCTTTTATATAAATAATGCAAGTAAATCCTCACATTCTCGTCTTTCTTCCTCAGCAAACCGATCTGTACGAATCTGTCCTTGTATCCTTATTCGTGATACATGTGAGTCATCTTGAGACGATTATGCACGAATTGTCATCATGTTATTTGCATGTTGTCATCTCTCTACATCTATTTCTTCATTTGTCAATTCAACCCTCCATTCTGCAAATGCTCTTCTATCATTATCATTTCGACGTTTCCTTTGTTCCTCTCATTGTGCATCTGTCATTTCTTGTTGTCTTCTTCTGCGATATTGTCTTTGATATTCTCTTTGATATTATTTTCTTTCCTCTTCATTTTCAAAATTTAATCTTGGTGGAGCCATGCCTTTAAAGTATTTTCAGAAAATCACCTAATTATTTATATTATTTAAAACTCCATGTGCATGTAATAGGAAATAATCATATAGTAAAGAGAATGTAAAAATTATGAAGGACGCTCAAAATATGATATGAAGTAAAGCGACACAAACTCACATTTACTAATACCTCAATTCTCTATTAACTTAACAATTCTTCATCAACGTCATTGTGTAAATCGTTATTATACAGGCAAGTTGTGACAATTCAACAATGTTCCTCTCATAAATAACACAATATCAAAGACAAAAATATAAAACAAATAATTCTCAATAGCGTATTCAAAAATCAACTATATCCATGTCCTTCAATGAAATAAACACACACCACATTGTAAAGAAATGTTCAAATGCATATATCCATGTTAATCATTGCTTGAAAAAGCACAACATACAAAGCATAATATGTCATCCACTCATAAAAATGAAAAACATTATGATGGAACCATAGTTCTTGAGAATTTATATTAAAACATTTTTCCAAGCATACACAAAATATGATTTCACGGTTTTGCTATAGAAGTATAAAATATTATATTTGACATTTCTTATAGAAAAATTGCATTCTTAGAAGATGCATATGTTATACATACATCGGGATTTCCCTCGTTACGTTGCTTTAAAAACCTTTTTGAGAACACAGGATGACATCCAAATTAGGACGTGCTAGGACAACATAACAGGAAACATCCCATTTGCAAATCCTAGCTCCTGGTATCGAAAAAGGCACGTGCAACGATAGATTCCGAGTTGGAAAAATATCCACAAATGTTCCCCAATGAAAATTACTCAAAATTTCAAGTATATTTTTTTCTTTCAAAATTAATAAATTTTACCAAGATAGAAATTTAAATAGGATATAAATTTCATAAAGTAACTTTTAGTAATACATCTCAACTGGAATTTTTCTTTTCATTCAAAATTATTAAATCTGACATAAATTTAAATATATATAAATTCATAAAGTAACTTTTAAAAATACAAATCAAACCTAAACATCAAAGTGAAAAAGACATTGAATATATTTTCTAATAATAATTTTTTTATAAATTTCATACCTATATCATATTAATTACTAATCCTGGAGTGTGTCCAAGTTATGTGAACTGCAATTAATAAATTTGTTAATAAATTTCATACCTATATCATATTAATGACTAATCCTGGAGTCTGTCCAAGTTATGTGAACTGCAATTAATCATGTCTCCATTTCCTGCAATATCATGTAAGCTAAGAATTTATTCACATAATGCCAAAAATAAAATTATTAAAATTATTAAGGAAGATTTTAAATTATTAAAATGCGTGGGGAATTTATGTAACTATTTTTAATAACTTATTTATTACTTAAAATTATTTACCTAATAATATATTGCATATTTAAACTTATTTATTTATTTAAACATTATAGTTTTTAAAATTAACACATTAAAATTATTTTTTACTTGTTTAAACAATTTATTTACTTTAATTTTTAAATATAATTCACTTCCCCACATCCGATAATTTAAAAAATTAATTTACTAAAGTATTTTTTTAATTATTTACTTCCCCACACCCTCTACACTTTAGTTTATGTAATTTCCCCAAGAATTAAATTAAATTAGTAAATTACTAAAGTTAAATTAAAAATTATTTACCTAATAATATATTGAATATTTAAACTTATTTATTTATTTAAACATTATAGTTTTTAAATTAACACATTAAAAGTATTTTTTACTTGTTTAAACAATTTATTTACTTTAATTTTTAAATATAATTCACTTCCCCACATCCGATAATTTAAAAAATTAATTTACTAAAGTATTTTTTTTTAATTATTTAACCTTTAAATTATTTACTTACCCACACCCTCTTCACTTTAATTTATGTAATTTCCCCAAGAATTAAATTAAATTAGTAAATTACTAAAGTTAAATTAATACTTATTTACCTAATAATATATTGCATATTTAAACTTATTTATTTATTTAAATATTATAGTTTTTAAATTAACACATTAAAAGTATTTTTTACTTGTTTAAACAATTTATTTACTTTAATTTATGTAATTTCCCCAAGAATTAAATTAAATTAGTACATTACTAAAGTTAAATTAAAAAGTATTTACCTAATAATATATTGCATATTTAAACTTATTTATTTATTTAAACATTATAGTTTTTAAATTAACACATTAAATTACTAACCCGATAATTTAAAAAATTAATTTACTAAAGTATTTTTTACCTTTAAATTATTTACTTCTACACACCCAAGAATTTAACAAATTAAATTATTTACTTCCCCACACCCTCTTTACTTTAATTTTAAATTAAATTAGTAATTACAAAAGTTAAATTAAATTACTAAAGTCTTTAAAAAATTAAATTACCAAAGTGTTTTTTACCTTTAAATTATAAAATTAATTTAATAAAATATTTTTTACCTTTAAATTATTTACTTCCCCACAACCGAGAATTTAACAAATTAAATTATTTACTTCCCACACCGAGAATTTAACCAATTAAATTAGTAAAGTGTTTTGTAACTTCTCCACACAAATTTTACAAATTAAAAATAAATATCACAGACACAATTTCACGGGCACAACATCAGACTCCTCCACTCAATATATATATAAATGAGAATGCCTCTCAGCATAATTATTGTTTATTATTGAAATGTATATGAATTTAACTTGTCCCATGAGTTTAAGATTAGGGATAGTTTTAATTGTTTTCTAGTTCATGAAATAGTTGTGTCGTGTACGTAATCATGATAACATCTTTTTTATGTTTATTTCTTATTTTGTTATAATGCAGAAATTTTGCAGACTCTAACTTGTGTTAGAATCGTAATGCTAATGGACATTTTTTTATTTTCACAGTTATGGATTAGAAATTTAGTGAAATTGTTTACTCTTTTATTTTATGAAATTTTTTACGCCAATCAAAAAAATATTATTGTAGTGATATGGAGTTAGTTGAAAGAATAGGTCAAAAGGTCATTTTAGTGTCAAACGCATGGTGGTTACTAAATTGGGATATTTAGTGTTTTCAGTATATTTATGTCTTATTATTTTATAAGAATTTATTATGACTTATTTATTTATTTAATTTTTATTTTTTTAATTAATATCATGTAATTTTCCATAAAAAAAAATTAATTTAAAAATTATTAAAATTTGTGTGAATAGAGTTTTTGAAAATCTTTATATGTTTACTTACAATTAAATTTTTATATTAGTTTTATATCTACAAAATATAAACTGTAACAATAATTTTGAAATGCTTAGCATTGTCTAATTATGTCATTATTTCTACAATAGTAAAAAATTAAATACTAAATATTAAGAGTCATATTCTTCAAGGAGTGACATAGAAGTGGATAGAAAAATTGGGGACGAGATGGAGGAGGTTGATTCGACAGCCGTGGAGACTACCATGGAGACATCGAAAGAAAGGAACAAATACAGGGAGACAATGGCATCAAAGGTGGGAGTGGAATGTTGGACCAGTGATAGATCAATTGACTCTAGGCGGAGTGAATATTTTCAAATTTCAAAATTTGAAATTATCATTAATGAATTAGATATCGTTGGTACTGCTTCTAACCTGATTGGTAACGTGTAGAATGCTTTCGATATAGTTGTCAGTTTTAAAGTTGATAGTAATTGGATTGATGGTAAAATTCAAGACGTACAAATGAACAATGAGAATATGGTGGGGGTTATGATGCTATTTTCCTACATGGTTTGGAGGGCAAGATTGAGGTTGTCGTTGAGTTAGGATCAGGGCCTTGGGTGTTCCTCATGGTGGGGCCTCTCATGTTGATGGGGGTGGGTGGACTTTGGTCCAACCTATTATCCAATTTTTCCCGTTGGGAAAAATTGATCAAAGAAAACCTTACATAGGAGAAAGGGAGAGGTTGGTTCATCCGTGCAAGCTTACATTCGATCATAAACTCAAGTTGCAAGTGGGCTTGAAAAAGGAGAACCAGGGTCAAAAAATGAGTGGCCAATAGAAATGTTAAACAAAATCTAACTTGGTAAGTCAAAATTGAGCCCAAAGCGAGTCAAATTGAAGCAAAGCAACAAATCCGCAGAAGGTGCCATGTGTCAGCTCAACGCACTTTCAAAAGGTGCAACAAAGTAGAGACCCTAGGGATACGCTTGACCCCCATGTGGATCTCAGCACATAGCAGGCTTGTGGATGATGCCATTTGTCCAACCGTCGTAACTTTAAGAGGTAAAGGAGGGGGTAAAGTCTTGGAAGCCTGCAGGGTTTCCACATGGAGCTAAGTCCAACAACCAGCGGAAGCGTCCACATGTCTCTTCAGTGTAATTTTTGTATGGTTCTTAAAAGAGGAGTCTCCAAACAAGTGTAGGATCTCCACATGGTCAAAGCCTGAGAAGGTTGAACCGGCCATTAAAAATTCAAAGTAAAGAAAAAGTGCCAGCGGAAGCCTCCACATGCCTCATCAACGCTCCTTCAAAAGGTGCAAAAATAGCGGGGTCCCCAAATGAGTGAGGCTCTCCTTATTTCTAGGGCCCGAGAAAGTTGCACTGATTGTTGAAAATTCTAAGAGCCAGTGGAAGCCTCCACATGCCTCATCGGTGTAACTTCAAAGGTAAAATATGAAGGAAGGTCCCCAAATGAGCGCAGGTTCTCCATGTGGTTAGAGCTTGATAAATTTGCACTGGTCATTGAAAATTCTAATCATGATAAGAGCCAGTGGAAGACTCCGTGTGTCTCTTTAGTGCAACTTCAAAGGTAAAATCCAAAGGCAGATCCTCAAATGAGTGCTAACCCTCCAACTGTCTAGGGTCTAAAAAGTTACTCTTAAATAGGTGGAAAAACCAAAACACAAAAAAAGTAGAGAAGGTTCGCGGACAATGCCAAATGTCCAACCATTGCAAATTCAAGAGTGAAAGGAGGGGATAAGGTCTTTGAAGCCCACAGGGTTTCCACGTGGAGCTAACTACAAAAGGTCCCACCCAAAAAGGGATTTTGACATTATATATCGTGGGGCCTTTTACTCACCCAAAGGAACAAAGCATCATGTTTGTGGACGGTACCAAGTGTTGGCACATCGCATTCCTAGGACCCTAAAAGGAATAAAAAATCATAAGAATGCATGGGGCTTCCACGTGGATCTTACACAGATAGAATCCAAACCCAAAGTAGTTTGGAAAAGATTGGCGGAAGGTCAATTAAATGAATCCACATGGAATGCTCGACCCTGATCTTCATATGGACATATCTTTTGACTAGAATCTCATATTTGAGAAAGAGATAAATTTTTGGAACTCTCTCAACGTCTGTTACAAAACTTTGAATGGATATCTTGATTTGGGTAAGACCAAGTTCTTAAAAATTGAAAATAGAGTCCACCATTTTTTAGGATGTTAGGCTTCTCACCTACCACCATAATGAAGTATGGGCTTCCTTTATTTCCCAACAAGGAACAACACATGGAGGCATTAGTTTTGCAATGGAACCTATCATTGTTGCAGGTGAATTTAATGTAATTTTGGGGTGGTTGAAACAAGAATTCTAAATCCTTCCCTTTTCCTTCTCTATTCTTCCTATATATTGTAAGGAGGGGAATTTTTTTCAAGGTTGGGAAATTTCTTTTGCACCCTCCCTTATTCTCTTGTCTACAAGTGAATTTGTGGAGTTCGAACCTCCCATTCAAGCTATAATGCAAGTTTGTGCCTCTTAGCCAATGTAATGGTCTGTATCAAATTCTTGGAGCAATAAGATAAGTCTGTGGATGATTTAAACCCTCTCTTATGTTGATTCCATCTTTCTGATCTCTCATTGCAATTTTTGTTATCTTTGCATGGATATTGTATCACATTTTTAATGGTTTGTGTTTAATGGAAAAGAAAGTGTTCAACATTCCTTTGGTGCATCACCTCTATTAGTTTAGTTTTATTTTCTTGCATCTTCTTAACCCCGTCTCTTTAGAAAGTTAGAGTAGGTTTTAGAGTAGAACCTCTACGAATTGTATGTGTGCACCTGAATAGAGGAATAGGAACCAACCTTCATCCTGAGATATTCCTTGATTGAAAATTCCCACACTTTGGGAAAATCCCCATGTTATAAAATCACACCGATGATCTTATCCCATCGAGTTGCATACATTCAGGGGTGCTGTAATTCTGCATCGACACAACCCAGGAAACATTTTTTTGGTAATCAATGAGAATGACTCATAGTCATGCTACATCTTGTAAGGTATTTGGATACACTAAAAAGGAAATCATTCCTTTTCATTCGAAAATAGGGTAACTTTTTATTGCTATTATCTGACTGTTAGTGATGGTGTATCTGTTTATTTTTTATGCTCTTTCAAAATTCCTTTGGTGCATCACCTCTATTAGTTTAGGTTTTTTTTCTTGCATCTTCTTAACCATGTCTCTTTAGAAAGTTAGAGTAGGTTTTAGAGTAGACCCTCTGTGAAGTGTATGTGTGCACCTGAACAGAGAAATAGCAACCAACGTTCATCCGGAGAGCTTCCCTGATTGCAAAGTCGCACACTTTGGGAAAATCTCCACATTATAAAATCACACTGACGATCTCAGCCCATTGAGTTGCAACATTCCTTTCATGCATCACCTCTATTAGTTTATTTTTATTTTCTTGCATCTTCTTAATCCTATCTCTTTAGAAAGTTAAGAGTAGGTTTCAGTGTAGACCCTCTGTGAATTATATGTGTGCACCTAAACAGAGGAATAGGAACCAACCTTCATCCGAAGAGCTTCCCTGATTACAAAGTCCCACACTTTGAGAAAATATCCATGTTGTACAATCACACCAACGATTTCAACCCATCGAGTCGCATACATTCAAGGGTGTTGTGATTCTGCATCAACACAACCCAGGAAATATTTTTTTGGGTAATCAATGAGAATGACTCATAGTCATGCTGCATCTTGTAAGGTGTTTGGATACACTAAAAAGAAACTCATTCCTTTTCATTCAAAAATAGGTTAAATTCTTATTGCTATTATCTGACTGTTAGTGATGGTGTATATGTTTCTTTTTTATGCTCTTTCTTCATCGTGTCTTTTTTGTGGTATTGACGCTTCTTGAATATCTAGGTTTGGGGCCCCTTGTATTCTGGGTAGGATACCATTCAAAAAACCTTTTACCATCAATTATAAAATTAAAATCATCTAATAATCCCTATGAAATTGACATTGTATTCATGATATAAAATATTTAATATAAACTAAATATATAAAATAGATATAGTCATCATATTTAACATAAAAATATTATATTTTTTTCATCATTTTCATTATCATAGTTAAAATACTTTTATTTATCTCATTATTAATTTTTCCACAACTTGTTTTGAGACAATCTAAATTCAAGAAACAAAATAAAAGTGAAAAGAAATGTTTTCAAAATGTATAATATTAAGTTAAGTTTATAGATATAATCATTGACATGTATTTATTGGTTTCATACAATTTTTACTTTCATATTGACATTTTTTGGTAAAAAATCTTGCCATATACAAAATCATGATAACAACTATAATTGTTTAATGTTTTAAGATCCCATTTAAATTAAAGGTTTTTATGTTTATTTTTTATTTTCTCATAACATTGTTATATTTAAAAAAATTTCTTACATTAGAATCGAAAATCCAATCAAATAATTGTTTATGCTTATGGATAGGATATTCAACAAACGTGTGTACCGAATATATTGAGGACATTAATTATGTAAAAATAAATGTTTTGAAGGTTTTCTTCTTGAACTGGTTGAATTTTTTTAAAATATATTTTTGAAATCATTTGGTACTATGCTTCAAGTATAGAAATCCATAAGATCTAACTAGAACTTATATCCTAGTCTCAAATAAAAGTCCCAAAGGAATTATTATGTTGATTGTACCATATATATATATATGCTTGAAAATTGGTAGATATGAATACATCTGTTAATTTTTTGGATACTATTTATATCATAGTGGAGGACCAAACCTGGACTCAAAATCTAGATTATGATGGTTTCCCTTTCAGATGCAGGACTTATTTTTCTCTTAGTCTCTTAGCTTCAAATAGTTATATGGGGAGAAACCAATTTAAACGTATATCTTCATGGTTAAATAAATCATTTCCTGGTCACGTTGTTGTTGATAGCCAATTATATAGTGATTTAGAGAAAGAATCAAAGAACAAATTTGATTTTGATCTGATGATTATGGAGTTCATTCCTTCCCCTACTCCTATAGGTAAATATATCCCTAATATTATGATGTTGAGGACACTAATTCCCTTCCTCTTGTGACTCAAACTCATAAGGACATGAAAATTTCAAATCATCTGTAACGCCCACATTTTCAAAACATAAATACAATAGTAAATATACCACAATATTTTTTTTACTTACATTTCTCACTACACAACACCACAAGGGCTCCAAGTAGAGTAATTCTACAATGCATAAGAAAATTACATAATTCATCTACTCACATAGACACATGAAAACACGATATACATGTCGATTCTAAAATTTCCCCAATGAACAAATGATAGCAATAACCCAACCACAAGAAATGAACTCAAGGATTGGCAATCCCACAACACCTCATTACCATGATTACATATTCGTTATGATTAACATTCCAATAACATTATTATGTAAGGATAATTTTCTCCTGTTTCCACGTATAAATTCTTAAATTCATTTCACATTCAACTTATAGTTTGACCATTTAAGTTGGCCATTTATCCCTTACGAAATTCTCCATAACTTAGATAATTATTTGCCATATTTAAAATTTCATACAAAGTTCCTAATTTTCTTGTTCTTATATTAAAGGTTTGTTTCTTAAAATATGTTTAGTTGATGTTTAATTTTAACCTCATTATGCAAGGGGACCAACTAGAAGTTATCTAGGGAAACAATAATATGATTCAAAGGAGGCGAAGGTTCAAGTTTCCCTTTCCTATAAAATTCCTTGCATTAGAAACGACATTTGTTCTTGTACTAAGGTTATTTTAGCTCCAAATTTATTTTGAGGCAATTAAGCATGTACACATCATAATTTTATTTTATTCTATTTTTAGTGGACTCTGTATTGGCTCAAATGCTTAGTCCTACCAAGAAAAAATTTGTATCCATTCATAAGAAAAAATTCAATATTTAAGTCAACTGTAAGGACTTTCAAGTGGAAAAATTAGTTCCTAAACCATTTACCACATATACTGTTGTTTCCCATCTCGCTTACATTGTTTCTTAGGTATCTTATTGGCATCAAATTATAACAAAAAGAGTTATGAAAGTATCTTGTCTTACAATATTTAAGAAGTACATGATTGGAAGCATTATAAGTACACACACAAACCACAAGTTTAACCTCTTAATCAAGTACTTGAGGTTTGGTTTAATTCCAATTTGCACTCAGGGATCTACGCCCCAATATAGATCAAATTTAGGTGTAAAAACATATTTTCCCTCTAAAGGCCTCTGTAAAAAGACTAAGAACACTATATTTTCACTCACCAAGGTAACATATTTAGTTGAGAGGATCTAAAGAAGATCATTAATAAGAGTTTAAATTCATAAAAAAACTATTTCACTAGCTACCATTGTGTGATCTAGTATCCCACAAGTATATTCCTTTCAATCTTTTTTAAGACTAGGTAGTCCACTAGGATCCTAAGGAAGTGTTAGTTATGCTTACACAAGAATTTAGTTAGACCATGTCATTACTAAACTGTCAGATTTTATGACAATGTTTCTAAACATACTCAACTTTGACGATAACTCAAAAATTGGGCTCTTATTTACTTAAAACTATAAGGTTCCATCGAGAGTGCAAGTTTTAAGTTCATTTTTTGGTTTTCAATTTCTTCTACGGTAAGAAGGGATCACACATAAAGACAATTTATGCACAAATCTTATATAAATAGGGTTGAGAGTTTCATTTAAATCTGTTTATTAAATTTACAAGCTAAAGAAAAACAAACACACTAATTAATTAATCATCTATTGAACACTAGAAATGCACTACAATATTTTAAATTAAAACTCATTTAGAATACATTTATAACTAGTTATACAGTACAAATTTTTTTTTATCAAGATAACACCCATGTATAGAGGAACATTTCCCTTAAACCCTAGCATCTAAAATTTTATAGAACTTAAGTTGATAATCCTTTTCACGACTTCTCAAATTTGAAATATCCTCTACACAGTTCACACTTACACGTATATATATCCAACCCCCTTTCTAGCATATGTAAATTTGGATCAAAGGAATGCACCTATAGATTAAATGCGTGATTTCCAAAGGTACCCCTAACACTACCATCTCATGCGTATTACCAAATCTCAGATAAACAAGGCTATCATGACATGTAATATAGATTATATGCATATATATATATATATATATACATTCTACAATGACCTATATAAATTGGAATAATAAACAATGGATTATACCATGCCTTTTCATCCACTTTCTTGCATCCTGCAAAACCATGTGAACATGAAATCAGTGATAAATCACTAACATGGCATTCTAGCGTTAGATATAATGTAATTTTTTTTTTTTGTTTCCATTTGCATAATAATAATAATTTACTTTCGAAAGGAGAGTGTTATAGACACATGTATTTTATTTCACTTCATTTCTTGTTTTTTTTAACCAAGGATGAGAGAATGAGAATAAGAACAGAGAGAGAAACACTATAATTTGCCAAAAGTTTAATTTCACACAAGCATATCAAATGATATAGTTACAAAACAGTTATTTACAGGTGTTAGTAAAGTTTCCTTGAAGGTTTTCTAATTTGACTAGGGGTCCTACAACTTTCTTTTTACGATTTTCCTACTAGTTGTACAAAAATGTTCAATTTAGGCTCAGAGGCTAAGATGGTGCACTTAAAAAAAAATGTCCTCCAAAAAGTGAATTCATACCATGGGTGAAGTTCCTTTACATGTCCACCTATATACCAATGAATTCACAGAGAACTGACGGAATTAAGAAACTAACGAATGGTTTTACGATTGGTGGCCAATTTTTTGAGACCATCAGTTCATAATTGACCGAGTTGCAAATGATCAAAAGTTAGCTCGAGGGACTAAGAAAAACCCCATCCAAAACTGAAGTTCCATTGAAAAATGTGCAACACGAGAAACTTCCTAAAAGTTACCCTATATATGGAGAATTCACCAGATTCGAAAGGAACTGAGAAACTAACTAATGGTTTTCAAATTGACGATAGGTTTTTCTAGAGCCACTAAGTCGTAATTGGACAAGTTTTGACCTAGTTAAAATGTGATCGAAGTCCTACAAAATGTTATTTCCAAACTATCAAGAAGAGTATTTTTACCAAAACTGAAGGTGCAAGGAAATTTTCTAGCAAATATACAAGTCATTTTCGAATGTGGGAAAGTATTTCCTTGTTCAAGGTCCAAATGGCAGGCTGATATGACACCCAAATTTTCAGCTTTAGTAGCTTCTTGAGAGTACAAAAATGGGTAACAAGACTTGTAGAGGAGCGACAAAGAGAGTAAAAATAATCGACTAGGATCAATATAAATCTTGATGTGACTCTCCTCATATCAAGTAACACATATGATTCTTGACCTCTCTTTTACGGGATTCAAAATGTTGTTTAGCAAGTCTCTAAATGTGGCATTTTTCCAACTTTGCAAGTGTAGAAAAATTAGGTTGTGTTTACTTGACGAATCTTCTAACTCTCAATAATATTAGCGGACACAAGAACTTGATTCAAATACCTGATTTGCATCATATGAGGTTAAGGTGGAAACCATAATTGATGTTCAAATGGTAAAACAATTTTGAAAATCACAAGGTAGGGTTTTATTGCTTTACACTATTTAAGTTTATTTACATATACAATTGTTAAATTATTTAATAGTTTAATGTTTCTAATATAATGAAAATGTATAACTACATTATGAAAATTATAGAATATGTAGATAAGGATACCATGCATGTGGACTAAACATAGTCGAAATTGTAGGATTTGGTCATGCATCTCTAATAGCCAGTTTTTCAAGTTGTTTTCCCACATCTAGGATACCACCCTTTTTTTATTTGCTTTAGCGCTTCAATACCCATTCTAAAATTTTTTTTGAACATTCACTATAATGATAACAACTCATGGGACCAAGTTTTTCTGAGGTACTCCCCTTTTTACAATTACCCTATCGCAACCTTTTTGAAACACCCATAATTTACATATACTTGAAAGTTTCTAAAGAATTTTTAGCATACGCATTTTGTGCATATCCTGTTGTCAATGATGTTCACAAAACCACATTTTAACAATAAATTCTATCAAACAGTTCATGTTCTTGTCTATGCTTTCACATTTTGCATACATGTCTACCAAGGTCATTACAGCTACATCTGAAAATATTCCTCTATCCTTTAAGATTTCATTGTTATCCATAACCTATTCCAATGATCCAAGTTTAACTCAGGCTAGGAGGATGTTGGAAAAGTTTGATGAGTATGGATTTAAACCTCCCAATTCAATTTTCTTTTAAAATAAAAAATCTAAAGTTCCATCAAAATAAACACCATTCTTGGTATATTCATTAATGATTGTAGTTCCTCTGATTAAATATCATCGAGGAATTTTATCAAACATTTCACTTGGCTTCTCTCGGATATATTTTGTGTGAGGTTTCTAAAGCATTTTCAAATCACCCATACTAAGTGCAACAAGCTATCACTAATAACCAAGTTATTTATAAGTTTTTTAACATAGTTCTTGCAACTACATGAACTGCCATATGCCCTATCATCCTCTCTACACTCTGGTGGATATCCATATCCCATTCCAAACCTCCCACTTTGGCATATACATAAAGGAAGTAAAAGGTAGAAAATCCCTCAACACTAAACCTACGTAGCCAGAATTTCTAAGAAAAAATATCCACAAAAATACCACATATTTCATTGGCACATTGAGGGTAAATTTTACACTTTCTTTAATATATCAAGCGTGGTATAGAAGGTCCTGCACGTCTTCCTACCTACTATTAAATAAAAAAAATCTTACATGGTCAGAATGTGTCCCTTGAGACTACTTCTCTCGGAGGTGCTTTTCCCAACCGTTTCTCCTGCCTGTTGAGCCTCCAACACAATTGCCAAGTATTTGCAAAAATAACATCTGGTAGAAAAAAAAATCCTCAATCTTTATGATTTGATGCATGACAATAAAACTCAAACTTCTTCTTCTTCTTTTGTAAACAACAGTAAAATAGATGTAGGTAGCAATTCCCTCTTAAAGACATTCGAACCCACTTCAGATACATAGAAATATCTAGATCAATAATTTTGTATATGCAGAATGAAGTGACATTAGTGATATAGATTAATCTCCATACAAAGGGTTATTTTAGCATAAAATTACATTAATTTTATGACAACCAACAACCAAATCTTCCTTTAGCATAGTCTATGTAATATTCTCTATATGCTGTAATTTTCTGATTACTGCTAAAATTTACAATGTTGACTTCGATTTCACACATTGGATCTCATATTAAGTACTCGTATTCATTTGCAAGGAATGTAACAAGTTTGAATGGACATGGATTGGATCCCATACCATGTTCAAATCCTATCATACTCCACCCCACATCCCTACCTGGCAACCCCCTTCCACGCTCCACACGCACTGTTGCACTCTGCCACATGCAACTCCTTATTTCTTCCACCCCCCCCTCCCTTTTTTAAATTTTGGTATACTTTATTTTATTTTGGTTTTAATTCTTTATTCATTTACTTTATCTCTATGTGGGGAACTACATTTTCTTCCCCTTATAAGAGCATCATCCTCGATGTGACTCAATGCCGAAGTTCAAAGGATACACAAGCAAGAAATCAATAATGACACATGCCATTTAAAAAAATAGCTTGTATATACAACACAACCACAAGGAAGAAAACTAAATTTGGCAATATCTTAAATTTTAATGTTCTGTGAAAATTGACAACTATCTTTTACTTTATTGCTTAGTTAGTCTTTTCCTCTAAATTATTTCTTAATCTCAAACACTTAGTATTTCAATTCTTAGGATTTTAGTTTATGTATTTTTTTTGTGGCTGCCCATCTGATACTGACATGACAATACAACACAAGAACCAAACACAACACAAATGGTCCACAAGACATATATCTCTACACACTTCTACGAATGTATCACATCACAAGAACTCAACCAAACCATGGAAATAACATACATAGACCTCAAAACATAGTACTTATCACACATATTATATATATCTTGTAGTCAAATTGATTTCATTATTCCAAGTGTCTGATCAAACATCTCACATGCCCCATGTGTTATTCGACATTTGTACCCTGTGAAATAGGGTCGGTTGTTTAACATATTTTTTGGGATATATATATATATATGTATATGTATACATACATACATACATACATACATACATACATACATACATACATACATATATATAAACTATATTCATACGACACAAGGAATGGAATGGAGGGGGTATTGCAACTACTCATATTCCATCCAATACCCATCAAGACATTTTTTACCAGATATTCGTAGATGCATTTTCACAAACCATTATTTTTCCATCTATTATGGCTAAAAATCTTTCTATGTATGAAAATTATCCTCATGTATATATACAAGTCTACATCAATAATTTTGGGATCAAACATGCTTTAGTTGATACTGAATTTGAGATCAATCTTTTTCCCTTATCATTCATTCACATTATAAGCCTTCCCACATCTAGGCTTAACCCAACATCTATTTTGTTTGAGTGTACGACTCTACTACGCGTCCATGCATAGGCACTATAACTTTATTACTCACTGTTGGGTAAAAAATATTCTTGTTCTATTTTTTGTCATTTTTTAGCCAAATTTCATATAGATCTTCGTATCACTTTTTTGGAATAATTGTGAATTCATATGGAATGCAAGCAATAAATTGGATAAAAAACACTGATGTGTTTGATTCTTACATGTAGGCTTCTGAATATGCAGTCCCACATGTTGATAGTACAATCTATTTTAAGAATTATTTAAATATAGATATCCATCTGAGAACCGTTTACGTTTTGCGAATTATGCTACTATAGATCCTTTTTATGATCCCATCTCCTTGCAAATAGGGAGCATCCTTTGTAATGAGTTTTGAATACCATATCAATATGAACAATTTGTACACTCGAATCTGTTCCATCTAATATCTTAGAAATGTACCTTGTCTCCTTCAAGTACATTGGTAATTATGGTCCTTCTGTCAACATACTTTCTCTCAGATGAGTAAAAAGGAATTAATTTAGTCATTAACTCACCTTCATATTTTATTTTTCATTAGAACTATGAATATGTTTTACTTAGCCAAACCATTAAACTATTGGGTAGTAGTAGGTTCATGAATAAATGCTTACTAGACAAAAATTTACCAAATTTTCTATCCATACAACAAAATTCAAAGGACCTAACCTCTCTGTACATCAATTTTAAGGTCTTTTACTCACATTGAGTTATAAAACCCATGGACTTGTCATTATCTCTACTACTAAAATTCACCTCATCTCTGATAATTGACATTGTCTACGACAAAATATCTTCTATTTTTATGGCACTTGTATTGATTGTCATCTATTCATCTGTCATTGCACTGCAATCTCTGTCTCTTGTATCATTGTAATCCTTTGAGCCAAATCCTAAATATGATAAAATTAGTGGTAATGGATGAAATCTAGCATTCATATTAACAATTATCTCTTCCCAATACCCTGTAGTTTCATGTTTATTTTGTAATGAATCTTTTCAAAGTTATCAAATTCATCAATACTAAAAAGGAAATTCGACATGGATGTCCATCTGACCACCTGTGTCAATGACAAGGCAACATACAATGACCTATGTCCCATATCTACTACAATGATAGTGTCTTCCTACTTGAGATCAACCACATCTTATTACTCTACAACTTCTCAAATGCATCCTCACACAGTTTTGGTAAAAAATACACGCGATCGATCCTCTATAAATGCAAGATACATCAATGTTGTAACAACATAAAAACAAGGATCATCAAAAGAGAGAAAATCATGCTAAAACCCCCCTATAGAAAAATCAACTATCAAAAAGTTCTACTTGTGTCATGTTTACAGCTTAACAAATAGTGCATTCACACACATCTTGCACATAACTTGACAAATTTGTATCATCCAGAGAGTGATAATGCAATCTCGTGCTAAGTTTAGTGAAGTTGTGTTTTCATATGAAATGTATGTTATTTGTAAATCGTTTTGGATCATAAAGAAGGTAGAAATTTTGGTGCATACATCATTGAGATATAAAAAAATCCAGACATTATAACATCATATTCTCATAGATTAATAAATACCCTATCATAGCATTATAGTCTGACCAGTTCACACATGAATGATTCAGGTTATAAATCCATAATTCACCTAACCACACACTCAATCTCTATGCTTTACACTTTGTCAATCAGTATCTTTCTAACCCTTACACAATTAAAACCTTCATGTTCCTGCATAGAAATAAAACAAAAAATAAGCTTCACTACAATGACTGTTGTTCGTGGGAGATTTATAAATGAACCTCATTTCATTCATACTCAGGGGTACACTCACTAGGGGGGGAGCACTACTCCTTATCATATGCAGACATTTTATTCCAATCCATTTCAGTAATCCACATCAGGGTTCATATTTTATTTCCATCATTTGAAATCTTACTTACTATAATTCTGCGAGGTACACTTTAGTTACCCTATGTAGTTGGATACATTGTATGTAATTATCTTGATCATACCCTATGCATGTTCACTTTGTCTTCGAACTGTGATTGTTAAACATCGTTACCATAGATCAAGGGATACACCATAGCAAGGATATCTCGAATAGTGACATTTTACCTTTAAGGCCCACTACTTCAATTTTCAAATAGAAACTTGGAAATAGTACCAAATAATTATTCTTGACTTGTCTTAGGTAGAAAGTTGACAACCCAAGTGGTCAACTATTTTAAGACTAACTCCTTCAAACAACTTGACTCAACGTCATTACCGTAGTAGGGATATAGATGGAAATAACTGAAAATTTATCATTTATCAATTCATTCATACTCTTTGACAAGGCACCAGTGATAGATTCTTGTCTCTAGGAGAAAGCTAAAGTCCCTAGCTATGTACACTTGTAGGTAGTTGTACATTCCTTTTGAAGGTTAGTTGCATTAACAGAGAAATTTTCTTTTTAGACCTGCCTTATTCAATCTAGAAGATTCAAGTTTGGTTATGACCATTATTTTCACAAAGCTTTGAACTCTATCGTACTTTAGTGTAATCCATGACTAACTAGCTAAAGTCAAAAGATTTATTGCAAGTTGTTACCTTAACATGGAGATAGACTTGATATAGCTGACAAAATTTGTTCGTATCAAAAGGAACACCTTTCATCTCTCACAAGATTGTTACACTTAATATGACCCAAGCTGAATTTTTTTTTGATCAGGAAGTCCATTGAAAGAATTTTTTTATCGTAACCTCTCATTCCCTACTAATTTCATTAACTATATAGGGTTTTCAAAACATCCTACAAAATGTTTTGGGTTATGGGTAATCCTATGTCTTAGGGATAGCCTTGAATTATCTATCATTGTGGGGCTGTTGGTCTGAAAATCTGTCAGGCGGACAAGATCTATGGATAATACATGAGCCAACAGTGTGCGGGGCGTAGCCCCTCCTTGAGTCAGCAAAGCAAAACTGGTTTATTGCTATTCTACCAGCAGGAATCTGTGCAAGTCTCACAATATTCTGCCTTCGGGGGTTGGGATCTCATCCCAGTAGAGGTATTTCCAACTACAGAAGAAGTGAAAGGAACGAGGTGGGGAGATAGGAAAGATCTGAAGGGATGAAAAGAAATGAATTCCAAAATAGAAAGGTCAGAGGGTCTATGTTTTGGGCTGGTAGTAAACACAGCCGAACTTACTCGCATAGACGAACAAAGCAATACTGATGAATAAATGACAATAAAGCTAGAAGTAGGTTCAACAGAAAAAACATACAAATCTAACATAAGAAAGGTCTCCAATGTATAACACAGGTATTTCAGCACAAAGTCTAAATATTGTATTAATATTTCCTTCTGTTACAAAAAGTTCAAAGTCTTTTCTTCTAACTTCTATTTTTCATCTGAAAAGTATCCACCACTTGAATACAACAAGTATTCAAGTATTTATAGAAGAAGAGAAGGAAAGAAGGCCAAAAGTGAAACTAACCACCTAATTACAAAATATCTACAAAATATCTAAAAGTCATTTTGACCTTTTGGCAACTTGGTGGATGACATCATCCCATGGTGTAACATGGATGATGTCATCATTTTTTGTCAACATACTCTTAGATATTTATAAAAAGAAGATTGAGAGGAAGGAGACTATTCGTCATCGTCTCGCGGTCGAAAAGGAGTATCGTGCTTCTGCTGTTGCTCGGGAGAAGTGATGTTAAACTGGGCCCGATATTCCATGAACTTGCTGATCATGGGCTGAAGATGATCCTGAGCAGGATCCTTATGGCGATCGCTGATAACTTCACAAGTTTCACGTTCATCCACGAGCCTTTCTAGGAGCTTGGAATATTCATTTCTCACCTCTATCAGGAAACCCACAAAATCATGGCAAGCCAAAAGGTTGTTGATGCATTCGGTGTCAAAAGTGGCTTCTGGCCCTAGCCCTTGCGAGAGGATCTCTTTAAAGATCCGGATAGTTTCGTTTGCCTTCCTCAGGGTGAAAGAAGGAGTGAGCAAGCTTGGGGACATTCTCAGGATGATTTTCTCCATCTGGTGCATAGCCTCCAAAGCTTCTTCCTTGACTTTATCTATTCTTTCTAGGACAAACTCCAATTGATCGACCTCGTAGTCCAGAGTAGAAAGGACTTTATTGGGTGCTCTGGGGTGATTGAAGATGACGAACTTGACCAGATCTTTGACTGAACAGTCAAGCATTTTCTAGAAGGTCTCATGTTGCAGCCTAGCATGGTCCAACTCTTTGGAGATGGGTCCCGCAATCTCCTGGAGTGCCTTGTTCGCCTGATTGATGTTCTGTTATAACTCGGTGAACTTGATGATTACTCCCTCACTTTCCTTGAGGATTTGGTCTCTCCAGGTGGATACTGCCATACCTTGCTCACTGATTTTTGCATATTCGTTTATTTTATCCTAGCTCAGGCACTCAAGAGTTTCAGTGGTAGTTTTAGGAGGTACACTGCCCATTTTCTACAAGGCGTGGAGAAGATGTTTATTTTTCTCCTTTAATAGCCTCTTTTCTTCCTTTGCTTCCTGGAGCTTCTTGCAAAGGGCATCAACTGTAGATAGGGCCTCTCCTTGAAGGCTTTCAGAATACGTTCCCATTGTGACTTGGGTCACTATATAATCTGTTGGAGACAGATCCTTTTTATCCTTTAAAGGATTGGGATACGCAATCTCCATTACTCTTTCTCTCGATGAACTCTGAGAGAAGTGGGTTATAGGCTTTTGCTTCTTAGCCCCCTTTGCTGGGATGATGGAGAAGTTGATCGGTGTGATAGGAACTTTCCTCTTTTGCTGGCTCAAATGCTGGGAGATCCACGCTGGACTTATGGGAGTGGGACAAGAATTGGAAGAGGGGGAAGCTGCATTAGTGGAGGGAAAGTGCGTAGAGACACTTGGTGGCAGCATCGAGAGGGAGGCCGAGAAAGTGCTTACAGGGGGAAGGGACACTGTAAGGGAGGAAGACATGGGAAAGGAAGGGAGCTGAGAGATGATAGAAGAAATTGTGGGGGACAGCTCCGTGAGAGAAGAGAAGATGCATGACGAGGAGGGGGGAACAATAGAAGATGGGGGGAGGATACGACCAAAGGAATGGTCACTTGGGTCACACGAGGAGGAGAAGGAGGAGAGGGAGAAGGGACAGAAGGGACCTGAGCAGTTGTAGTAGTGGCAACATCCTGAGTGGATGTGCCCATCAGAACATCTTCAGCTGCTTCTTTCTCTAGGGAAGCCAGAGTTACAACTTGTTCTTATACAGCGGAAGGAGGACTTTCAGGAGCTCCTTCTTGACTAGTGCTCGATTCACCTTCCTTATCCTTTTCTTTGACCTTGGGTAGATGCTTTGGCCTGATAGGTGCATTTCCCAATGGTGATGTAGTGAAATCTACCCCGAGGTAGATGAGGCCATTCATCCTGAACCAGTGCTCTATTCACCGCAAAGTTTCTTTGACCCTATCCTCAATGGTTTGGGGTGCTTTGGTTCTGTCAATTGCAGTAAACAGACAGTTTTCCCCATCCGTGTCAAGATACACATGATCAACTTCTTGATCAGCAGTTTGATAACCTTTTGGGACAATGGCCAAGCCATACTGAATGATCTCTGCCAGGGCCAGGAGGGAATGGTCCTTTCTTCTGAGCTCGACCTCATGATACAGGTCGATATAAATGTCCTCGATCTTTAGGATGTGGATTGGATCGAGTTTTTCCCTAGGAAGGAAATTCCTTGGATCAAAAGTGGGCCTCGCCCAGAAGTTGTGCTTAAGATTGAGTAGTTCTAGCTCTGCAAACATCTCTCAGGCTTTGTGGTGGGAAAGACAAGTGTACCTACCCATTGTAAGGGGGAAAGAAGTTCCACCCTTCTTTCCCTTTAAACACCTCTCATGGTAGGTTAAGAGGTGTCTGGATAGCTCCAACAGGATCAGCTTGGGGCCAACATACCTCGGAAATTTAGTGGGCTCCCCTAAGATGTTAGCTGCCCTGAGATAGGTGAAGGTGGGAAACTGTGTAAACAAGGCCCCCCACTTCACCGTTGCTGTGACAATGCTCTTGGTCATTTGACCATGAGTCATATTGGGCCTCAAAAGGAAGATGAAGTTGTAGAAGAAAGCATCGTTAATCTTGGTAAACTACGGGATGCTATTCTCCAACTTCAGCTCTGGGTAGTACTCATATATTCTCACCTTGGGCAAAACTCTACATCAATTCAATGCTGGATAATCCCTCTCTGAGGCTACAACATAAACTACGTAGGAGTTCATGTAGAACCTCCCCATTGTGGTGAGTTATTGGAGCTGTTCGAATATGGTGTTGCTTATGATCTCCGCCCACTTGAAGCATTGATCAGGTACGTTCTTTTTCATGGTCTCCAAGTACCTGAGAATCCATTTGTGAAAGTAATGGGCATCAGAAATCTCAAATACTCTACTCAGGAACGTGATAGTGTCACTTAGCTCCTCGGAGAAGTCACTATGGTGAATAAACTGTGGCCATTTGGTTACCAACTTTTTTTTCTTTAAATACACTTCATTCATCAGCTGCATGCAGTGGTCTTCATTATCTTCCCATGCCTTAATGCAGTCCTCTTGGCTTACGGCCACGAAATTCCAGTGGTGAGGGATGCCAAGCATGATTTCAAAGTGACGGGCAGTAAGGTTGATCACGACATCACCCTTCTCATTTTGGACACACCTCATGTCTTTGTTGTAGCAGCGGGCCACTACCATCATGAATTCATTGTTCACTGCCTTGATGGGGATCCCCCCAGCAAAATGCAGGCCACCACCTACTAGTTTGTCCATCCAAGGACTCCCTATGACCCTCCTGGTTCTTGCCCATAAATCTTCCATGTCAATGTGACCGAGCTCTGAGTCTCTTATATCTAGGTCACATTCTTCCTGAGACTCGGGCATTCAGACCCTTTGGTACTTGTACTTCATCTCTTCCTTTGTAAGCTTGGCTTTACCCTTAGACTTGGCTAGTCTCTTGCTTGATGTAGACATATGTGGATCTGAACTCAATTGCTGATCTATAAGAAGAAGTGAAACCCAACGCAGGAAAGCCATGTCAGCTGTTAGATCTCCCATTAAAGCATTGACAGAAGGAAGAGTTAGCAATTTTAAGGCCTCAGGGCGCAGGGCGCATGAACACTACAGACTGCAGGGTTAATAGTATGGCACATAGAAGAAGGGTGTTACAAGAAAAAAATTAGTGCCAAAGGGCGCACGGTGCATGATCACTACACATGACATTTTGTTATTGTAAGCAGAAGTGCACCTGCGCCACTCATATGTGTTTTATACTGGGTGCATATAATTTTTATGTTGCACGAGGACAGGATGCGCCAATGGTGCATATATTTTTTTACATGGAACTTTGGTGTGCCGAAGGGTGCATGGTTGATGTACGTAACATCAGATTTATGTGCGCAAAAGGGGAGCTTGGCACAACGCAGGGAAGGCTTGCATGACATTGTGTTGCTGTAAGAGGGGATGCGCCTGTGCCGTTTACGCTATTTTATACTTGGCGCGAGTAATGTTGTTGTTGCAAGCAGGATTAGTGCACCTTCTTGGCTTGAATGTATTTTATGTAACAGGCATGGTGAATGCCCTAAGAGGAAAAAGCAGTCCAAAACAGAGTGTTAATTTTTCTTTCCTCCCTGATGGGTTTGAGTGTGTTTCAGGCCTCTTTTGCAGGGTTTTTCAAATGGTGAAGGGGGCATAGCAAGGAGATCCAAGTGATTTTTTTGAGGTAGATCCCTCCTTACCTGCAGATCTGGAAAGAGAAGGAAGAGCTTGGGGGACAAAGACAACAAGAACAATGAAAGGGGGGGTTTAACAAATCCATGGCCCCTACCATTCAAATAATCAAAATAAAACATAGGACGAGTAAGAACCACCTACCCAGAAATATATAGTATGCGAGAGACAAAGTTGGATCCACGAACGTGACACGAGGATGAAAGGTGAGCTGACAGGTGCAGAGGAATAAAGTTATGACGTGATTTCTGACTGGTGAAAGTGACAGGGTGGATGTGCCTATATATAGGCAAAGGTGCAATAAATGTGCCAACCACTTTTTCAACTGGCGCATCAAAACTCGTGTCAACATGTAAAATGGTGCACCCTTTGGCGCAGATAAACGCGTGTTAACACGGAGATACTTGCATCTTTGGCACAAATTTACAGCTGTCAACATCCTATTCCTTGCGCCCTTTGGTGCACCAAAATACGACACAAGAATTTATGTGTCAACATGAAGGTGCATGCGCCTTGGCACACGCAAGAATGGCGCATCACGGGAAGGCGCACCAAAACATGTGTTGACACTTTAAAGGGTGCGCCAAAGGAAAACAAGGGGGCACAAATTTACTCTATGTAACATAAATAAAAGGTGCACCCAGCCAAAAAGGGATAAAAAATGGCTAAGTTCGGAGAACTAGATTTCCTGGAAAGGGATTTCACAACGTTTCAAACGCAGAGGAGTCCACGACGAGGGACCAGGAAAAAATTTGGTATGGTTACCTATAAAATTTCCCTCGTCAATTTTATAGGATAACAACTGGCTCTTTCTGGGGACTATCTTTGAGTGAGACTCAAGGGTAGAGAACCTCATATCAACATGTGCCTATCCATTGGGCCAGAGAGTCAAAAACAAGGGTGACGATGGAAGTAAACACATGATAGAAGCAAACACACAACAAAAGTAAACTATACAAAGAAGAGAGAAAGCTCTACTTCTAGAATATTTTGAGGTACTACCCACTATAGGGAAGCGGGAGATCAGTTCCGTCTAGATACGAGAGATAGAAGCTATTTTCGAGCTATTTGATCTTGAAAGGCCCTCTCCATAGGGAATCAAATTTTCTGTGCATGCCCTTCGGCTCTCTTCATTTGTCCCACAAAAGGACGAGGTCTCCCACATGGAACTCTCTTTGCTTAGCTTTTTTATCGAACAATCTCTTAACTTGATTTTGATGTTCGGTGTTCCTGTCGACCACTCTTATTCTTTTCTCTTCAAGATATGATAGATACATGATCCTCTTTTCAAGGGAATTTTGGAAAGTCTCATCTTCAATTGCTCATGCCAAGCGCAGAGTAGGGAGTTTTGCAGAAATGGGAAGCTCGGCGTCAATTCCATATAACACTTGAAAAGGTGACATGCTGAGAGACCTCTTGGGAGTAATGTGGTCCGCCCACAAAGTGTCGTATAATGACTTGTGCCACATTCACTAATTCTCATCAACTAGCTTACGTATGATGGTCACTAAGTTTTTATTACTGGATTCTTCCTGACCATTTCCCTAGGGGTAATAATCTGAGGCGTGAGCCAAGGTTATCCTGTATTCATAGCAAAAACCAACAACTTCTCATGAGGAGAAGTTGGAAGCGTTATCAACAACAATCATGCTTGGAATGCCAAACCTGAAAATGATATTCTCTTTGATGAAACTGCAAACAACCTCGGAAGTGGCATGCTTGACATGTTTGGCCTCAACCCATTTGGTGAAGTAATCTGTTGCTGTCAGGACATAACTATGTCTCGCACTCGATTGGGGATTGAGTGCACCGATAAAATTGATTCTCCACGATTGAGTGCACCGATAAAATTGATTCTCCACTACTTGAATGGTTCATATGTGATGACTAGCCTGAGGGGAGAAGCAGCCAATTTCAGTTTGCCGACAAATTGTTGGTAGGGTTCACATTTTGCTACCTAGGTGGTTGTATCCTGAAACAATGTTGGCCAATACTACCTGGCCCAGATGATCTTGTGTGTCATCACGAAGGAGGAGAAGTGACCACCACAGGATGAATCATGAAAACTCTCTAGTAGCTTTATCTGCTGTGGCTTGTCAACACATCGCAATAAGATGCCATCTATTCCGTGTTTGTATAAACCATCATCCCAGATGACATATCTAGCTGCTCTGAGCTTTATAGCATGCTTTTCCTTTGTAGTTAGATGGGCTGGGCATTCACCATAAGTGAGAAAAAAATCAATATTGGAATACCATTCATCGCTGGTTGCGACAAATAGAACCATGGGTAGTGAATCGGCTTTCTCCAGTTGGCTTTGTGCTCCATCGACGTAATCATCTTTTCCGTCAGGGTCTTCTGAACCTCGGTTTTCAGCCATGAGATGACAAAGGCCATTGCCTCTTACCAACTTAGTTGGTTTTATATCGAGATCATACTCTTGGAATTTTGCAATCTAATTTCCTCACAAACTCCTTAACTCTTGTTGAGTTAAGATGGACTTGACTACCGTGTCAGGAACTAGAACTACCGTATGAGAGTTTAGAATGTAGTACCTGAAGTTCTTGACTGCTTTGACAATAGCGAAGGCATGCTTTTCCACCTGAGTCATTTTTAATTCATGAGGCTTGAGAGGAGAGCTCATAAATGCAATCGGGGATTCAAGACCGTCAGAATTATTTTGCATCAAGATAGCCGATACAGTATGCTCGGATGCATAGCTATACATGATAAAATCCTTAGAGAAATCAGGACATACCAGGACTGGCGCGTGAGTGATGGAGGCTTTTATATCCTCGAATGACTTCTTTCCTTCTTCACTCCACCAGAAAGTTGGTGATCCTTTCATCATGTTTGATATGTGGCAAGTCTTTTTAGCAAAGTCGGGGAAAAAGCACCTAAGAAAATTCACCTTTCAGAAGAAAGATTGAATGTCGGTTTTGCTTGTGGGTAAAGTAAGGCTCTAAATACCCTTAACCCTTTCGGCATCTATCTTTGTCCCTTCCTTGCTTACAATGTGTCCCATTAACTTTCCTTCTGTGACTCCAAAAATGAACTTTTTCAGATTCAGGGAGATCCCATGCTCTCGGCATCTAATCAATACTTGCTCCAAATGATAGCAATGATCATTCCACTTTTTAGAGAACATAGTTAAGTCATCCAAGTAAAATATGATGACTCTTCCCATCATTCCTTTGAATGTAAAGTCCATGGCCCACTGAAAAGTGGCACCAGCATTGGTCAGACCAAAAGGCATCCTGCTGTAAGTGAATGTACCCCAAGGGGTAGTGAATGTTGTTTTGAATTGGTCTTCAGGTGAGACTTCAATCTAATTATAGCCTGAACAACCATCAAGCATGGACAACATTTCTGATCTAGTCATTGCTTGTAGAACCTGATCCATTATGGGAAGGGGGTATTTTTCCTTCAAGGAGGCTTGATTCAAGTTAAGAACATCTACGCATATGTGTATCTTGCCATTCTTCTTTTGCACTGGCACAATGTTTGCTACCCAGGTACTATGATGGATAGGAAAAATGATCCTTGCATCCAACATTTTCTGAATTTCAGACTGGATAGTACCTGTGATCTTAGGATTATAGTGCCTCTGTTTCTAGCGAAAGGGTTTGACATCTTCTTTCAATAGGATTTCATGATGGACGTCCTTCAGCTTGAAAGACTTTAGATTGGCATAAGACCATGCCAATACATCCATATATTTCTTCAGCAATTTGACAAACTTCCACTTTTCTTCGGGTGTGCAACATTTCCCAATGTTCACAAACTGCAGATCTTCGACAGTACCCAGGTTGACTGGCTCGGTCTCTGGAGAGGAGTTAGGATTATCTCACCTTTTCTTCCTTACAAAATGATCATGTCTATCGAACAAATGTTCCAGAGAAACCAGACCTTTTGGAATTTTATTTCCTTTAAGCTGACATATGCCATCACTTCCTTTTGATTCACCATCTTGATCATTAACAGACTCACGACATGCGGAAGTGGATCCGTCAAAATGAAGCTCACCGAAATTTTCCACCTTTTCCAAAAAGGTAATAAGTTGATTGTCATCGTTGAATACCTGCCAGTGCTGAGAATTAGCTGGCACACTTGGGTGGAAAACTACCTCAATGGTATAGGTGTCTGTTTTCAATCTAGGATGAGGTAGCATGAGGGACGTTGAAATGGCTAATGAATCGGTCATGTCATTCTGAGCGCTTGGGATGGAATTTATTGAAAAATCATCAAACTTCTCAATGCTATCCCACACCGCGTTGCGGTAATGTCTGAGACTTTCATTCTTCACTTGGTATATCCTTTTAACTTGATTTACGACCAGCTCTGCATCACCCTGTACTTTCAAATTCTTGATTCCTCTTTCCTTTGCAGCTTACATGCCGAGTAGCAAAGATTCATACTCAGCAGCATTATTCGTGTTGAAAAATTGCAACTTGAAAGAGAGAGGAATAATCACCTCTTTGGGAGATATTAGCACAACTCCAGCGCCGCACCCTCTAGTCACACAGCTGCCATGAAACTGCAAAGTTCAGATCTTATTAAGATCTTCTGCTTGGATGAGGATATCCACCTTGTCAGACTCAATGGACAAGAAATAGTTTTCCATCCCTGATGATTCGAAGAGAATTTGGGCTTTGGGGTCATCGGAGTTAGTAACCAGGTACTTCTTTTGTGATTCTGGCTCCAACGTTTGCATTATAATTTTGACAGGGATTCTAGCCTTAGACCAGTCCATATGAATCTCCCCTCTAACTTCACTGCAAAAGTTCCTTCCTAGTATAATTCCGTATGCTACCGGAATATCAACAACGAGGATGGTCATCTTTACTCTTTTCTTTGGAAACACCACAAATGCGAACTGCGTGTCCTTGATTTGACTGATCAGCAGAACCTATTTGGTTTCCAAGGAGTAACATCTACCAAAAGGCTTAGTAAGGGTGAGGCCCAGGGCATGCGTGACTTTTGCTAGCATGACGTTATCGAAAGCCCCAGAATCAATTATGCAGTTGCTTAGTTTGTGGCCATTGATTAGGAGGGAGAGATAGAAAGGTTCTATCTTGCCTAATAAAAATGTTGAGGCAACATTTATGAGAGATGGAGGAGGAGTAGAAAATATTCCTTTTGGGGAAACCTGAGTAGTTATGACAGCTTTGCTTTGGATGTATTCGGTCAACCTTACAAGCTGCTTGGGATTTGACTGAAGATATTTAGCCTCAGACATCTGGATTTTGGTCTTTTTGGCGTGATCGATTATATCGAATGTGGCTAAGGGTTGCGTTGATGAAGGAATGAGTCCCTCACTTCACGATGGTAGCGTAGGATTGCTGTTCTTGATAGGAATATGAGAGGGCTGACTCGGAGGGGAGATAGGAGAAAAATATTTCTTTGAAAAAGACTTAATAACAGGTTGAGTAGGAAGGGGACTACCTCTTTTAGCGATGGTTGGAGGCGTGTTTGACAAATCCTTATCTTTCTACATCTTGGTAGTAACTTCTGCTTCTTTTCCTTGAGAGTGGGTGAAAACAACATATGACTGTCTGCTTGCATATCCTTGGGTACCCTCTTCTTCATCAGATTCTTCCTCATCAAATTCCATATACCTGATAGTAGAGTCACCAATCGGTTCACTGACATCTTGATCATCTTCACCTGGCGATGAAGGTTCTTCATAATTTTGCTCCTCTTCTTCGATTTCAGCTAAAGCATTGATCGGAGGGGCCTCGAGCGCCAACCATGGAGTAGCTGCAGGTAGGCGCAGCCTTTGTGAGACATGGTTAGAATTAAAATTCCTCTGTGGATATCCTGGTACGAAGTACTAGGAGAAGCTTAAGCTAGCTTCTTTTTTAATGCGAGCAAGTCATTTACCATCTTTTGGAATGCCGGATCAGTGAAGTGGCAGGAGAAGGGATCGAAGCTTTAAGCTTGGATGGCTATCACTTTAATTCACAAGATATTAGCAATTTATCTTCGATCCGTATGGCAGCAACTTGGGCGAGAACCAGAGTAGTAACTTGTTCTTGCAAGAGTAAGAAACTTACTTTTGAGCTCATGGCGTTCACGAAGAAACACTTCTAATTTTTTGGCGTTGCGAGCATGGTAGGCGGAACACGATTGATTAGTGAGTTGAAACGGGTGATGAAATCACACATGGTTTCATTGACCTCCTTTTTTAGGTGATTGATCTTTGATAGCAACGTGAATGCGTCTTCGGAAGGCTTATACCTGTCTTCAAATGCAGCCCGTAAGGTGGCCCAACTAGTAATAGATCCAGCCGACAAATGCTGAAACCATTCCGCTACGGGTCCTTGTAAGGTTTCTAGAAAGAGGCAAACTGACACATCTTCATACATCACATCTAGGATACTGCATGACATGATGAATGTGGATATGTGTGAATCTGTGCTTTGGTTCCCGCTCCCATCAAATTTAGGAAAATTCTTTCGGTTTCCGTGTGGGAGCGCGTGAACAGGATGTGGTAAAGCCAAAGGGCCCATAACATTTCCCCATGGCACTGCCATTTGAACAGCTGGAAAGAGAACGCGTGCTGGGAGGATGGTCCCACTGAGAAAAAAAGTACTGCAAAGTGATGTGGATGCACCTTATGAGAGGTGCTTCCTTTGTGGAGGTGAGACACTCCTGGATGACCGGTCAGTTGAGCTTAGCGACGAGAAGCGTGCTGGTGTAACACTGAAGTTGTGCCTTTGAAGTAGATTGAAAGTAGGATCAACTTCTCCACGAGCTCTCCTGCTATGAGTAAATGGTTCACCTGCCAGTGTACCTTCCAGATCTGCAATATTTTGAAGCAAATCCTAAACCTTTTTTTGGTTGCACTTGCTGATTTTTTGAATTTTCTGACAAAAATCAGCAGCATGTAATTTTCTAAATATTTAATTTTATCCCTCTTTTAACAACCAGTTGGGGTTTTAATGACAAATATCAACGAGGATAAAATGATGGTAAAGCTTAGTAAGCTGATTTTCAGATCTAGAGTTGACTTTTTAAAGAGTTTGAAAATTTTGGTAAACTGTCAAAAACTCAGATCTACAGAAAAATATAGATTTTTGTAAAAACTCAGCGAACTAAAGATCTCTAACTAGCCCAGATCTATGGACCTCTGAAGAAATTTTTTAGTTTGGGTCACTTTTGCAAAAATTTCACATTTTAGACAAAAAGTTAAAATTTGCAAATAGGTAGTGATTTTTAACTTTTTCTTGATTTTCAAACACACCACTACCATAGATTTGTTAGATCTGCTTGATCCCCAATAGAGTCACCAAAAACTGTTGGTCCGAAAATCTGTCGGGTGGACAGGTTTATGGATAGACGAGCCAACATTGTGCAGGGCATAGCCCCTCTTTGAGTCAGCAAAGCGAAACTGGTTTATTGCTATTCTACTAGCAGGAATCTGTGCAAGTCTCACAATAGTATACCTTCGGGGGTCAGGATCTCATCCCAGTAGAGGTATTTCAACTATAGAAGAAGGGAAAGAAATGAGATGGGGAGATAGGAAAGATATGAAAGAAAAGAAATGAATTCCAAAGCAAAAGGTCAGAGGGTCTGGTTGGTAGTAAAATGCTATTCTACTCAGCAGGACAGATCTGTGCTAGTCTCATAGATGAGCCAACAGTGTGCAGGGCATAGCCCCTTCAGCAAAGCGAAACTGGTTTATTGCTATTCTACCAGTAGGAATCTATGCAAAATCACAATATTCTACCTTCAGGGGTATCTCATCCCAGTAGAGGTACTTTCCAACTGTAAGAAGAAGGGAAGAAGTGAGGTGGGGAGATAGGAAAGATCTGAAGGGAGAAAAGAAATGAATTCCAAAGCAGAAAGGTCAGAGGGTCTATGTTTTAGGCTGGTAGTAAACAGAGCCGAACTTACTCACATAGATGAACAAAGCAATACTGATGAATAAATGACAATAAAGTAGAAGTAGATTCAATAGAAAAACATACAGATCTAACATAAGAAAGCTCTGATGTATAACACAGGTATTCAACACAAAGTCTAAATATTGTATTAATATTTGCTTCTGTTACAAAAAGCTCAAAGTCTTTTCTTCTTACTTCTATTTTTCATCTGAAAAGTATCCACCCCTTGAATACAACAAGTATTCAAGTATATATAGAAGAAGGAGAAGAGAGAAGGCAAAAAGTAACCAACAACCTAATTACAAAGTATCTACAAAATATCTAAAAGTCAACTGTTGACTTTTAGAAACTTGGTGGATGACATCATCCCATGGTGCAACATGGATGATGTCATCATTTGTGCCAACATACTCTTAGATATTTACAAAAAGAAGATTGAGAGGAAGGAGACTATTCATCTTCGTCTCGCGGCCGAAAGGGAGTGTCCTGCTTCTGTTGTTGCTCGGGAGAAGTGATGTTAAACTGGGCCCGATATTCCATGAACTTGCTGATCATGGGCTGAAGTTGATCTTGAGCAGGATCCTTGTGGCGATCACTGATAACTTCGCAAGTTTAACGTTCATCCATGAGCCTTTCTGGGAGCTTGGAATATTCATTCCCCACCTCTATCAGGTACCCTATAAAGTCACGACAGGCCAGAAGGTTGTTGATGCATTTGGTGTCGAAAGTGGCTTCTAGCCCTAACCCTTGTGAGACGATCTCTTTAAAGATCCAAATAGTTTGGTCTACCTTTCTCAGGGTGAAAGAAGGAGTGAGAAAGCCTGGGGAAATTCTCAGGATGATTTGCTCCATCTGGTGCATAGCCTCTGAGGCTTCCTCTTTGACTTTATCTATCTTTTCTAGGACAAACTCCAACTGATCGACCTCGTAGTCCAGAGTAGAAAGGACTTTATTGGGTGCTCTGGGGTGATTGAAGATGACGAACTTGACCAGATCTTTGACTGAACAGTCAAGCATTTTCTGGAAGGTCTCATGCTGCAGCCTAGCATGGTCTAACTCTTTGGAGATGGGTCCCGCAATCGCCTAGAGTGCCTTGTTCGCCTGATTGATGTTCTGATACAACTCGGTGAACTTGACGATTACTCCCTCACTTTCCTTGAGGATTTGGTCTCTCCAGGTGGATACTGCCATACCTTGCTCACTGATTTTGGCATATTCATTTATCTTATCCTGGCTCAGGGGCTTAGGAGTTTCGGTGGCAGTTGTAGGAGGTGCACTGCCCATTTTCTGCAAGGCATGGAGAAGATGTTTATTTTTCTCCTTTAATAGCCTCTTTTCTTCCTTTGCTTCCTGGAGCTTCTTGCAAAGGGCATCGACTGGGGATAGGGCCTCTCCTTGAAGGATTTCAGAAGACGTTCCCATTGTGACTTGGGTCACTGTATAATCTGTTGGAGACAGATCCTTTTTATCCTTTAAAGGATTGGGATACGCAATCTCCATTACTCTTTCTCCCGATGCACTCTGAGAGAAGCGGGTTATAGGCTTTTGCTTCTTAGCCCCCTTTGCTGGGATGACAGAGAAGTCCATCGGTGTGATAGGAACTTTCCTCTTTTGCTGGCTCAGATGCTGGGAGATCCATGCTGGACTTATGGGAGTGGGACCAAAAGTGGAAGAGGGGGCAGCTGCAGTATTGGAGGGAAAGTGCGTAGAGACACTTGGTGGTGGCATCGAGAGGGAGACTGAGAAAGTGCTTACAGGGGGAAGGGACACTGTAGGGGAGGAAGACGTGGGAAAGGAAGGGAGCTGAGAGATGAGAGAAGAAATGGTGGGGGACAGCTCCGTGAGAGAAGAGAAGATGGATGACGAGGAGGGGGGAACAGTAGAAGATGGGGGAGAGGATACGACCAAAGGAATGGTCACTTGGGTCACACGAGGAGGAGAAGGAGGAGAGGGAGAAGGGACAGAAGGGACCTGAGCAGTTGTAGTAGTGGCAACATCCTGAGTGGATGTGCCCATTGGAACATCTTCAGCTGCTTCTTTCTCTAGGGAAGATAACAGTTACAACTTGTTCTTGTGCGGCGGAAGGAGGACTCTCAGGAGCTCCTTCTTGACTAGTGCTCGATTCACCTTCCTTATCCTTTTCTTTGACCTTGGGTAGATGCTTTGGCCTGATAGGTGCATTTCCCAATGGTGACGTAGTGAAATCTACCCCGAGGTAGATGAGGCCATTCATCCTGCACCAGTGCTCTATTCGCCGCAAAGTTTCTTTGACCCTATCCTCAATGGTCTAGGGCACTTTGGTTCTGTCAATTGCAGTAAATGGCCAGTTGTCCCCATCCGTGTCAAGATACACCTGATCAACTTCTTGATCAGCAGTTTGATAACCTTTTGGGACAATGGCCATGCCGTACTGAATGATCTCTGCCAGGGCCAGGCAGGAATGGTCCTTTCTTCTGAGCTCGACCTCATGATACAGGTCGATATAAATGTCCTCGATCTGTGGAATGTGGATTGGATCGAGTTTTTCCCTGGGAAGGAAATTCCTTGGATCAAAAGTGGGCCTCGCCAGGAAGTTGTGCTTCAGATTGAGTAGTTCTAGCTCAGAAACCATCTCCCAGGCTTTGTGGTGGGAAAGACAAGTGTACCTACCCACTGTAAGGGGGAAAGGAGTTCCACCCTTCTTTCTCTTCAAACACCTCTCGTGGTAGGTTATGAGTTGTCTGGATAGCTCCAACAGGATCAGCTTGGGGCCAGCATACCTCGGCAATTTAGTGGGCTCCCCTAAGAAGTTAGCTGCCCTGAGATAGGTGAAGGTGGGAAACTGTGTAAACAAGGCCCCCCACTTCTCTGTTGCTGTGACAATGCTCTTGGTCATTCGACCGTGAGTCATGTTGGGCCTCAAAAGGCAGAGATGCCATTGTAGAAGAAAGCATCGTTAATCTTGGTAAACTACGGGATGCTATTCTCCAGCTTCAGATCTGGGTAGTACTCATATATTCTCACTTGGGGCCAAACTCCACATCGTCTTAATGCTGGATAATCCCTCTTTGAGGCTGCAGCATAAACTACGTAGGAGTTCATGTAGAACCTCCCCATTGTGGTGAGTTGTTGGAGCTTCTCGGATATGGTGCTATTTATTATCCCCGCCCACTCAAAGCATTGATCAGGTACATTCTTGTTCATGGTCTCCAAGTACCTGAGCATCCATTTGTGAAAGTAATGGGCATCAGAATGCCTGAATACTCTACTCAGGAACGTGATAATATCACTCAGTTCCTCAAAGAAGTCGCTACGGTGGATAACCTGTGGCCACCTGGTTACCACCTTTTTGTTCTTTAAATACACTTCATTCATCAGCTGCATGCACTGGTCTTCATTATCCTCCCATGCCTTAATGCAGTCCTCTTGGCTCACGACCATGAAATGCTAGTGGTGAGGGATGCCAAGCATGATTTCGAAGTGCCGGGGTAAGGTTGATCACGACTTCGCCCTTCTCATTTTGGACACACCTCGTGTCTTTGTTGTAGCAGCGGGCCACTACCATCATGAATTCATTGTTCACTGCACTGACGGGGATCCCCCCAGCAAAATGCAGGCCACTACCTACTAGTTTGTCCATCCAAGGACTCCCTGTGACCCTCCTGGTTCTGGCCCAGAAATCTTCCATGTCAATGTGACCGAGCTCTGAGTCTCTTATATCTAGGTCACATTCTACCAGAGACTTGGGCATTCTAACCCTTTGGTACTTGTATTTCATTTCTTCCTTCTGTAAGCTTGGCTTTACCTTTTGACTTGGTTGGCCTCTTGCTTGATGTAGACATATGTGGATCTGAATTCAGTTGCTGATCTGCAAGAAGAAGAAGAAAGTCCAACGCAGGAAGAGCCATGTTAGCTGTTAGATCTTCCATTAAAGCATTGACAGAATAGAAGAGTTAGCAATTTTAAGGCCTCAGGGCGCAGGGCGCATGAACACTGCAGGCTGCAGGGTTAATAGTATGGCGCATAGAAGAAGGGTGTTACAAGGAAAAAATTAGCGCCAAAGGGCGCAGGGTGCAAGGATGCTACACATGACATTTTGTTATTGTAAGCAGAAGTGTGCCTGTGCCATTCATATGTGTTTTATACTGGGTGCAGATAATTTTCATGTTGCACGGAGACAGGATGCGCCAATGGCGCATATATTTTTCATTACATGGAACTTTGGTGTGCCGAAGGGCGCACATGTACGTAACATCAGATTTATGTGCGCAAAAGGGGAGCTTGGCACAACGCAGGGAAGGCTTGCATGACATTGTGTTGCTGTAAGAGGGGATGCGCCTGTGCCGTTTACGCTATTTTATACTTGGCGCGAGTAATGTTGTTGTTGCAAGCAGGATTAGTGCACCTTCTTGGCGCTGACTGTATTTTATGTAACAGGCATGGCGAATGCGCCCAAGAGGAAAAAGCAGTCCAAAACGAACTTTAAGTTTTCTTTCTTCCCTGATGGGTTTGAGTGTGTTTTAGGCCTCTTTTACAGGGTTTTTCAGATGGTGAAGGGGGCACAGCAAGGAGATCCAAGTGATTTTTTTGAGGCAGATCCCTCCTTACCTGCAGATCTGGAAAGAGAAGGAAGAGCTTGGGGAGAAAGACAACAAGAACAAAAAAAGGGGGGGGGGGGGTTTAACAAATCCATTCATCCTCCTACCATACAAATAATCAAAATAAAACATAGGAGGAGTAAGAACCACTTACCGAGAATATATAGAATGCGAGAGACGAAGCAGGGTCCACAAATGCGACATGAGAACGACAGGTGTGCTAAAATGTGCATAGGAATAAAGTTAATCACGTGTTTTCAGACTGTGAAAGTGACAGGGCGGATGCGCCTATATATAGGCAAAGGTGCAATAAATGCACCAACCACTTTTTCAAGTGGCGCATCAAAACTCATGTCGACACGTAAAATGGTGCACCCTTTGGCACAGATAAACACGTGTTAACACAGGAGATACTTGCATCCTTTGGCACAATTTTACAGACTGTCAACACTCCTATTCCTTGTGCCCTTTGGCGCACCAAAATACGGTGCAACAATTTATGTGTTAATATGAAGGTGCATGCGCCTTGGCGCACGCAAGAATGGCGCATCACGGGAAGGTGCACCAAAACATGTGTTGACACGTCAAAGGGTGTGCCAAAGGAAATGAAGGGGGCACAAATTTACTCTGTGTAACATAGATAAAAGGTGCACCCAGCCAAAAAGGGATAAAAAATGGCTAAGTTCGGAGAACTAGATTTCCTGGAAAGGGATTTCACAACGTTTCGAACGCAGAGGGGTCCACGACGAGGGACCAGGACAAAATTTGGTATGGTTACCTATAAAATTGCCCTCGTCAATTTTACAGGATAACAGCTGGCTCTTTCTGGGGACTATCTTTGAGTGAGACTCAAGGGTAGAGAACCTCAGATCAACATGTGCCTATCCATTGGGCCAGAGAGTCAAAAACAAGGGCGACGACGGAAGAAAACACATGACGAAAGAAAACACACAACAAAAGCAAACTGTACAAAGAAGAGAGCAAGCTCTACTTCCTAGAATATTTTGAGGTGCTACCCACTATAGGGAAGCGGGAGATCAGTTCCGTCCAGATATGAGAGATAGAAGCTATTTTCTCCATTGAGCTATTTGATCTTGAAAGGCCCTCTCCATAGAGAATAAAATTTCCTGTGCATGCCCTTTGGCTCTTTTCGTTTGTCCCACAAAAGGAAGAGGTCTCCCACCTGGAACTCTCTTTGCTTAGCTTTTTTATCGAACAGTCTCTTGACTTGATTTTGATGTTTGGTGATCCTGTCGACCACTCTTACTCTTTTTTCTTCAAGCTCTGCTAGATACATGATCCTCTTTTCAAGAGAATTTTGGAAAGTCTCATCTTCAATCGCTCATGCCAAGCGCAGAGTAGGAAGTTTTGTAGAAATGGGAAGCTCGGCGTCAATTCCATATAACACTTGAAAAGGTGACATACCGAGGGACCTCTTGGGAGTAATGCGGTCCGCCCACAAAGCGTCATATAATGACTTGTGCCACATTCACTGATTCTCATCAACTAGCTTCCATATGATGGTCACTAAGTTTTTATTACTGGATTCTTCCTGACCATTTCCTTGGGGGTAATAATCTGAGGTGTGAGCCAAGGTTATCCCGTATTCATAGCAAAAACCAACAACTTCTCGTGAGGAGAAGTTGGAAGCGTTATCAACAACAATCTTGTTTGGAATGCCAAACCTGACAATGATATTCTCTTTGATGAAACTGCAAACAACCTCGGAAGTGGCATGTTTGAAAGATATGGCTTCCACCCATTTCATGAAGTAATCTGTTGCTGTCAGGACATAACTATGTTTGGCACTTGATTGGGGATTGAGTGCATCGATAAAATTGATTCCCCACTTCCTGAATGGTTCATCAATGACGACCGACCTGAGGGGAAAAGTAGCCAATTTTGGCTTACCAACAAATTGTTGGCAAGGCTCACACTTTGCTACCCAGGTGGTTGTATCTTGAAACAGTGTTGGCCAATAGTACCTGGCCCAGATGATCTTGTGTGTCATCACGGAAGAGGAGAAGTGACCACCACAGGATGAATCATGAAAACTCTCTAGTAGCTTTATCTGCTGTGGCTTGTCAACACATCGCAAGAAGATGCCATCTATTCCACGTTTGTATAAACCATCATCCCAGATGACATATCTGGCTGCTCTGAGCTTTATAGCATGCTTCTCCTTTGTAGTTAGATGGGCTGGGCATTCACCATAAGTGAGAAAGAAAGCAATATTAGAATACCATTCATCGCTGGTTGCGACAAATAGAACTATGGGTAGTGAATCGGCTTTCTCCAGTTGGCTTTGTGCTCCATCGACGTGCAATCATCTTTTCCGTCAAGGTCTTCTGAACCTCGGTTTTCAGCCATGAGCTGACAAAGGCCCTTGCCTCTTACCAACTTAGTCGGTTTTATATCGAGATCATACTCTTGGACTTTTGCAATCTAATTTCCTCACAAACTCCCTAACTCCTGTTGAGTTAAGATGGACTTGACTGCCATGTCAGGAACTAGGACCACCGTATGAGAGTTTAGAATTTGGTACTTGAAGTTCTTAACTACTTTGACAATGGCGAAGGCATGCTTTTCCAACCTGAGTCATTTCTAATTCATGAGGCTTGAGAGGAGAGCTCATAAACGCAATCAGGGATTCAACATCCTCAGAATTCTTTTGCATCAAGATAGCTGATACAGTATGCTCGGATGCATAGCTATACATGATAAAATCCTTGGAGAAATCAGGACATACCAGGACTGGCGCGTGAGCGACGGAGGCTTTTATATCCTCGAATGACTTCTTTCCTTCTTCACTCCATCGGAAAGTTGGTGATCCTTTCATCATGTTTGATATGTGGCGAGTCTTTTCAGCAAAGTCGGGGAACAAAGCACCTGAGAAAATTCACCTTTCAGAAGAAAGAGTGAATGTCGGTTTTGCTTGTGGGTAAAGTAAGGCTCTGAATAGCCTTAACCCTTTCGGCGTCTATCTTTGTCCCTTCCTTGCTTACAATGTGTCCCAGTAACTTTCCTTCTGTGACTCCAAAAATGGAACTTTTTCAGATTCAGGGAGATCCCATGCTCTCGGCATCTAATCAATACTTGCTCCAAATGATCGCAATGATCATTCCACTGTTTAGAGAACACAGTTAAGTCATCCAAGTAAACTACGATGAATTTTCCCATCATTCCTTTGAATGCAAAGTCCATGGCCCGCTGAAAAGTGGCGCCGAAATTGGTCAGACCAAAAGGCATCCTGCTGTAAGTGAATGTACCCTAAGGGGTAGTGAATGCCATTTTGAATTGGTCTTCAGGTGAGACTTCAATCTGATTGTAGCCTGAAAAACCATCAAGCATGGACAACATTTCTGATCCAGTCACTGCTTGCAGAACCTGATCCATTATGGGAAGGGGGTAGTTGTCCTTCAAGGAGGCTTGATTCAAGTTATGAAAATCTACGCATATGCATATCTCGCCATTCTTCTTGCATATTGGTACAATTTTCGCCACCCCGGTACTGTGATGGATAGGAAAAATGATCCTTGCGTCCAACATTTTCTGTATTTCAGTCTGGATGGTACCTGAGATCTTAGGATTATAGTGCCTCTGTTTCTGGCGAAAGGGTTTGACATCTTCTTTCAACGGGATGTCATGTTGGACATCCTTCGGCTTGAAAGACTTTAGATCGGCATAAGACCATGCCAATACATCCATATATTTCTTCAGCAATTTGACAAACTTCCACTTTTCTTCGGGTGTGCAACATTTCCCAATGTTCACAAACTGCAGATCTTCTACAGTACCCAGGTTGACCGGCTCGGTCTCTGGAGAGGAGTTAGGATTATCTCACCTTTTCTTCCTTACAAAATGATCATGTCTATCGAACAAATGTTCCAGAGAAACCAGACCTTTTGGAATTTTATTTCCTTTGAGCTGACATATGCCATCACTTCCTTTTGATTCACCATCTTGATCAGTAACAGACTCACGACATGTGGAAGTGGATCCTTCAAAATGAAGCTCACTAAAATTTTCCACCTTTTCCAGGAAGGCAATAAGTTGATTGTCATCGTTGAATACCTGCCAGTGCTGAGAATTATCTGGCACACTTGGGCGGAAAACTACCTCAATGGTATATGTGTCCATTTTCAAACCTAGGTGAGGGAGCATGAGGGATGTTGAAATGGCCAATGAATCGGCCATGTCATTCTGAGCTCTTGGGATGGATTTTATTGAAAAAGCATCAAACTCCTCGATGCTATCCCACACCGCGTTGCGGTAATGTCTGAGCCTTTCATTCTTCACTTGGTATATCCTTTTAACTTGATTTATGACCAGCTCTGCATCACCCTGTACTTTCAAATTCTTGATTCCTCTTTCCTTTGCGGCTTGCATGCCGAGTAGCAAAGATTCATACTCAGCAGCATTATTCGTGTTGAAAAATTGCAACTTGAAAGAGAGAGGAATAATCACCTCTTTGGGAGATATTAGCACAGCTCCAGCGCCGCACCCTCTAGTCACACAGCTGCCATGAAACTGCAAAGTTCAGATCTTGTTAAGATCTTCTGCTTGGATGAGGATATCCACCTTGTCAGACTCAATGGACAAGAAATAGTTTTCCATCCCTGATGATTCGAAGAGAATTTGGGCTTTGGGGTCATCGGAGTTAGTAACCAGGTACTTCTTTTGTGATTCTGGCTCCAACATTTGCATTATAATTTTGACAGGGATTCTAGCCTTAGACCAGTCCATATGAATCTCCCCTCTAACTTCACTGCAAAAGTTCCTTCCTAGTATAATTCCGTATGCTACCGGAATATCAACAACGAGGATGGTCATCTTTACTCTTTTCTCTGGAAACACCACAAATGCGAACTGAGTGTCCTTGATTTGACCGATCAGCAGAACCTATTTGGTTTCCAAGGAGTAACATCTACCAAAAGGCTTAGTAAGGGTGAGGCCCAGGGCATGCGTGACTTTTGCTAGCATGACGTTATCGAAAGCCCTAGAATCAATTATGCAGTTGCTTAGTTTGTGGCCATTGATTAGGAGGGAGAGATAGAAAGGTTCTATCTTGCCTAACAAAAATGTTGAGGCAACATTTATGTGAGATGGAGGAGGAGTAGAAAATATTCCTTTTGGGGAAACCTGAGTAGTTATGACAGCTTGGCTTTGGATGTATTCAGTCAACCTTACAAGCTGCTTGGGATTTGACTGAAGATATTTAGCCTCAGACATCTAGATTTTGGTCTTTTTGTCGTGATCGATTATATCGAATGTGGCTAAGGGTTGCGTTGCTGAAGGAATGAGTCCCTCACTTCACGATAGTAGCGTAGGATTGCTAGTTCTTGATAGGAATATGAGAGGGCTGACTCAGAGGGGAGATAGGAGAAAAATATTTCTTTGAAAAAGACTTAATAACAGGTTGAGTAGGAAGGGGACTACCTCTTTTATCGATGGTTGGAGGCGTGTTTGACACGGCCTTTTCTTTCTGCACCTTGGCAGTAATTTTTGCTTCTTTTTCTTGAGAGTGGGTAAAAACAACATAAGATTGTCTGCTTGCATATCCTTGGGTACCCTCCTCTTCGTCAGATTCTTCTTCATCAAATTCCATGTACCCGATAGTAGAGTCACCAGTCCGTTCATCAACATCTTGATCATCTTCACCTGGCGATTAAGGTTCTTCATAATTTTGCTCCTCTTCTTCGATTTCAGCTAAAGCATTGATCGGAGGGGCCTCGAGCGCCAACCATGGAGTAACTACAGGTAGGCGTGGCCTTTGTGAAACATTGTTAGAAGTAAAATTCCTCCATGGGATATCCTGGTACGAAGATCCGGGAGAAGACTAAGCTAGCTTCTTTTTTAATGCGAGAAAGTCATTTACCATCTTTTGGAATGCCGGATCAGGTGAAGTGGCAGGAGCAGCCAAAACTTTCAGCTTGGATGGCTCTCACTTTAATTCACTAGATATTAGCAAGTTGTCTTCGATCCGTATGGTAACAGCTTGGGTGAGAACAAGAGTAGTGACTTGTTCTTGCAAGAGTAAGAAACTTACTTTTGAGCTCATGGCGTTCACGAAGAAACACTTCTAATTTTTTGGCGTTGCGAGCATGGTAGGCGGAACACGATTGATTAGTGAGTTAAAACGGGCAATGAAATCACACATGGTTTCATTGACATCCTTTTTTAGGTGATTGATCTTTGATAGCAATGTGAATGCATCATCAGAAGGCTTATACCTTTCTTCAAATGCAGTCCGTAAGGTGGCCCAACTAGTAATAGATCCGGCTAGCAAATGCTGAAACCATTCTGCTACACGTCCTTGTAAGGTTTCTAGAAAGAGGCAAACTGACACACCTTCATGCGTCACATCCAGGATACTGCATGACATGATGAATGTGGATATGTGAAAATCTATGCTTTGGTTCCTACTCCCATCAAATTTAGGAAAATTCTTTCGGTTTTTGTGTGGGAGCGCGTGAACAGGATGTGGTAAAGCCAAAGGGCCCATATCATTTCCCCATGGCACTACCATTTGAACAGCTGAAAAGAGAACGCGTGGTGGGAGGATGATCCCACTAAGAAAAAAAGCACTGCAAAGTGATTTGGATGCACCTTGTGAGAGGTGCTTCCTTTGTGGAGGTGAGACACTCCTAGATGACTGGTCAGTTGAGCTTAGCGACAAGAAGCGTGCTGGTGTAACACTGAAGTTGTGCCTTTGAAGCAGATTGAAAGTAGGATCAACTTCTCCACGAGCTCTCCTGCTATGAGTAAATGGTTCACCTGCCAGTGTACCTTCCAGATCTGCAATATTTTCAAGCAAATCCTAAACCTTTTTTTTGGTTGCACTTGCTGATTTTTTGAATTTTCTGACAAAAATCAGCAGCATGTAATTTTCTAAATATTTAATTTTATCCCTCTTTTAACAACCAGTTGGGGTTTTAATGACAAATATCAACGAGGATAAAATGATGGTAAATCTTAGTAAGCTGATTTTCAGATCTAGAGTTGACTTTTTAAAGAGTTTGAAAATTTTGGTAAACTGTCAAAAACTCATATCTACAGAAAAAAATAGATTTTTATAAAAACTCAGCGAACTAAAGATCTATAACTAGCCCAGATCTATGGACCTGTGAAGAAATTTTTTAGTTTGGGTCACTTTTGCAAAAATTTCACATTTTAGACAAAAAGTTAAAATTTGCAAATAGGTAGTGATTTTTAACTTTTTCTTGATTTTCAAACACACCACTACCCATAGATTTGTTAGATCTGCTTGATCCCCAATAGAGTCACCAAAAACTGTTGGTCCGAAAATCTGTCGGGTGGACAATTTTATGGATAGACGAGCCAACATTGTGCAGGGCATAGCTCCTCTTTGAGTCAGCAAAGCGAAACTGGTTTTATTGCTATTCTATTAGCAGGAATCTGTGCAAGTCTCACAATAGTATACCTTCGGGGGTCAGGATCTCATCCCAGTAGAGGTATTTCCAACTATAGAAGAAGGGAAAGAAATGAGATGGGGAGATAGGAAAGATCTGAAGGGAGAAAAGAAATGAATTCCAAAGTAGAAAGGTCAGAGGGTCTATGTTTTAAGTTGGTAGTAAACAGAGCCAAACTTACTCACATAGATGAACAAAGCAATACTGATGAATAAATGACAATAAAGTAGAAGTAGATTCAACAGAACAAACATATAGATCTAACATAAGAAAGATCTGATGTATAACATAGGTATTCAACACAAAGACTAAGTATTGTATTAATATTTTCTTTTATTACAAAAAGCTCAAAGTCTTTTTTTCTTACTTCTATTTTTCATTTGAAAAGTATCCACCCCTTGAATACAAACAAGTATTCAAGTATATATAGAAGAAGGAGAAGAGAGAAGGCAAAAAGCAACCAACAACCTACTTACAAAGTATCTACAAAATATCTAAAAGTCAACTGTTGACATTCGGCAACTTTGTGGATGACATCATCCCATTGTGCAACATGGATGATGTCATCATTTGTGCCAACATACTCTTAGATATTTATAAAAATAAGATTGAGAGGAAGGAGACTATTCGTCGTCGTCTCGTGGCCGAAAGGGAGTGTCCTACTTCTGCTGTTGCTTGGGAGAAATGATGTTAAACTAGGCCCGATATTCCATGAGCTTGCTGATCATGGGCTGAAGTTGATCTTGAGCAAGATCCTTGTGGCGATCAATGATAACTTCGCAAGTTTAAAGTTTATCCATGAGCCCTTTCTAGGAGCTTGGAATATTCATTCCTCGCCTCTATCAGGTACCCTATAAAGTCACGAAAGGCCAGAAGGTTGTTGATGCATTCGGTGTCGAAAGTGGCTTTTGGCCCTAACCCTTGTGAGACAATCTCCTTAAAGATCTGAATAGTTTGGTTTGCCTTTCTCAGGGTGAAAGAAGGAGTGAGAAATCATGGGGAACTTCTCAGGATGATTTTCTCCATCTGGTGCATAGCCTCCAAGGCTTCCTCTTTGACTTTATCTATCTTTTCGAGGACAAACTCCAACTGATCGACCTCATAGTCTAGAGTAGAAAGGACTTTGTTGGGTGCTCTTGGGTGATTGAAGATGCCAAACTTGACCAGATCTTCGACTAAATAGTTGAGCATTTTCTTGAAGGTCTCATGCTGCAGGCTAGCATGGTCTAACTCTTTGGAGATGGGTCCCACAATTGCTAGGAGTTCCTTATTCGCCTGATTGATGTTCTGATACAACTCGATGAACTTGACAATTACTCCCTCACTTTCCTTGAGGATTTGGTCTCTCCAGGTGGATACTGCCATACCTTACTCACTGATTTTGGTGTATTCATTTATTTTATCCAGGCTTAGAGGCTTAGGAGTTTCGGTGGCAGTTGTAGGAGGTGCACTACCCATTTTCTATAAGGCATGGAGAAGATGTTTATTTTTGCTCCTTTAATAGCCTCTTTTCTTCCTTTGCTTCCTGGAGATTCTTGCAAAGGGCATCGACTATAAGATAGGGCCTCTCCTTAAAGGCTTTCAGAAGATGTTTCCATTGTGAATTGGGTCACCATATAATCTTTCAGAGACAGATCATTTTTATCCTTTAAAGGATTGGGATACGCAATCTCGATTACTCTTTCTCCCGATACACTCTGAGAGAAGCGGGTTATAGGATTTTGCTTCTTAGCCCCCTTTGCTAGGATGACAGAGAAGTCCATCGATGCGATAGGAACTTTCCTCTTTTGTTGGCTTAGATGCTGGGAGATCCATGCTGGACTTATGGGAGTGCGACAAGAAGTGGAAGAGGGGGAAGCTGCAGTAGTGGAGGGAAAATGCGTAGAGACACTTGGTGCTGGCATCGAGAGGGAGGCTGAGAAAGTGCTTAAAGGGGAAGGGAAACTGTAGGGGAGGAAGACGTGGGAAAGGAAGGTAGCTAAGAGATGAGAGAATAAATAGTGGGGGACAGCTCCGCGAGAGAAGAGAAGATGGATGACGAGGAGGGGGAACAATAGAAGATGGGGGGGAGGATACGACCAAAGGAATGGTTGCTTGGTTCACACGAGGAGGAGAAGGAGGAGAGGGAGAAGGGACAAAAGGGACCTGAGCAGTTGTAGCAGTGGCAACATCCTGAGTGGATGTGCCCATTAGAACATCTTCAGCTACTTATTTATCTAGGGAAGCCAAAGTTACAACTTGTTCTTATACAGCGGAAGGAGGACTTTCAGGAGCTCCTTCTTGAGTAGTGCTCGATTCACCTTCCTTATCCTTTTCTTTGACCTTGGGTAGATGCTTTGGCCTGATAGGTGCATTTCCCAATGGTGACGTAGTGAAATCTACCCCGAGGTAGATGAGGCCATTCATCCTGCACCATTTCTCTGTTCGCCGCAAAGTTTCTTTGACCCTAACCTCAATGGTCTGGGGCACTTTGGTTCTGTTGATTGCAGTAAATGGCTAGTTGTCCCCATCCGTGTAAAGATACACCTGATCAACTTCTTGATCGGTAGTTTGATAACCTTTTGGGACAATGGCCATGCCATGCTGAATGATCTCTGCCAAGGCCAGGCAAGAATGGTCCTTTCTTTTGAGCTCGAACTCATGATATAGGTCGATATAAATGTCCTCGATATGCGGGATGTGGATTGGATCGATTTTTTCCCTGGGAAGGAAATTCCTTGGATCAAAAGTGGGCCTCGCTGGGAAGTTGTGCTTCAGATTGAGCAGTTCTAGCTCTGTAAATATCTCATGCGCTTTGCAGTGGGAAAGAAAAGTGTACCTACCCACTGTAAGGGGGAAAGGAGTTCCACCCTTCTTTCTCTTCAAACATTTTTTGTGGTAGGTTATGAGCTGTCTGGATAACTCCAATAGGATCAGCTTGGGGCTAGCATACCTCGGCAATTTAGTGGGCTCGCCTAAGAAGTTAGCTGCCATGAGATAGGTAAAGGTGGGAAACTGTGTAAACAAGGCCCCCCACTTCTCTGTTGATGTGACAATGCTCTTGGTCATTCGCTTGTGAGTCATGTTGGGCCTCAAAAGGTAGACAACATTGTAGAAGAAAGCATCATTAATCTTGGTAAACTACGGGATGCTATTCTCCATATTTAGCTCTGGGTAGTACTTATATATTCTCACCTAGGGCCAAACTCCACATCGGATCAATACTAGATAATCCCTCTCTGAGGCTATAGCATAAACTACGTAGGAGTTCATGTAGAACCTCCCCATTGTGGTGAGTTATTGGAGCTGCTCGGATATGGTGCTACTTATGATCTCTGCCCACTCAAAGTGTTGATCAGGTACGTTATTGTTCATGGTCTCTAGGTACCTGAGCATCCATTTGTTAAAGTAACGGGCATCAGAAAGCAGAAATACTCTACTAAGGAACATGATAGTGTCACTTAGCTCCTCGGAGAAGTTGCTATGGTGAATAACCTGTGGCCATGTGGTTACCACCTTCTTGTTCTTTAAATACACTTCATTCATCAGCTACATGCACTGGTCTTCATTATCCTCCCATGCCTTAATGTAGTCCTCTTGGCTTACGGCCATGAAATTCCAGTGGTGAGGGATGTCAAGCATGATTTCGTAGTGCCGGGTGGTAAGGTTGATCACGACTTTGCCCTTCTCATTTTGGACACACCTCGTGTCTTTGTTATAGCAACGGGCCACTACCATCATGTATTCATTGTTCACTACACTGACAGGGATCCCCTCAACAAAATGTAGGCTACTACCTACCAGTTTGTCCATCCAAGGACTCCCTGTGACCCTCCTGGTTCTGGCCTTGAAATCTTCCATGTCAATATGACCGAGCTCTGAGTCTCTTATATCCAGGTCACATTCTGCCAGAGACTCAGGCTTTCTGACCCTTTGGTACTTGTACTTCATCTCTTCCTTTGTAAGCTTGTATTTACCCTTAGACTTGGTTGGTCTCTTGCTTGATGTAGACATATGTGGATCTGAACTCAATTGCTGATCTGCAAGAAGAAGAAGCAAAACCCAATGTAGGAAAGCCATGTCAGTTGTTAGATCTCCTATTAAAGCATTGGCAGAAGGAAGAGTTAGCAATTTTAAGGCCTCAGGGCACAGGGCGCATGAACATTGTAGGCTTTAGGGTTAATAGTATGGTGCACAAAAGAATGGTGTTACAAGGAACAAATTAGCGCCAAAGGGCACAGGGCGCATGAACACTACACATGAAATTTTTGTAATTGTAAGTAGAAATGCACATGTGCCCACTCATATGTGTTTTATACTAGGTTCATATAATTTTTATGTTGCACGAGGACAAGATGCGCCAATGGCACATATATCTTTCATGTTACATGGAACTTTTGTGTGTCGAAGGGTGCAGGGTTGATGTGAGTAACATCAGCTTTATGTGTGCAAAAGGGAAGCTTGGCGCGGCACAGGGAAGGCTTGCATGACATTGTGTTTCTGTAAGAGGGGATGCGCCTACGCTGTTTATGCAGTTTTATACTTGGCTCAAGTAATGTTGGTGTTACAAGCGGGAACAGTGCCCCTTCTTGGCGTGACTGTATTTTATGTAACAGGTGTGGTGAATGCGCCAAGAGGAAAAAGCAGTCCAAAACGGACTATTAAGTTTTCTTTCCTCCATGATGGGTTTGAGTGTGTTTCAAGCCTCTTTTGCAGGGTTTTTCGGATGGTGAAGGGGGCAAAACAAGGAGATCCAAGTGATTTTTTTGAGGCAGAACCCTCCTTACCAGTAGATCTAGAAAGAGAAGGAACAACTTGGGGGAGAAAGATTGCAAGAACAACAAAAGGGGGAGGGGTTAACAAATCCATGCCTCCTACCATTCAAATAATAAAAAAAAAACATAGGAGGAGTAAGAACCACCTACCCGAAAATATATAGTATGCGAGAGACAAAGTGGGATACACGAACACGACACGAGGACGACAGGCGAGCTGACAGGTGCAGAGGAATAAAGTTATCACGTGCTTTCTGACTGGTGAAAGTGACAGGGTGGATGCACCTATATATAGGAAAAGGTGCAATAAATGCGCCAACCATTTTTCCAAGTGGCGAATCAAAACTCATGTCGACACGTAAAATGGTGCACCCTTTGGTGCAGATAAACACGTGTCAACACAGAGATACTTGCACCTTTGGCGCAAGTTAACAAATGTCAATATCCTATTCCTTACGCCCTTTGGCGCACCAAAATACAGTGCAAAAATTGATGTGTCAACATGAAGGTGCATGTGCCTTGGTGCATGCAAGAATGGCACATCACGGGAAGGCACACCAAAGCATGTGTCGACACTTTAAAGGGTGTGCCAAAGGAAAAGAAGGGGGTGTAGATTTACTCTGTGTAACATAGATAAAAGGTGCGCCTAGCCAAAAAGGGATAAAAAATGGTTGAGTTTGGAGAACTAGATTTATCAGAAAGGGATTTCACAACGTTCCAAACGTAGAGGGGTCCATGACAAGGGACCAGGATAAAATTTGGTATGGTTACGTATAAAATTGCCCTCGTCAATTTTACAGGATAAGAGGGGCATGTGGAAGAAATTTCCCCGGGCGCAGAAGAGAGGTGCGGAAAGAAAATTTTCTTCCGGGTGTAGAAGAGAGGTGTGGGAGAAATTATTTTTCTCCTTGGCACACAAGACAAGCACGAAAGAGACTCCTTTTTCTCCCAGACACACAAGATGGGTGTGGAAGAGACACATTCTCTCTTGGGTGCGCAAGACGGGATCAGAAGATACTCACTTTCTCATGGGCACGCAAGACGGGAGCATAAGAGACTCATTTTCTCTTGGGAGCACAAGACAAGCATGTAAGACAAGCTTGCAATAGGGTCTAAGCACACAAGATGGGCGCACAAGATACTTTTCCTCTTCTGTGAACTTCATAAGGCCATAACTTTTGATACGGAACTCCATTTTTGGAAGAAAAGGAATTTTTAGAAATCACTCAACATCCTATTTACATAGAAACTGTTATCACTGAATCACAGCACCCCTGTGCATATACTTGAACTCACAGTGTGATTGGATAACATGGGTACTATCTCCAAGTTGTGGGACTTGCTACTTGAGATAGACCTCTAGAGAAAGCTGGTTCTTGCTCCTAAACTACCTGCCACAATCTACTCTAATGCAGGATAAGCTAACTATTCTAATCTAAATTTCCAAGGGACCAAGGAGAGAGAATACATAAAATGAAAGCCTACACTAAAGCGGTGATACACCAGAAAAGGAGGGTGTGAGAGTAATCTCCAAATGTGTGAAATACAGAGGCAAAGTGCACACTAGAAGAGGTGATGACAGTTCTCCATAATCTAGCAAAATGCATTCACAACAATATTCCAAGCACACACAATGATAATGAATTCCTGCAAGAACATAATAATAGACACAATATTCTTGTAGAAAGATAAAAGGGGCAAGAAGAATGCAAGAAAACACAGCAGGGGAAGATACATCCACAAACTTGTATTTTATTGCTTCCTGGTATGCACAGTTCAGTTTATTACAAGATAAGGGCCTGGATCACCATGCAAGGAGTCCACTACAAGGGCCTGCAACACAATAGCTTCACAAAGCAATTTTGGCAGAGCTTTGCTACCCAAAAACTCTCTCCTTTACAATGAGCCCAACACTCCAATTTATAGAAAAATGAGAAGGAAAAGAGAAGGGAAAATGGAAATCCTGAAATCTGTCCTTCAACCACCTATAAGAGGCATTAAATTGAGTGGAATGATTATAAATTACTTGCAAAAGGCTCCCCATACTGTCCCATGTGCTGCAACAGAGAAAGAATGATGGCCGTGCCTCTTAATTGCACTCCCAGCTACCAAATAAAACACTGTTCTGAACCCGGCCACGTTTTCTTAAAAAACTCAATCAATTTATAATCAAAACTGGAATTTCTTGATTTATGTGCATCGGACTCAGAACCATGATTCCAACGGTACCAATTTTGTGTGATTTCGTTGAGAAATGAAAAAGTTATGGCCTTCTGAGTGCGGGTAGGTATTTTGGGTCTGGCAGGCGTTTTCTGTCATTTGACGGGAATGAGCATTGACTGACGGAAGCTGAATATGGCCGTTTGAATTTCCACGGGTCAAATGTTGAATTTTCTCCTCTGCCTTTGGCCACTTCGGCTTTTCGCATCCCACACATCCCTTTGTCCCATTTGTCCCAGTGCTGAAGTTCCCTGTTTCGGCCGAACCGGCCGGTTCGCGTACTCGCGGCCTAGATGTCCCATTTGCTTTCGGACCGTCTGGGAAAAATTTTCCCAATTCACCTAGTTCGGTCGGTTCGCATACTTTTGTCCCGCGTTTCCCAGACTGAAAGTTCTCATTTCAGCCGATCCGGCTAGTTCGCGTACTTATTGCCCAGATGTCGCAGACTGCCTGTTTCAACAGTTAGTCAAATATTTTAACTTTTCGGCCAGTTTGGATTTCCACGTCCCGCACGTCCCTTTGTCCCAGATGTCCCAAACGCTGCGCAGACCGCCTGGCGGCCTTTTGGCCGGTTCACACCCAGATGTCCCAACTGTCCCAAGGACCGCCTGGACTAGGACATAGCCATTTTTCGTGATTTTTCCTGGCCCGAGCTTGTTTTTGCATTTTTTTACATTTTCTCAGAACTTGCTCTCTTCTACTTTGACAGGGGAGTGAGAAAAAATCTGAGGGGACCCTAGAAACATAACTTTTCACCCTGAATCAATATAATTTCTTGGGACTAAAGAATTTGATGCATGTTATCAAAATTACCTTGGGGGTGAACTTTGGATAACAGAAACCTCAAGAATTTAATGTGGATAAATTTTTAAGGGTCAATTTTGAGAAAAAGTTCTGTAGGATTATAAAATGAAATCTGATAACATTTGACTTATATAATTTTGTTCAATTCAACCTCCTTATTTTCTCAACATGTTAGAAAGACATGTAGGGTTTCTCTTAGAGGAATTTAGGATGGATTGCAAGGTAAATTTTATTTGATTGATTAAAAATTTAGAATTTACACCTTTTGATAGGAAAACAAATACAAATTTGCGTCTTCTTGATTTGAAAGGTTATTTAGTATTTTCTTAAGTTTTTAAGTTTGTTTCAGGTCTTATTAACCATACTAAGTTCAATTTAATGTTTCATTTCATTTTCCATGGTTGCATGGAACTCTGTATATTGGTTTGATAAAATATATACAGTTATACAGTGAAACAAATAGAAATCAGACTTAAACTTGAATGGATCTATTTCACTTGTCATACTTTAGGTATTTGAATTCATTTTAATTTTACCAAGTTCTATTTCCCTCAATCCAAAAACATGAAAAGATAATGCAGTACTAATTTCCCATGAGTAATATATTTTCATCATTCAAGCCAAAGGACCAAGAAACTATGGGAGATGATACTCATGCATCCCAAATCGGAAATGGGTATCACCACCTAAGAATAAACTACCAAAATATGACATTTCAAATCCCTGACATGCCCTTATGCCTCCCCAAAGTACCCCTTATTCCTCACATTTCCTTATGGCACCCCATAACGAGTAAATACATTCAAGATATTTCTTTGTAAGGTGGAACCCAGATCCCAACTACCTCCACACTTATACCTCCCCAAAAACACTTAAGCCTCCTAAAAAAATAAACCCCATAGCCTTCACCTACACCATTCCTAGGCCATCTACCCAACATCCCACAAAAAATAACAAACATACAAGAATTTACATATTCATAAAAGGGAAAGAAGAGCATTTCCAAGAGCCAAGATCTTACCTCTCCATGATGGAGTTTGTTCCAAGTTCAAAACAACAAGGTTTCCAATGCAAAATAGTCCAAGAGATCAACAATATACAAGCATGCAACAATCTCCAATCTTCTCCAAAACTAAGAGCTCTCCAAACCCAAAAAGAAGTCTCCCAAAAATGAAGTGATGAAAGTGGAGCAACCCAAAAACAAGCTAAAGAATTCCAATAATTAGAAGAGGGAAGAGAAGATGATGAGGTGGATCCATGTAGGATGCCACATCACACATCCTTGACACCAACAAAAAATTCAACTTCATTATCCAATATATAATAAATAGGTGGGTGAATAATATGAGTGTTTTTCTTACACACTCAAATCAAACCCACACCCCAAAGGACTGAAATTAAAACATGTAATAAAAGTGCAATTACAACATTTAACTTGACTTACAAAAATGCATAAAGAAATTCTAAATTTAACTCTCCAACCATAGGTAAGGTTGGTATCGAAATTTAAGAGGTATGGGATAAGTTTAAATTGTCCCACAAACTTGCAAAATTAGTCTCCAAAGAAGGTGGAGTGTTTCATACTCCAAAATCAACTTACATATCTCTTACACATTACTTACACATTTCTTACAATAGTTTAATTCAATGCCAACAACTCTATTAATTACTTTCTTATGACATGTTTTAATTAATTACCTTAACAACATGATTACTCACAATATTACACACCATTTAATAAATAATGAAATCGGTCAAAAAATCACAAAATAAACGCATGAAAACATTAACAAAAAGGACCAAATAAGAGAAATACATAAAACCCCTTGGTCACATTGAAGGTGATCCCCCCATGGGAATCCCTAACATAATCAAACACACACAAACAAATATAGTTGCCATAGTGACCTTGTTGAATTCATCTAGATTTCCAAAGTGGTTAGTATCCAATCCCCCAATGTTTGTTGTGATATTTTTAACTTGCAAAAATACAAATACCTCCTTGGTTTCATGGCCATATCACAATGTCTAAACGAATATAACTATAATTCCAAAATCATCAATATATATGTGAATCACAACAATCATCAAGCCAATCAACAGTGAAAGTTTTCCTTCGAGAGAAAAGAGTCAAAAGTAATAAAGGAAGCATGGCCCTACTCCAATCACATTTGGACACATGCGAGGCTCATTTCCCGAGGGTGGAGGTGCGGAGTAAAATGGATTTTTTTTTCCATTTTTACAAAAAAGTTGTAAAAAGTCAAGGGAAGCCCCCGTGTCTTTTCTAAAGTTTTAATCTGCCACGTGGATGGCCTCAATTCAAAGTAAAGATCAACGGTAGCTGTGAGTCTAAATCTTATTTTCCCCCAATTTCTCTGAAACACGTCTAAAAGTGCGAGTCTCCATGATTTCTTGGTATTTTCTACACACCAAGAAGATAAGGAATTTAATGTTGTTATCTGAAGTTTGGTTGGAAGATTTGGAGGATGTATTTCACCATTAAAATGGTTTGACTCTCGTGCCTGATCAGATTTTCCAGTTTTCTTCTCCCAAGCACACAAGGAGCTAGATTTGACAGATTAGGGGCAGTGGTGGTTGGTAAATTAAATTAAGAGTGGTCTAATAGTGTAAGAAGTGAATGTGGGAGAGATTTGATGAGATCTTCCCCCTTGATCACCTGGAGACTTCTTTGAGATTTGATTTTGAGAATCACGAAAGAATCACGGTGAGCACTGGTGCATTAAAGATTTTTGTCTTTTAGGAGGAAGAGGCTTTGTTTTAAATGATATAAATGGCATGTATTTGTCATGCAAATGGTTGGAAGTTAGAGGTCAGAGTGCTAGAGGTTGAAGAAATTTCCTAAGAGGAAAATTTAACTAAGCCTATCTTTTGAGAATCCATCTGAGAAACTAGGTTATCTCTTTTTGTATTAAACTTTATTGTGTCAAGGTGGTTGTAAGTGTACAACCATAAAAAATATCTGAGACTGTTCTCAAAACTTTCCCCTACTAATAGTGTCAAATCGAATTCGTGTTTATTTGTGTTGTCTTGAGAAAAATGTGTTTGTTTTATATATGAATGTATGCAAGTAGTTTTTATTGTTTCTGTTGCAATCTTGTGTTAAAATCTAATTCAATTACACATGCCTCAATCCTTGTGACAATTTAGTGGCATCTGTAATTTAATTTCTCAGAAGAGTATTCATCTGGGATTAAAATAAATGATTTAAAATCACTTTTCTCTCATCTGTTGACACATATTGTCTGTAAGCGTTTGGGTGTACCTTAGGCATGATTTGGATTAGATCTTGATGTTTTGTTGGGTTTTCTAACTTGATCCTTCATGATAGAATCTCAGAGATTATGTGAAAGAGTGTTAATCTGGGCCTCCATTGAAGCACATATTGTAGTTGAAGAAACATTTTATCTATTCTGTGGCATTTTGTTGGTCTGACTTTCCATTTAGTAAGGTTCCTCAAGGATCTGGTGAATATAGTTTCACCCTTCCCCACCTCCCACCAAAAATTCATTTAAAAACTATCAATCCTACCTCTACTACCCCTAATTGTCATGTCTGTATTCCAATGCACAATCCTCATCACTTAAAGATGTAGAAGTAAGCAAGGTCTCAAATGTCTTTAGTAACTTTTTCCTTGTTTTGAAAGTATCTCCATGATTTAAAAGTGACAACTTGTGATAGTCAGATCTGGTGTATTGATCATATTTTCCCCAAGGCCTTTTCTATAAAATTCCTGCAAAAGAAAGGTACATGTATCTCCTTTCATAGAACAGAGGTTACAAAATAGGTTCTCTTACCTTGGTTGAAAAAACACAACCTCAAATAGTTAGGATCAGATCACATCCTTTTTAACGTTCTGCCCACTCCATCCAAAGCCTGAGTTCCAACAAGCCAGATAGATTGCTTCCCCGGCTACAAAATGACATAGATGATTGTCTATCTACCTCTTAGTGTCCTATCTAATCCATGATGTCACTCATTCTTTAAAGGAGGTTAAATTTGGGTACTAACATAAATGGCACCATTGTTAGGGAAATTGTGATTGTAGTTCATTTTCAAAACTTGGTAAAACACTTCTTGTATGATCCAAGTGCTATATGTAGTTATTTCAGTTTTCACATCCTAGTGTACTAGCTTTCATTTGATGCATCTGGGTAAAGAAAGGTCAAAATCTTTTCATTTCTAATCTCTATCATTGACATACATTTAACATATCATATTTAGTGCATTTGCACAACTAAGGTTGAAATCTTTAGTGGTGACTCCCTGTTCATCTAATTTTTAATGAGTAGTAGTGTCTTAAAGATCTTTCAAAATCAAATTTTATACTAATATTTTCAAAGTTGGAAGGAAGAAGATATTTCTTTGCTAGGGATCCTACTAGGACATTGTTTCCACGGCTAGGAAATGTAAAATCAAAAGGAAGAAAATCTTAGAGAGCGGTTGGAGATCAGTAGACAAGGAGAGGGATATCCATTGATGAAAGTGAATGACATATCATTGAAGAATGCCATTCAAGTGACTCTCAATCAGGAAGCCTCTTTGTGGAATTGACATCTCTAGTTGGAGAGGGGCCTTCATTTGATTTTGAAAGGTTTTCTTCACACTATGCACCTATCGTTTCTAAGGCTGATAGAGATTTCCAAGAAACAAGGCCTTTGGGAGGTATCCATTTTGAAAATTATAACCTTGTGTTCTAAGAACCCTCTGCCCCCCATCATTTTTACACCCCTCTAGGGGACCTCCTCAAATCAATATGGCTCAACCCAGGCCTCTATTTTTTGTACACACCTTTGGACCTATAAATTTTGTGGGAATGGTGAGTTACCCAAATGCAGTGCCTCAAGATGTAATGAATATAATACCAAATTTCCAGGGAAATAATGCTATTACTGGAGACCAACATCTAAATATTTTTATCAATATGATGGAATATTTTGAGATTGAACATGAAGATGTATATATCAAGCTATTTATCCATACCTTGGAAGAGGATGCTAGGGAATGGTATAAAGCATTGACAGATAACTCCATTGATTCTAGGATTGAGATGAGAAATGCATTCAGATTGCAGTATGGCAATAGAACTGACCTTAGGTTTCTTTTGATAGAATTTTAAAACATCAAGAAGAACCCTAATGACTCAGTACATGACTTCAACACAAGGTTTAATAAGACCTTGAAAATATTGCCTATTAGAATAAGGCCTTGTTATGAGTCATGTTTGATCAAATATACTAATGCATTTGATAAAAAGGTTGTATATTATTTAAGAGACAAAAACCCCACAAATTTGAGGAAAGAGTTCACCATGCCTTTAAAAATAGAGAAAAATATCAAGGCAATTGGAAAGCCTCTAAAAAGAGAAGGTGTAAAGTTGGTTAACCTGGGAAAACCCCAAGCAAGCAAGGCTGCTAATTTGGAAGAAGTTGTGAAGAATTTGGTAGGGGTTGTCAAGTAGATATCCTACAAGCTATCCCGGGATGAGAAGGGAATTGGGTAGTGATCACAAGGTCAACACAAGAAGCAAGGCCAAGAAAGGTTCAAAAATCACCAAAGATCTGATGACAGAGGCAAGAGACCTGTGGGATTTGGAAATAGGAAAACCTAAGGAAGAGAAAATAGAATAGTGCCTGGTCATTTGGCTTCTAGAGTTTTTGTTGTGGAAAAAATTGAGGACATTGATTGGTGTGACAAATGTTTCATGCCCCATTCTCCTTGTGAAGAAGATCAGTAGGATGAAGAAGGAGCTGATAATTATAATGATGATGTTGTTTGCATGATGGGTTTTTCCACCAGCTCATAACAAGGGGAAAAATAAACTGATGTGATAAGTGCTAGAACTGCTTCCACCTTTTGGGACTGCATTCATATGGTACCTATGCTTCCTCTCTCTCATAATTTAGAAGTAGATAATGTACAAGCTTTTGAATTCCCCAATAATGAATTTGAATATTTAAGGGCTTTGATGATCAAAAAGTATGATGGTGGAATACCATCTGAGGAAGATAGACAGTTGCTAATGAATGCTATTATTGCTCAAGAGAGGGAATATAACACAAGAAGTAAGGTTCTCAAAGGGGCAGGGCCTCAAGCCAAGCCTAAAGCTCCCTTACTTTCAAAAATTCCTAAAGAGGTTCCTAGGATAGATGCATCTTCTAGAAGCCCAGCAATTCCAAAAAAAAATCATACCCCTCCTCATGCTCAAGTTGTCAAAAATATTGTACCACCTAATGAGTGTGTTGGCTTTCCTTCCAATATTTCCTTACCAAAGAATATCCCATATGATATTTCCCAAGTGTTTATTCAAATGAAATTTTATGTCTGAATTGTTGAGTTCATTAGGATTTCTTAGCACAAAAAGAGAGCATTTGAATACTTGGGGTTGAAAGAAGAGAAGACTTCCCTAGGCAGAAATGTAAATATTGTGGAGACTCCTCCTTTCATTGAAGAACCGGAAGCACCACCAGCATCAAAAAATCTACATGAACCAACTATGGTCTATTTAGGGAAATCCTTGGTGGACTCTCAAATGAATGTGGATCCATTATTCACCACTTTGATCATATAGCATAGAATTTTGCACAACTACATGTTTGACTCAAGGGCATCATGCAATGTCATGCCTTTAGAAATCACAAATGAGCTAAACATAAAATTGACAGTAGCATATGGGAAGTGCACTTCCATGGACTCTAGAGAAGTTCCAATAGTGGTATGGATGAAGGGTTTAGTGGTGCATCTTGTAGCTTACCTAGTTAAAAACTTAAAACTTGATGTTCTCATTGTTGACTGCCAAGCCAAGTGGGGCATGCTACTATCAAGAAAATGGGTTGTGAGTGTTTGTGGGAATGTTCAAATGGATATGTCTTATGCTACCATTCCAATTGAGGGAAGCCTTGTCAGGTTGTATGGGGAAAATAAAATTTTGCATCTTATCGAGGATCCCAACAATGCATCCTATGAGGTATTGTACACAAATGTTGATGCAAACAACTTTGTGGGATTTACTGATGGAAAGGAGCACATGATTAAGGAATGAAAATGCTTTGAAAAAATGGGCTCTCCATGGACTCTATTTTTTTATGGAGCTTGCTCTGAATTTGGGAATGGTGTTGGTATTATTCTTCTTTCTCCACATCAGAAAAAAATTATTTTTTCCTTCAAACTCAACTTTGAATGCACTAACAACATAGCTGAGTATGAGGCACTTCTTTTGGGTTTATGAATTACTTGGAAATATGGTGTTAAGGACATAATTATCAAAGGAGACTTAGAATTAATTGTGAAACAAGTTAGAAAACTGTATGCCACAAAGATCCAGTGAATGAAGCAATACAAGCATGTAGTTTGGGACTTCATTAAGATGTTCGATTCATTTAATATACTGAATCATGATATAAAGTTCAATGACTTGGCAGAAAATCTTGCAGTGTTGGGATCTTGGTTTGACAATTTCATAATGTCCCCATATTGTGAATATGAGGTTGAGGTATTGACAAGACCTTCTATTCCTGAAAAGATTAAGCATTGGTAGGTTTTTGATGATGATACTCAGATCAGAAGATTCCTACAAAACAAGGGAGATTTTACTGATCAAAGTATTGATTGGGAGCCATTAGTTTATACAATAGAAGGAAAAGAAACCTTGTTTTGCAAGGATATCATCTAGCTAAAAACAAATACCATTCCTAGAGAGTTGGTTGATCTTGAGTCAAATTTTGGTAATGTTTGATCGCATTGTTAATAGATGCATGGCATCTTCAAGTGATATTAAGGAGCATGATCTTGGTACAAAGGATAAGCCAAGGAAAATATTAGTTAGGCAGTAATCTTAGTAAGGATGAGAAGTTGTCATATAACCAGCTATTGAAAAAATACCAAGATTGTATGGCTTGGACCTATTCTAAACTAAAAGCATACAGAGAGGATTTGTTTCGGCATGAAATCCCCTTAGTGTCTAATGCAAAGCCATTTAGGCAAAAAAAGAGGCCTATCAATCCACTCTTATCCCTCAAAATGCAAGAGGAACCTAAGAAGCTAAGAGATGGAAGGATTATCCACCCCACACGGTATTCCTCTTGGGTTGTAAAACTAGTGCCAGTGAGAAAGAAGAATGGTGACATCAGGCTATTTGTGGATTTCAGGAACCTAAAAAGAGTGTTAATGAAGGATAATTATCCTTTACCAAATATGGATAACATGTTGTAGTTAGTGATTGGTTCTGAGTTGCTTTCTACCTTAGATCATTTTTCTAGTTACAACCAAGTTGTGGTGAAGGAATAAAAAAGGATCAAGACATCCTTCACTACTCCTTGGGGGACCTATGTCTATGTCAGGATTCCCTTTGGTCTAATGAATGTTGGAGAAATATTTCAAAGAGAAATGGATGTTGCTTTCGCTGGTTACATCAATGAATTTATTGCAGTCTATCAAGATGATGTAAATGTATTTTCTAGAAAGATAAGTTCTCACCTACTGCACTAGGAGAAGATGATGATAAGATGTAGAGAATATGACATCTCACTCAATAAAAATAAATGTTGTTTTGGAGTGCAGAAGGAAAAGTTTCTTGGTCACATTGTGTCACAAGAAGGAGTGATGATTGATCCAGAAAGAGTAGAGGCCATCAACAATGTACCAATCCCAATAACCAAGAAAGGAATTCATTCCTTCTTTGGGAAAATAAAATTCATTAGAAGATTCATATCAAAATTTGCTGAGCTGACCATTCAAATCACTTCCATGGTGAAGAAAGACTAGATCACCAACTAGGAGGAGGATGCCATCTAAGCATTTAATGGAATCAAAGAGGCATTAAAGCATACCCCTATTTTGGTAGGCTCAGATTATAAGAAACATTTCCTGATATTTTCCTTTACTTCATAGAACACTATTACTTTTGTCCTACTGCAGATAGATGATGAAGGGGCTGAGAGGAAAATTGCCTTTTTTAGTAAGGCCTTACAGGGGTCTAAGCCGAAGTACACTATCATGGAAAAACAAGAATTTTCCATAGTAAAAGCAAACAAAGGTTTTTGAACCTTACATTATAAGTTCTAAAGTGGTTGCTTATGTTCCCCACACAATGGTGAAGGATATCTTTTCAGAGATGGAGGTCTCAAGAAAAATGTGTAAATGGGTGAACAAATTGCAAGAATATGACATGGACATCCAAACTACGAAGTTGGTGAGAGGTTTGGGCCTGACTAAGCTTATGGCTGAGAGCAACTTGCAAACTATTGAGGAAAATGAAGTAGAAGAAGAAAGGGCAGGTGTATTTGAAATTTTGATGAATTCTAAGTGGTATAAAGGTGTAATCTTTTATCTCCGACATATGAGGTTCATGAAGTACTTAAGTAAGAACCAGAAGAGAGCCCTTAAGTTGCCTTCCCAAAAATATGTCATCACTGATTATGGGTTAGCTTGGAAGAACCCAGAGGGAGTCCTCTTAAGGTGAATTACTAAGGAAGAAGACCCTAAGATAATTACTGATCTCCATGGAGGAGTTTGTGGGGGGCACTCTGCTGCAAGAGTCACAACACATAAGATCCTAAGAGCTTGTTATTGGTGGCCAAATATTTTCAAGGATACAAACTTGTTGGTTAGAATATGTGAAATCTCCCAACATTTCTCTGGAAGACAGAAAGCTTTACGCTCTCTTCCTCTATAGCCTATATCAACTAAAGCTCCATTCAAGAAATGGGGAATGGATTTCATTGGTGAGATTTCAAACCATTCAAGTGCTTTCCACAAATGGATTCTTGTAGAAATTGATTATTTTACCAAATGGGTGGATGAAATCCCCACCAAGAAGGAAAAACACCAAGTTTTCATGGATTTTGTGCTAAATAACATCATCTGTTTGGGGTACTAGTCAAGGTTATAGCTGACAATGCTATGAGCTTCAAAGCTAAACCTTTGGTGGTAATGTCTAAAGATTATGGGATCAACTTGACAAGCTGAGTCCAGTAATAATTTTTTTTCAAAAGATCATGAAAGAACATTGGAGTAAAACAAGAGAAGGTGGGGTGAATAGTTGAAGTTTTCTATCTGGGAAGATATGATCACTATCAAGAGGGTCACTGGAAAGAGTCCATTTGATTTGGTGTATGGGACTTAGGCCTTACTGCCTCTTCATAGGAAACTATCTTCGTATTAGTTTATGTAACAACTAGAAGATTAAGAGGAAGGTCCTTATGATGCTCACATTAACCAGATTGTTGATCTTAAAGAAGAGAGGAGGGAATCCCACCAGAGGTTTGTAAAATTTAGAGATAAACAGAAGAAGTTATTTGACAAGAAGGTCACTCCAAGAGATTTCAATGTTGGAAATCTTGTGCTACTATGGGATAGAAGACATGAGGATAAGGGCAAGCATGACAAGTTTGACTCATTATGGATGCGTCCTTACTCTATTGAAATTAGAATTGGAGAGCATACCTTCTTCCTTAATGACTTAGATGGTGAACTGCTTAAGTTGTCTATCAATGCCAGGCATTTGAAGCATTTTTTGGATTGATTCCCCTGAATCAAGCAATAAATCTTGTGTAAAGTGTATAGTTTGTCATTTTTTTCCTATCGTTTTGTGTTTTTGCTCGTTTTGGTCCTCGGTGACCCGTTTTTATTAGTTTATCTGTCTATTTTTGAAGATGGCTCTGCAAGATGACTCTGTTTCCCAATGGATATTTTTGGCACTTGATCTACTATTGTTTTTGTGGAACTCGCAGGGAGTTCCCATCCCTGAGTCGGAGCCTATGTTGGAGATCAAAATGATCCTGCCCTAATTTACCTTTGAAAATCTATTGATTTCTTGTCTCTGTCACTTTCCTTCTCCTCGTATTGTGCTTCGTTAATATTTGTGGCCATTTTTAATTTGTTCTTGGGTTGTAAATCACTTAAGGGTCTGTAATTTTGGTCCCTCATTCTCTGTTCATCAAAAAATTTGGTTTCCCCTATGTTTTCTATTCTCCACAGTCAGGATTTGTCTCCCTTATCGTTTCTGCCCTAAATACTTAAAGAAGAGTGAATTGATGCATCCCTGAAGAATGCATTTGATCCCTGTAACATTTCTAAACTTTTTGTCCTTGAATAAAATTTCATTCCCAGGCTCAAATGGTCGTTTTTATGTATTTTATGGTTTGACGAGTGTTTCTCCCGGTCAAATTTAGATCCTTGCATCTACAGGGGACGTGGTAGCTTTTGGTTGGATGCGACTTAGCTGGGTACTTACAAAAATCAATGGAAAGCCTTAACTCAAAATGTGTCCATGTGGAGGCACAACACTTATTTGAAGATCTGATTTTTGTTTTTGCCTTGGAGTAGCGTCGGGAGGACACGTGGAGGCTTCCGCTGCTTGGCCCAGACTTAGAAATTTTTTTATGTAGTTAGAGCAGTTTAGCAAAACAATACATGTGCTGAGCTCATGCTCATTTAGGGTCTCTAATTTGGGCACCATCTTGAAGTTGAACCATGGAAACACGTGGAGGAACCATGCATGTTTGGGGACCAGCCCTTGAGTTCCATTTTAAAGATGCACCAAGTTAACATGTGGAGGACTCCGCTCACTTTGCATTTTGCTTAGAATTTTCAACAACCAAAAGGAGACTACCTCGGAGCATGACACGTGGCGCATTCCACTGAGTTTCAAGTGTTCAGACAGACCTTTCCTGAATAGGGCACGTGACGATCCCATGCTCATTCAATGTATAGGATTTTTGGGACTATCTCAAGGTGCGCCATAGTGACACGTGGAAATTTGAAAATTCAATGAGGTAGGGAGGATGACCATTAGAGGAAACTTGGATTTTTTCCTCCCTAAGGATTAAAATCTCAAAATGGCCGACAAGCCCAATGAGGGAAAAGGTCAATGTTTTACCCCGGTCAATGTTTTGGTGGAAAAGAGTCAAAAGTAAAAAAAGAAGCTTGGCCCCACTCCAATCACATTTAGATACGTGTCAGGCTTGTTTCCCGAAGGTGGAGGTGAGGAGAAAAATGCAAATTAATTACATTTTTTCAAAAAAGTTGTAAAAATTCAAGGGAAGCCCCAGTGTCTATTCTAAAGTTTGAATTTGCCACGTGGACGGCCGAAATTCAATGTAAAGATCAACGAAAACTATGAGTCTAAATCTTATTTTCCCCCCATTCTCTGAAACATGTCTGGAAGTGTGAGTCTCCATGATTTCTTGGTATTTTCTACACGCCAAGTAGAGAAGGAAGTGTTATCACCGAATCACAGCACCCCTGGATGTTGATCAGATTTCTAGTTTGATCACTCTAGGCATCAAGTGTGATTGGATAACATGGGTACTATCTCCAAGTTGTGGGACTTGCTACTTGAGATAGACCTCCAGAGAAAGCTGGTTCTTGCTGCTAAACTACCTGCCACAATCTACTCTAATGCAGGAGAAACTAGCTATTCTAACCTAAAATTCCAAGGGACCAGAGAGAGAGAATGCATAAAATGGAAGCCTACACTAAAGCGGTGATACACCAGAAAAAGAGGGTGTGAGAGTAATCTCCAAATGTGTGAAATACAGAGGCAAAGTGCACACTAGAAGAGGTGATGACAGTTCACCATAATCCAGCAAAATGCATTCACAGCAATATTCCAAGCACACACAATGATAATGAATTCCTGCAAGAACATAATAAATAGACACAATATACTTGTAGAAAGATTAAAGGGGCAAGAAGAATGCAAGGAAACACAGCAGGGGAAGATATATCCACAAACTGATATTTTATTGCTTCGTGATATGCACAGTTCAATCTATTACAAGATAAGGGCCTGGATCACCATGCAAGGAATCCACTACAAGGGCCTGCAACACACTGGCTTCACAAAGCAATTTTGATAGATCTTTGTTACCCAAAAACTCTCCCCTTTTACAATGAGCCCAACACTCCAATTTATAGAAAAATGAGAAGGAAAAGAGAAGGGAAAATGGAAATCCCGAAATTTGTCCTTCAACCACCTGTAAGAGGCATTAAATTGAGTGGAATGGGTATACATTACTTGCAAAAGGCTCCCCATACTGTCCCATGTGGTGCAGCAGAGAAGGAATGATGACCATGCCTCTTAATTGCACTCTGAGCTACCAAATAAAACACTGTTCTGAACCCGGCCACGTTCCCTTAAAAAAATAAATAAATTTCTAATTAAATCTAAAATTTCATTATTGCTGTGCATCGGCCTCGGAACCACGATTCCAACGGTACCAATTTTGTGCGATTTCGTTGAGAAATGCAAAAGTTATGGCCTTCTGAGTGTTGGCAGCTATTTTGGGTCTGGCAGGCGTTTTCTGTCATCTGTCATCGTTCCAGAAAGTCCAATTTTATGAAAATCAGAGCTCGGAGTCAAAAGTTATGGCCGTTTGAAGTTTCCGGACCAAACATTGACTTTTCTTCCTATGACACGTGTCATGATTTGATTGGTCGACGGTTCTGTCGGCTCTTCCGTGCCCTTCGCATCTTTTTGTCCCGGATGTCCCAAACCGTTCGGGACAAAAACCTCCGATCCGCCCGAAATGGGCTTCCTTGTCCCTCTTTGCATTGGACACGTGGCAAGATTTGATTGACTCTCGGCTCCTTCAGGTTTTCGCATCCCACGCGTCCCTTTGTCCCATTTGGTACAGTGCTCTTTGTGCTGATTTCGGCCGAACCGGCCGGTTCGGGCCTATTTGTCCCAGATGTCCCATTTGCTTTTGGACTGTTTGTTCCCATTTCACCCGGTTCGGCTGGTTCGGGTATTTTTGTTCCACTTGGCCCGCTTTGTTTTGGACTGCCTTGACTGATTTCGGCCGGTTCGGCCGGTTCACGTCTTTTTGTCCCGCTTGTCCCAAAGGCGACCCTCTCAGCAATTAGCCAATTTTTTCTCTCTTTTGGCCAAATCGGCTTTTTGCGCCCGCCGCGTACTTTTGTCCCAGATGTCCCGATTACTTCCGGGGCCGCCTGTGCTCATTTCGGTCGATCCGCGCCTTTTTGTCCCCCTTGTCCCAAATGCTTCTAGGACTAGGACTTAGCCATTTTTTCGTGATTTTTCCTGGCCCGGGCTTGTTTTTGCAAATTTTTTCACATTTTCTCAGAACTTGCTCTCTTCTACTTGGACAGGGGAGTTAGAAAAATATGAGGGGACCCTAGAAACATGAATTTTTTTGCTCTGACTCAATCTATTTTCCTGGGACTAAAGAATTTGATGCATGTTATCAAAATTACCTTGATGGTGAATTTTGGATAACAGGAAGTTAATGTTTATATTTGAAGTTTGGTTGGAAGATCTGCAGGACATCTTTCTCCATTAAAATGGTCTTAATTTCATGTCCGCTTGAATTTTCAGTTTTTCTTCTGCCAAGCATGTAAGGAGCTAGATTTGATAGATTAGGGGTGGAAGTGGTTAGAAAATTGAAGGAAGAGTGATCTACCAGAGAAAGAAGTGAATGCGGGAGATATTAGATGAGACCTGCCCCCAAGAGCACCTTGAGACTTCTTGCAGATTTGATTATGAGAATCAGGAAAGAATCATGGCGCGCACTGTGCATTAAATTTTTTTTTCTTTTAGGAGGAAGATCCTATGTTGTAAACGATATAAATGGCATGAATTTTTCATGTAATTGGTTGGAAGTTGGAGGTTAGTTTGCTAGAGGTCGAAGAAATTTCCCCAGAGGAAAATTTGACTAAGCTTGTCTTTTGAGAATGCATCTAAGAAACTAGGTTATCTCTTTTTGTATTAAGCTTTATTGTGTCAAGGTGGTTGCAAGTGTATAGTAATTGACAAGCTCTAAGCATATTCTAGAAACTTTCCCTTGCTAATAAACTTAAATCAAATTCAAGTTTTTTTGTGTTGTCTTTAGAAAAATTTGTTTAATTTCTAAATGTATGCAAGTAGTTTTCCTTGTTTTTGTTGCAACCTTGTGTTAAAATCTGATTCAATCACAAAGGCCTCAATCCTTGTGATAGTTTAGTGGATTGAAATAAATGATTTAAAATCTCTTTTCTCTCATTTATTGACAGATATTGTCTATAAGCTTTTGGGTGTACGTTAAGTGTGATTTGGATTCGATCTTGATGCTTTGTTGGGTTTTCTAACTTGAATTGGAGAGATTTTGTGAAAGAGTACTAATCTTGGCCTCCATTGAAGCACATATTCTAGTTGATGAAACTTTTTATCTATTTTTTGGCATTTTTTTGGTCTAACTTTCCATTTGGTAAGGGTCCTCAAGGATGTGGTGAATCTAGTTTATCCCTACCCCACCTCCCACCAAAATTTCATTTAACAACCAATCGTACCCCTACTACCCCTATTTGTCATGTGTGTATGCCAATGCACAATCCTCATCGCCTAAACATGCAGAAGCAAGCAAGGTCTCAAATGTCTTTAGTAACCTTTGCCTTGTTGTGAAAGTATCTCCATAAAATTCTTGAAAAAGAAAGGTACATGTATCTCCTTTCATATAAAAGAGGTTAAAAAATAGGTTCTCTTACCTTGGTTGAAAAGGCACAACCTAAAATATTTAGGATCAGATCACATCCTTTTTAATGTGCTACCCAATCCTTCCAAATCTAGAGGGCCAACAAGTCAGATAGATTTTTTCCCCGGATACAAAACGACATACATGATTGTTTATCTGCCTCAAATTTTCTTGTCTAATCCATAATGTTTCTTAGTCTTTGAAGGACGTTAAACTTGGATACCAACACAACAAAAATGAAGGCATTCAGAATTGGTTGCAAGGCACCTTGCCCATGCGTCAACCCTTTTCTAAGACATTACAGCCCATAGGAGAAGCTTGAATTCATTGTTGAAATGCTTCCCCAACTTGTGAAGTGGACTAAGGGGATAGAAGCCTATGAGCTTGGTACCATACAACCTTTTCAATGGGTAAGTCCACCATCTCATATCTTTTCTTTTCATTTTTCTCAATCAGCACCATCTCAATTGAAGCTTCGATTTCCAAGCTTCCCATATGCTGCCCCTAGTGCTTAATTCTCTTCTCCATCCCCTAGTCTTCCATCTCATGTCATTTCCTCTTCCAATTTCCCTTCCAAATCTCAATCCCATCAACAAAATACAAATGAAATACCTTCCCCTCCACCACCAAGAAACAAAAAACTAGTGGAGACCCCACCCACCACTCCTATTGCTTTCCCGAGCCCATGTCAGGGAGAGACTACAAAAACTAGTCAAGGAGAGCAACAAGAAGGGGAGCCAAATAGAGAAGAAATGATCAAAATCTTGGTAAGATTGGCTCTCAGATTTGGGATTATAAAAATCCCCTTGATGGTTAAACCTTTAGAGGAGACTGGGGTCAGACCACAAGTGGTGGAAGCTGAGTTTGCAGCAGCAAAAGAACAAGAACAAGAGGAAGAAGATCAACATTACATATGCTCTAAATACAGTGTCCATGATGGCACTTTGTCTTAAGAAAATTATGATCTAATCCAAGTTGCGCAACCAGTTAATACTGAGGAAGAACTATCAACTCCAAGTCCTATTGAAGAGGAGAAACTAGAAGAGATCAAATCAGAGTTGAAGTCACTTGATGAAGAAAGCATTATTGAATATTTTTTGCTTTCATTTGAAGGGCATGATTTGATTGATGAATCCATGATGGAGGAGAGCTATCCAGAAGACCTTTCTGCCCCCAAATAGTCCTCTAGAGCAGCGAATTGAATATTTTGATTTGAAAATTTTCATTCTAGAGGAATAGGCTATCCAAGCGCAAGTCAGTCTTTAGGAAACAATGAAGGAGAGAAAAGAGTATAAATATCCCATCTCATCCACACCATCCATCCTAGAAGGTCCACAAGAAGACTCAATTCTTGGAGTTGAATTTTAGAACAATGGGCACATTCAAAGTACAAGACCGTGCCCTATCAGGTACTTGGATTCATTGGAGCCAAGAGAGAAGCCAAAACTAGTCATGCCCACTTCAAGGCATGAGGATGAGTATTAAAGCACTAAGGGTCACCATCAACACCCATAGAAGTCTAATGCCAATAATCTTGAGGAGGTATTTTTGATTGATGTTAATACCTTGATGATTCAGGTGGAAGATCAGCCTTTTGTCAGTTTATCACTCATAAAAAAAGCCATGTTCAGAGCCAAATCATATACATGGCTGCATTTTCAAGAAAAATGAAGCTATTTCTACCTTCTTGTAGAAGGGTTTGTTTATTTTTTCATTTTTAGGGTTAGTGTAGGAGTAGGAGCAGGTTTATTTTCAGTAGAAGAAGTGCTTTGACACAATCCACATGTCTCATTTGGGGCATGTATGATTTTCAGTTTTGTACATAGCAGTGTTGTGGTGATTTGTTGCTCCAGGGTTGTATCACTATGTGAATTTAGTGTACCTCTCGGTGAATATTGTAACATTTCATTTCTAGAGTACTTGAAAACCCCAGATCAAGATGATTTTCTACTCTCAAATCCTCATTTCTAATATTTTCTTATGAAAATTGAGAGTGCAGATAGTAGGGTAAGTTCAAGGTCAGCAAGTGCAAGCATTTAGGCTCATGGTTTTAGGGAAAAGATCAGTACTAGGATCTCATTCCTAACTCCATGCCCAATGGAAACTTCCAAGGCAACTGGTCTCTTAATCTAGCAGGTAGATGTCCCCATGAGTCACCAAACTATTATCCCAATTTTACCCCCTGGGGAAAAATTAATCAAACACGACCTTACATTGAATAAAATATAAGGTCCGTTTCAGTCCGGCTGGCTCACAATCGATCCCAAATCTAAGGGGTAGGCAAGATCAACAATGGAGGATCAAAAAACATCAAAGGAGTCTAGAGTTCGATAGGAGAGAATCTAAGAAAGGGCTCAAAGTGTTCAGAATTCTCTACATATGTGTCTCATCAGGGCATCTTAAGAGGAACAACCCAAAGAAAGACCCTCAACTAGCACCAACGCTCCATATGTACAAGGTCCCAAAAGGGGACACTAGCCATTGAAAATTCCAAGCTCGGGTCAGGACGATGAAATTTGTCACGTGTCTCTTCGGTGCTCTTTCACGAGGTGAATCCAAAAGTGGTCCCAAAATATGTGCCAGCTCTCCATGTGTCTCGAGTCAGGAAGAACATCACCACCAACGGTAGGGAATTAGGCAAAACATAGAGGAGCCCATGGAATTCGCCATATTTTAGTCTGGCATAACTTCAAGAATGATAAGAGCGGGCTGAATTTTCAACACGTGCAGGGCTGCCACATGGACCCTGTATGGGAGACGCGTTCGCATATTGCTTAGTTTTGAGTAGAAGGTGATGTTTTGGAAATTTCTCAATGCCTGCTACTCACCTGTCACCATTAATGATCTAGTCTGTCATTTTCGAGGTTGTTAAGTCTCTCACCTATCGTCATGATGAAGAATGGACTCCTTTCTTGCCCAGCAAGAGAAAACACATGGAAGTATGGGTCTTATAGTAAAGCCCATCATTGTTATAGAAAGAATTCAAGGCTCTTTTAGGGGTGGTTAGAGTAGGTGAATTCAATGCACCACTAGGGTGGTTGAAGTAGGATTCAAATTTTCCCTCTCTCCTTCTCTTATTCTTCTATATATTGTAAAGTAGGGGAATATTTCTAAAGGTTGGTCATTGTTTCTCTCCTTCCCCCTCTCTATTTCTTCCTTAGGGTGGAAATTGGAGCTTAATCCTCCTCTGTTGACTTTGTAATGGCATTTTCTTGCCTCTTTCGCACTGATGATATATTGTGTGAACTCATGGAGTAGTAAAATATGTTTTGTGATGCATTTTTCCCATCCTTATTTTATATTCTCTTCTCACCTCTCATTGTTACAGGGTATAATGTGCATACTTTTGATGTCTATTACAGGTTTTGGGAGCCATGTTTAATGGGTTGACATGGTGTTCCATGTGAACTTCATCTCTGGTCTGTGGTGCATCTTGTCCATCCTCTCCATTACTCACCTCTCTCCATTTTAAGAAGATAAGATTGTGACCAACACTCTCCTTTTCTTGATGTTATCACATCGTTAGTGTAGGATGTCCATCTTTATGCACTTTCTCTCTCCCTGTCTCCTTGGCATTGTTAGGATAGGTGTATTTAGATGTCATTTCTGCCTTAGGAGTAGTTTAGCATTAGGATCAAGAATAAGAAGTTGGCTTTCTCCGGAGGGCCATCTCAAGTCCGCAAGTCCCACAACTTGAGAGATGACCCCATTTTATGCAGTCACACCAAATGCACCACTCAGATATAACGCCATTTGGGGAAGTTGTGATTTTGCATCAACAATTATTAATCAAGTGAAACAATTTAATGTCTGTAAGAATTCATTCTTAAAATATTACAAACATAGAGTTTGAGACATAATGGATTATTTTGATGCTATTAACATTCAATCTGTCCCAAGAGCAGAAAATAAGCATGCAGATAGACAAGCAATAGTTTGTGCTAGATTTGATGTAGTAGAAAACATCAAAAACAACAAAGTATAAATCAACATATAAAGCTGATTATCAGACCTTCAGTGCCATGACAATGAATAAAATTGGCAAGTTTTTTCAAGGATGATGAATATATATGCATAGATTTTTGCAGCAAGAAGCTGAATTTTCTATAGTAAATCAGAAAAAATTACAGTACTTCTATGGTGACTAGATTTTTTAGTTGAAGACAAACAATTTTCCTCAAGGATTGGTTACACTAGAAGACATTTTTCAATTTTGATGATCAGTTAATAAAAGACAAAGGCAAGATTTCAACTCATGAAGATAACTACGAAAAAATATTGGTGGATGATGAAAATAAACTATTTATTGGAAATGTATGTTCCTCAGTTGAAATAACAAGTCATTTATCAAATTATGTAAATAATCCAGATATGTTTTTTGCTTGGAAGTACTAAGATCTGAGAGGATTTGATCTAATTTTTTCTTAGCATACAATAGAGTTACATCCAATTTCTAAGCCAGTTAGGTAGAAGCAAAGGCTCATAAATCCAAAAATTGAGCCATTAATGAGAAAAGAGTTATCTAAGTTAATCAAATTAGGTATTATCTTTCCATTTAAGCATTCAAGTTGGGTAGATAATCTTGTACCTATTTGAAAAAAGAATGGAGAAATTAGGCTATGTGTTGATTTTAGACACATTAATAAAGTTTCATTAAAATATCATTATCCGCTGCCTAATATGGATAAGATTTTAAGAAAATTTTCAAGTTCACAGAGATTGTCTCTTTTGGATGGTTATAGTGGATACAAAAAAATCCTTCTGCATGAAGAAGACAAATACAAAACAACCTTTACCACAAACTGGGGCACTTATGCTTATAAAAGAATTCCTTTTGGTCTCTCAAATTTCGGTGCAAAATTTCAAAGAGAAATGGACATGGATTTTCACAGCTTATTAAATAAATGTATTTTTTTTAATTAGATGATGCCATCATATTTTTAAAAGATTCTAATGAACATATAATGCATTTAAGATAGAATATTCAGTTTTGCAGACAGTTTGGAATATCTTTGAATCCCAAATTGTCCATTTTTCAGTACATCAAGGTAAATTGCTTGGTCATATTATTTCTAAACAAGTTTCAACCATTGATCCTTTTAGAATCAAAGCTATTTCACAGTTTTCCTTTCCTCATCACAATAAAAAATTTAAAAAAATTATTGGAAAAATCAATTTTTTTAGAAGATTTGTTCTAGACTTTGTAGCATTAGTCAAGCCATTAACAACTATGTTTTAAAAGGATTAAACTTTCTCTTGGACTAGTGAAGGAATAAAAGGATTTAAAGCCATTAAGTCAACCATTTCACAAGCTCCTACTTTTGCAAATAATTTTTTTGATAAATATTATACGACGTATGCACTTGCAAGGGCCGAGACTATTTCACTTATTTTAACTCAGGTTAATGATGAAAACACTGAGCAACCAATTTATTTCTTTGGACAAATTTTGTATAACTATGAGAAAAGGTACACCCGTTATCATTGAATCATGACACCCTTATGTTTACACAAGTGCATATACTTGAGCTTATAGTGTGATTGGATAACATGGGTACTATCTTCGAGTTGCGGGACTTGCTACTTGAGATAGACCTCCAGAGAAAGTTGGTTCTTGTTCCTAAACTCCCTTCAACAATCTACTCTAATGCAGGGAAATCTAATTTTCCTAATCTAAATTTCCAAGGGACCAAGCAGAGAGAATGCATGAAAAATGAAATCCTACACTAAAGCAGTCAACACTAGAAGAGGATGGGTGTGAGAGTAGTCTTCCAATGTGTGAAAAAATAGAAGTAAAATACATACTAGAAGGGGAGATAATAGTTCTCCACAATCTGGAAAATGCATTCAAAACAATATTCCATACATGCACAATAACAATGAATCCTAGGAAGAGCATAAAAATAGACACAATATTCTTGTAATGAAGGTTGAAAGGGCAAGAAGAGTGCAAACAAACACAGCAGGGGAAGATGCATTCACAAACTTGTATTTTATTGCTTCATGATATGCAAAATTCAATCTATTACAAGATAAGGGCCTAGATCACCATGAAAGGAGTCCACTACAAGGTCCAAAAGCACATTGACTTCACAAAGTAATTTTGATAGAGCTTTGCTACCACAAAACTATCTTTTTTCTACAATGAGCCTAACACTCCAATTTATAGAAAAAAGACAAGAGAGAGAGAAGGGAAAAATGGAAATCCCAAAATCTATCCTTCAACCACTTGTAAGAGGAATTAAATGGAGTGAAATGAATTCATGTTACTTGCACAAGGCTCCCCATATTGTCTCAGGTGCTACAACAGATAAGGAATGATGACCATGCCTCTTAATTGCACTCCCAACTACAAAAAAAAACTGTCACAAAACCAGCCACGTTTTATGAAAAATATCCATTGATTTCTCATCAAATATAAAATGTATTGATTTTTTTGCATCAGCCTCGGATCCATGATTCCAACAGTACCCATTTCATGCAATTTCATTGAGAAATGCAAAATTTATGACCTTATGAGTGCGGGCAGCTATTTTGGGTCTGCCAGGCATTTTCTATCATTTGACGGCAATGACTATTAATTGACTAGAGCTGAATAAGTTTATTTTATTTTAATATATATACTCTCATTAAAATTCTTAAAGTCTAATTTTTTGAAAATTGGAGCTTGGAGTTAAAAGTTATGGCTGTTTGAAGTTTGGGGGGTCAAATATTGACTTTTCCTCTTCATTGCGGCTATTTTGGCAAAATCAGGTCCACGTGTCCAGACTGTCCCAGAAAATTTCATCTATATGACGTAATTCAGGATTCCTTGTCCCGTGCATCTTCTGTTGACTGGGCCATGAGGGTCATTGACTTTCACATTCACCGCAACATATGGTTCCTTTTGCGGCTTTTTCACTTTTGCATGTCCCTGTGCGTAATTTTGTCCCAACCGTCCCGAACACATTTCTCTATGCCACCCAGAATGCACTGACTTGTGGAAAAATCATTTTTTTGGGTCCCGCACATACTTGCATCCCAACTGTCCCGTGAACCGTCTGGGACAAAAACTTCTACTTTTTCCAATTTTCTTTACCTGCAGTAATTTTGGCAATGCACACCCCGCATGTCCCTATTGAACTTGCGTGGTCTGGCACACAGAAATCTAATTTAATTTATTCCTTTATATTTTGACTCCAAAACTTGTACGAAAAACCTTGGTACGATCTACACTGGTATGATCCGTAACCTCCAGACCCGCAATCCATTAAAACAAGCATGTGACTTTAATTTTTAGATTTTTTCAAATTTTTCTAACTTGTTGGATTTTTCCCTTGGATGGGGGAGTTAGAGAGAAGCCAAAGGCACCCCAAAATCATGATTTTGGGCCTTGAATCAATTCTACTTGCTTGGGACTAAAGAATTTGATGTATTTTATCAAAATTTACCTCGACAGGTGAATTTTGGATAACAACACCTTTCTTGAAAAAAAAATGAACTTTCAATAGTTAGAGGATTTAAAAATTTCAAGTACTTGCTTTCCAATAACAAAAGACATGTTTTAGTCTCTCATCCAAGATTTAAATGATTCTTGTTGAAAAAAGAGACGAATGAGAAGAGAACCGGATGGATTACAAAGGTTGTGGAATACGATGTTGACATCTATGTTGCTAAACAAATTTGAGGAAAAGGTTTATGTGAGCATCTAATTGTTGATATGGAAAAATAACAAGCTATAGAATCAAAAGATATAGAACAACATGCTGAAGTTACATATCATTAATAATATACTATGGTATGATAAGAAAATCAACACCCTGAACTTAGTCAAGAATTTTAGGAATCAAGCTAGATGACTGAATTAATTAACTACCTACAACACGGTACTTATACGGAAGGTATGGACAAGAAAAAATAAAGATATTTCAGATTACAAGATGTACCTTATGTTTTCATTGATGGCATGTTATTCAAAAGAGATATAAATGGAATTTTGTTGAGATTTGTGTATTATGATAGAATTCAACAACTATTATCCGAATTTCATGAAGGACCTATAGGAGGTCACATTTTTCAGCATGTACTATAGCCTTTAAAATTATGAAAGTTGGTTAGTATTGACCCATCATATTCAAGGAGTACTTCGAATGGATCAGAAAGTGTAACAAATGTGCTTTCTTTGTTGAAAAATAATTTTAGCTTCTTTACCCTTGTAGCCTATTTTAGTGGATCATCTATTCCCGCAGTGGGGTCTTGACTTTATTGGCATGCTACATCCACCTTTTTCACAAGGACAAAAATGGATCTTGATTGCTACAGATTACTTTACATGTTGGAATGAAGCAATAGCCTTAAAAGAAGCTAATGAAACTTTGATACTATCCCTTTATGAAGGTATAGTTTACAAATTTGGTGTTCCAACAATTATCATTTTAGATAATGCCTTAGCATTTCTTGGTGCAAAAGTAACAAATTGGGCTATCAAGCACATAATTTATTTAAGTACATAATCTAATTATTACCCACAAGGTAATGGATTAGCTGAAAGTACTAATAAGAATATTTTGAAGATCATTAAAAGAACACTCAAAGAAAACCAAAGAGCTTGGCGTATAATGTTAAATTCAACACTTTGGGATTTTAAAGTTGCTCCTAAAAGATTAGTTTGTAATTTATCGTACAAGATTGTTTATGGAAGAGAGGAAAGAATGGTCGTGTCAGTTGAGTTTAGTGCATTAGATTTGCTGCAACAAATGGAATTACTTGAGAATGAACCATTCTAGGTTCGTTATGCACATTTAATGGAGTTGTATGAGTTAAGAGATCAAGCCCATCTGAACATGGAAAATAATCACAAATAGATAAAGAAAACATTTGATAAGAATGCTATGTTTGGAGTCTTCAATGAAGGAGATACTGAGTTAAAATGGAATGTTGATTGTGTAAATGCAGGAAACCACACAAAGTTTTATATAATATGGAGTGGTCCTTACATTATTTCAACTTGCAAAGAACACAATTCATTTCAACATTCAAGGCTGAATGGAGAGGAACTTCCCATTCATGTGAATGATATGTTTCTTAAATAATGTTATTGAAAATCCTACAGTGTCTGTTTAGAGTAGGATTTCCCTTTAAATAATTTCTTCAAGCACATTGCAATGTTTTTCAATTCAAAAAGTGCATTCTTGCATATGATCGGGTTTCTAGATCCTTTCCCAGATTTACTTCATTTTTCGAAAAGGTAGTTTTTGGTTATATACTTTAACTCCATGCATAATGGACAAGAGCAAGGCACTTGTCTATAAGTTGGTAGGAATATTTCCCCCCAGGATCTCTAGAAATGCTGACAATTTTTACACTTGTGTAAAAATGCGCAACTTGAAACTTTTTTAGGATGGATGGTATTGATGAAGTGGACATAACTAGCGGAATGTATTACCGTTTTATCATGTTTTCAGTTACAGTAGTTGATTAACTACATGTTACCTACATCTATGTGTGTTGTTATAAAATGTAACACTTCATATAGCCTACAAGTCCATATTGGTCTTCAGCAAGGAAATACAAAATCCCTGAAGGACTAATGCATTTCCTTAATGAAAGTGGGAATCACTGTTTAGGTGAAATGCTAAGTTTGGGAACAAAAAACATAATTACAGTTTACAAGAAAGAGGGTTCATTATTAAGTAACAGCTAAAAAAAGAAAGAAGTATACAACTCAAGTACATAAATTAAATGCTATTTATTCATGAATAAGTACAATATTTCCCACACAAGTTGTGGGATGTCACTTATAACTATTGAAGTAAAATATGCATGTACACAATGCTAAAAATATAGAGAAAACCCAACATTGCCTTCAAGTCTTCTCTTGGTCTTTATCTAGTTGTAGCTTCTTCATCATCTTCTTCTACATAATTCAGTTCCATCATCATACCTAAGTAAAAGAAAGATAATTATTGTTAGACATTGAGATCAGGGTTCAATCTGTGTTCTTTTGCTAATAGTTTCATGCTAATGAATCAAATGACATCAAGAGGAATAGGGTATATCAGAGAAAGATATAGAAATGATAAGAACTTTATTCTACATTAGCACATATGATTCCCATAATCATTTCAGAAAATAAAGAAAAAATAAAAACTATGGAAAATAAGAGAGGCCAAAAAGCATAAATATTTTCTAACTATTTCTTTAAGTGTGCAGGTACAAGTAGTAGACTAGAAATAAGAAATATTTTGCAAAATGATTACTGTATAGAAAATAAATACTTGCTGAAGGATTCTACATGGTAGAAATTTATGAGTTGTTCCAGATAAGGAAAATGCAGATAGAATATGTATAAAAGAAAGGCATCAAGACACTAAAATTAGAAGTGACGAAGAAAGATATAACTAAGAGCTCTGAATCAGCAAATTATTCATCAAAACACTGAAAATGAGCAAGAGTATCTTCCAATTTCATTAAAAACATCTACCAAAACCCATGAAGAGGATAGTTATAGGAGATACCACAAATGAGAAAACTCTAAGGTTGTTAATGAAAGATATAAGGTCAAAAGAACAATTAAAAGTGTTCAAGTATGTGCAACAATTAAATGATATCAGTCAAGTACAATTTCATGCAGAAGCTACTATAAAGGACAAAATGATATTTCAAGCTCAGAATCAAAGCTAAAAGATCAAAGTACAGACATACAAAGGCCTTTAAAGTGTTGTTTCAAAGTTCAATAAAACAAGGAAAGTACATTCTTCAAAAGTTAAAAATACAAATTCAACCAAAGTAAATGAGAAAGTGTGCACTCATCAAAAATAGTCAAGTTTTCTCATATCAGAAAGCTTCATGACTTATAGTTAAACAAAGTGATAAAGATATAGTACTTGATTGATCATTTCAAGCTACAAACCTTCAAGAATTTAATTCAATCCAGTGTTTCCATTTTATATACATAAGTGAATGGAATACTAGAGTAACAAAGTTGTTTTCACAAGCTTACAAATTTCCTTAAAAGTGTTTGAGTATCATAACTGAATGGGATAATAGAAAGCCTCAAGATTATAGAAGAAGATATTTCATCCTTTACAAATCCAATTCAGGTTTCAAAGTCAAACAAAAAGGAATTCATTCAAAAATCAAGATGCTACATCACTTGAGAATATTAAAAGATTACAAAATTGATCCAAAGATAGACAGAGTATAGGTGGTGAAGATGCAATTTTATAGTTTCAGGATACTTTTAGAAAGGGATAAGTTTTAATTTTAAAATCAAGACAATCATCCATATTCATGATGTTAGAGACTTAGGAAAGGCCTGAAGATTCAGCCACTTTCAAGCAACTTACAATATATAAAAGAAATTTCCCAAAGGATTGAAGGAATTAATATTCCACAACACACAAAAGAAAAATATTAGATCAAGATAGCAAGAGTTCTAGATTTCATAATGAAAATGATATTATAGCATGAATGAGAAGTATTATTCAAGCATAAAAGGAAATACAATGACTATTTTAGGAAAATGCATGATGAAGGTATGATTCAGAAGGTCATGATCATCATTGTTCAAGGAAACATTCTAGTTTTCAAATTTATCAATTATCAGGACCAATTTCCATAGAATTATAGATGGAGCAATTGCAATTTATAGTTCAAATTATTAGTAAGGAATAGTCACAGTTTTGAGTACAGAATCCAAGTAATTCAATAAAGTTTGGATTAAGAGATGGGAACTCTCACATTAGAAATTTTCTATCAAAAGTAAATGGTGGTAACTTCACATATGGTATGAAAAAGAAAGTAGATCACAATATGCATCCATTAATGAATATCACAAGATAAATACGAAGCTCTATTAGTATTGATATTGACAAGAAATGGATAATCAATCAAGAATCTAGATTTCTAGAGTGTAGATGAAGTAAATTTAAGCATCAAACAATATTGTTAGAACACTTCATACACATAAATAGAAATGAATAAGTACAATTATGTATTTACAGATTTGGAAGAATGACCATCATCCATGGGAATGGAATCAAGGTACACCAATGAAAACATTGTAGCATTAAAACTACATATTTTACATACATTATGAAGCATTGAAATAAACAAGAGTTCGAATCATGGGTACTACTTGAAGGAGGAATAATAATCCATGATCTAATTACATCAGAAGGAGTTGCTTTCAACATTGGCATATAAGTGTAGATCCTATCAAAATAAAAAAACTCACTTGAAGCAAAAGGAAAATAAAATCTAGTGAAATTTCAGAATTTAGAACTAAATACAGTCATGAGGCACATCTTCCAAATATATCTCAATATGATCAAGCTTTGTAAAGTAAAAATTATTATAAGCTTGGAAGAGAACAGGATGCAGAAACTATAAGTTTTAGAAAATTCAAGCATGGTACATCAAGTCAAAACTAATGAAGTAGCTTTCAGGACAATTAAGCGACCACATAATGTTTTCATTTTTCAGAATGACAAAAAAAGGGAAATAATAATTTTCATAATCTTTTTAGGATCTACAAATACATTTTCCAACAATAAGCCATGTCATCTAAGGAATACAGAGTCCATTATATTATGTAATATTTTGTCAAGAAAAATACAAAATTTTGGGACTTGCTATGTGAATATGGAATGCTCTAACATATTCTCAAGCATAAGGTAATTACAGTCATTTAGGTCGATAAAATAAAACTAAATTAGAACACCCAAAATCTCAAACCAGCTTAGATCAATAAAGATATAACCTAGAATAGATAACTAGAGCTCTCAACCGTGAGTGTAAAGAATAAAACAAAGTCTCAATACCGAGAAATATCACTATACAAGAAGATGAAAAATATAAATTACTTTCAAACCATTCTACGTAGAACTCAAAAAATTCACAATCATGACAATAAAGGTCTCAATTACATCAAAAATATAGATATTCAGGGTCCATACAACTAAAGCTTACCCATCTGATTAATGCAACCATTAAGGAGTAAAACAGAACAAGAAACCCCTCACAGAGAGCTCACAAAGGAGTAGAAGATGGCCATAAAAGGAAAAAATAAAAGTCCTATAAAAAGATGAGAATGTTCATGCAGTATCAGTCACAAAAGACGCACCAATGACAGCATGGTCACAAAAGTAACTAAGCTCAAAAAAGAGTTTTAGACCCAAAAATAGAAAATGCAAATGTTCATATCTGAAGCAAAAACATTAATAACCCAGAATGAGATTTGAACTTGAAATATTCAAATGGGAACAACAATGACGAATACGCATGAATATAAATGTTTAGATCTACATCATAGAAATAATGTAGAAAAAAACTAAGTCAAATATAATCATAGCCTGAGTACATGCAGGGATGAATGAATGTCCAATGCGACAAACAAGTAATACCCATTTTAGGTTATTTGAAATAAGCTTACAAATTTACACACTCATAAAATGATACTTCCATGACTATGAGTACAAGGATTCAAGAAATAGAGAAGAAACTCATCATAAAATTAGTAATGCAGATCGAAACCTTCAAAGCCTCAAAGCATATAAGGAATATGCCATCAAAAAATCAATCAAACCCTTAAGAAAAGGTAAGCATCAGAAATGATAAAGGTGGTGGCATGAGTTGAGGAGACTTCGAAGAAGACAACACAAAAATCTCGTAGAGAAGCAGAGAGCTCCAAGATGTAGAAAAAATGGTGACCTTGTATCTCATTAAGCTCAATATAGAGAAAAAATGATTGATGAGTTGAGGTGAAACCCTTAGAAAAGTATCAGATCTTTGTAATACAAAGAACCAATCTTAAAAACATCATTCATGGTGGTTTTCAGAAAATTTAATAGGGCTTAACCCTCCAAAATGGGCATGTGAATGAAATGATCAACTTCAGATTGCAAAATAAACACATTTTCCAACCAACCCATGGTAACCTAACTCCACTAATGAGTTAAGGATCAATCATGGAAAATCAACCATGGAAAAAATTAACAATGCAAATGATAACCTAAGCTAACTATCTTGTCAACTAGAGTTAACAGATCAACAGTTCAAGACCATAAAGTACCATGATCGGATGGCCACAAATCAATTACAGGATCAATCAATCCAACAATAAATGCAAAATTAGATGTTGAGAGAATCGATAGTTTATACCTAACAAGTACTTCGATCAACGGTTGATATCAATATGGGAGAGTCAACACAAACTCTACAACACTTGCCGATAGCTCAACCACGGTAGGGTGATCATGCATGTGTTGAGCCATAAGAAAATCTAGCCAACTCAAGGTTAGCAAATTCACTGACAAAAAAAAGGTCAAGTCATCATGCAAAGAGGGGACCTGCCCCATAATAATCCAAGATATTATTTCCATTGACCGAATAAGGTCCAAAACAAAGTGCTTTGAAAATTCAAATGCTGACACCATGATGATCAAAAAGGGGCCAACATAATAATACATTCCCAGGTCATGATAAAACCAAATGATGTTTATCAATGATTAATTTCAAATAAAAAACTATAGTATGTGTCAATGATAACCAAATACCGAAACCTTAGTATATACCGCTTGATATTTGTTAGCATAGTCTACGTATGTTTTTTACTATTAGACTAGTTTTTATTATCTATTCCACAATTCTCTCCTAATTTTTAATATCTTTGTTCATTGTGAAGAGTATTTTTGCTTATTCTATGCTATAAATAATGTATGTGCTTTCTAAATAATAGACATTGAGTGAGATATTCTATCTCTATTTCTTATCCTCAATTACCTCCTCATAATCTGGTAACACAAAAAACATGATATCTGACCTATGTGTTTCAATAATAAGACCATTATCAGTGTGGAGAGAACAACTGGCTATATAATCATAGCTTGGACTTGCGTGGGGAGTTGTTCTTTGTAAAAGCTACGTGGAAGTTTTTGTGGAAAGGAGAACTAGATTATTTTTTGTCTTTCTTCTTGGCTGACTTATGTGGCTACGTGAGGATTTAATGCAAATTTTATTATGTTTTTATTCTATGTGGAGTTCAAAAATTCACTTTCGTGGAAATTGAAAACATTGAAATTGCTACATGGATGTTTAAAAGCTCCTCAAAACTCAATGCATGGAATCTGCTGAAGGAGTTTGCATGTAGTTTTTTACTTATGTATTGAAGCTTTTCTGGGTTGGTTTTAGCAACCATTATACTTGACAAGAGCACACATGGAAGAGTAAATTGTTTAATATCTCCTCACAACTCCATGTGAACCTCAAGGAGAGGAGAACTACATCGAAGTTTGGAAGTGTGCTAAGGAAAGGAAGAATTAAATTTTCCTTAAATCCTCAATTGCAGCAACCTGTTATATTTCTTCTTCTTGTCATTTGCCTACATGTGATGTTCTTGCAAACAACGTGTAGAGGAGATAAACTGCTTCATGAGAATTTGATATCCACATGAGATGTATTACAATCTCCAATCAAGAAAATATCGTATCCCTGCATGAAAGACAAAGGAAAGAAGAATTTTTTCAAATGCCATATATTTCCTGGAGAAGAAGCCTCTACCACAACAATGAAGGGTATCTCAAAGCCACTCCGAATGACAAGCATGAATGACATGTTCAAGACTTCTCAAATCCACAATGTTAGCTTGCATGCCTAAGAACACCATCTAAAATCTCCTAAGAGCTCTACGTTATACTTTGCACTCCTTGAAAAGGTACATAATGCTGACAACCTTGTCTTTGATTAACTGGTTCGCAAAGGACTCTAGGATTATTTCCTTTTCAATGTCGTCTACCAAGGGAAGTAAGTTCGAGAGGAATTAGAAGCCGGGTATGACACCGATTGCAAAGATGAAGAAGAACGCCCCACAAAGTGTCTCCATCTCTTAGCACATGAGTATTGTGAGAATCTACTAGCTGGCACTTCTCATTAGTGAGTATCATTGTAATATCTCTTGGAATCAATAAATAAATAATTATTTTTTTTCCAATTTCTGTACCAAAGCTTCTACTCTTAGATGCTCAATTACTTAAAGGGCCAAATTTTTCGGCCTAGAAAAAAAAGAGGACAATCCTTCAGTTTGAAGGATTATGGGGCATTGTCATAGGGCATGTGACCATTCCCAAAATCCCTAATGAGTTTATGAAGTATGATATGGCTAGTGCTAAAGCCTTAATGCTGATAATTCTCAGTATAAGTGATGATGTACAAAATCGAGTTCAGAATGCAGAGAAACCAAAGAATGCATGGGAAAAGTTGGAAACAATTTATGAAGCCAAAAATTAGATTAAGATCCTCCATCTTTATTCAAATCTACACACCCTCTCTATGGGGTCGGATGAGAAATTTGAGGAGTTCTTACGTCATGTGGTTGAGTTGCAATCAGAGTTATTAGCACTCGGTGAAATTACGGATGAAAAAATTCTCATTTTGATCACCTTGAGAGCACTCCATTCTCAATTCCCAGTGTTATTTATGACACTGAATGTATCTAAACAAACAATGGCATTTGAAGAACTCTTGAATTTTCTGCAGCAAGAAGAGGCCATCAATTTAGTCCAACAGGAGACTCGGGATAAAGCCTTGTTCTCAAAGCCATACCTTGGAAAAAAAAAATTAGAATGGTCCCCCAGAGAAGCCAACTCAAGTGTAACCAAATCAATGATAAAAATATCAAAAGTCAAAGAGGTGGTGCCACATTTGTAGAACCAACATTCACGCCACTAATCATTGCTGGTACAATGGCTTGAAACAGGGGTCTTTGAGTCAAACAAGCACATCCAAGCATGAATATTTTCAAAAATCCAAACAATATCCTTGCTGATGAAGGAAGAATGGACATCTCGTAACCCAAAAATATGATGAATCTGATGAGGAGACATCAGAAGAAGCCCATTGTGGTAAAAACCTTGTACTAGTATCTAAAACTTCTTAGCCTACGAAGAAAGTATGTTTGATAGAATTCGGTGCAAGTAAGCATATGTCATGTGACAAGAAACTGTTTGATTCAATGATTGAACAACCCATTGGAGATAGGGTTTAGATAGTAGATGAAAAAGAGCAAGTTTTAGAAGGAATAGGAAATGTCATCATTCCTATGGGACCATGAAAATGTACAATTACAAAGGTACTATATCTTCCTGGCTTGACTAACAACCTCTTGTCAGTGACTCAGCTCTTGAATCATCACCTTAAGGTATAATTTCTTGTCCAAAATGGCATTAACTCATGTTTGATCTCCAAACAAGGTATGGTTATTGCTAGAGCATTTCTAAAAGATAAGTTATTTTATTTAAATATTGTTTCATCTTCTACAGTAGATTTATCTTCCTAAACAGTATAATCTACAACCCTCTATCATTTTAGATATGGTCACTTGTTGGTTAGTTCATTACATCACATGAGTTAAAAAGCAATGGTCCATGGACTACCCAAATTATCTAGTTCCTTTCCCATCTTCTCTAGTTGTCTTGCAGGAAAACAACACAGGGATCCATTTTAGGTGAGCACCTTCCATGCCAAGAAGCATCTGGAGGTAGTTCATACTGATATGAATGGCTCGTTTCCTACTTCATTTTCAGGATACAAATACTTCCAACTGTTTGTGGATGACCACTCTCGCATGATGTGGTTGTTTTATTGAAGAAGAAAAGTGAGGATCTTCAAAATTTCTATAATTTCAATCATCGTGTTGATAAAGAGACTAAACAACCACTTCTTCTAATTCCCTTAGATCGAGGGGTGGAATTCACATGAAATAAGTTCTTGGCCTTCCTTAACAAACAAGACGTTAATAAAAACATGACAGCTCCCTAGACACCTAACAAAACAGCATTGTTTAGCATCATAATTGAACAATGATGGAGATGTCTCACTCCATGATAACAACAACAAATCTAGAGGAACGCTATTGGGCTAAAGTAGTATAGACATCTGTATGTCTTCTCAATAGGGCACCAAAAAATATTATAAAAAATAAAACACCATAAGAGGTGTGGATTGATAGAAAGCCATCAATTTCTCATTTACGAGTATTTGGTTGCAAAACATACATGCATGTCCCAACTCAGAAGAGAAAGAAGGTTGAGCCAAAGATACTCCCATGCATCCTACTTAGCTATAACACTACCTTAAAGGCATACCATCTCATGGATCCTAAGAAAAAGAAAATATATGAGATTCGTGATGTGGTTTGTGACGAGTCATCCTTTGACTCAGTAGTGATAACTAAAGAACCATTACAAACCACCTCTCACCGACTAGTCTCTGAATCATATGATCAACCAAAGGAGACTAATTAGAGAAAGTATGTGCTACTAGGAGAGATTTTTGTTTGCCTTGGATAACTAGAGAATGTGACTCCACATCAATCCACACGTCAACGAAACAGTTCTTCTCAAAATCAGTTAAGTTCTCATCTGAAGTGGGTACAAAGCACCATCAAGGGCTCACATTTGTAACAATTCCCAGATACATCATCTGGAGTGAAAACAAGGAGTCAAAAAATAAGTGAGGTAAAATTTGCACTCATGAGCTCACTAATTAATAGCTCCGAGCTTGATAATGTTCGTGTAGCACTCTGTCAACCTCAGTGGAAGGAAGGAATGGATATAAAAATTAATTCACTCAAGAAAAATTGAACATCAAAACTTGTCAATCTATCAGTAGGAAAGAAACCCATAGGCTGCAATAGACGAAAAATAAGTCAGATGGATTCATCGACAAACATGAAGCATGAATTTTAGCAAAATGATATGCTTAGAAAGAGGGCATCTACTATGAAGAAACCTTTGCACCCACTGTGATGATCAAGACCATCGCAATAGTTTGTGCACTTCCAGTACAGAAAGGATGGATACATTAGCAGAGGGACGTCAAAAGTGATTTTCTACATGGTGATCTGAAAGAAGAAGTGTGCTTGACCCAACCTGAAGGATTTATAGATGAAGATCATCCTAAGAAGGTATTCCATCTCATCAAATCATTGTATGGACCGAAACAAACTCATGGGGCATGATATATCAATATTTATGATCATATTTTGCACCATGGGTTCACTCGTAGCCCCTCATATTAAAATTTGTATATAAATAAGGTAGGTAAAGAAATTGTCATTCTTGTTGTGTATGTAGATGATCTTGTGATCACTGGTTGTTTAGAAGATCAATTTTATATTGTAAATAATGATCTCAAAAGAAACTTCAAAATGAAAAATTTGGGGCTACTACATTACTGTTTTGGCTTAGAGATATGGAAACAGAAGCATCACTTTTTTGTTTTCCAGATAAAGTATGCTAAGACACTCCTAGAAAAATACAAAATGTGAGATTGTAAACCTATATCCACTCCCATGGAGAAAGGCTTGCAACTTTCAAGATTCAAGGACTCATCTCAAGTAGATGCTACTCTCTATAGGTAATTTATGGGAGAGATCATCTACTTGACATATACCAAACTAGATCTATGCTATGTTGTCAGCTATCTTTCCAGGTTCATGTAGGAGCTTAAAAAATGTCACTAGACTGCAGTAAAGATTGTTTTAAGATATGTCTGAGGAACAACTGATTAAGGTCTAGAATATAAGAAAAATGATCGATTCTTCTTACAGGGATACGTTGAATCTGACCACACTGGATCTATTGATGATAGTAAGTCAACCACATGATACATTTTTCATCTTTGATCTAGACCTATCGCATGGATAAGCAAGAAGAAGAAAATATTTCTATCTCATCCACAGAGGAAGAATATCGTGTCACATGAGGAGTTGGTGTGTGAAGCGATATGGTTACGTCACATTTTGGATGACCTGGAAATTCCTGAAAAATAGTCACGTATTCTTTATTACAAACAATCAGAGTGTGTTTAAGCTCATGCATAATCTAGTTTTTCATGAATGAAAAAATCATATTGAGATGTATTGTCATTTAATTCGAGAGCATGTCTTGAACCCATCACATTAGCTCTAGTATGTCATACAAAATCACAAGTTACCGAAATTCTCACAAAATCTCTTAGAAAAGTTAATTGGAATATATTTGAGGGATCACTTGTAGAATAATGTAATAAGGGGGGCATGTTCCAGCTGTATA